>CM076580.1:599714245-600272721 GCA_034641835.2 Pinus albicaulis
TAAGATGTCCTAGGCACTGGTCTATGGCAACTCTAGACTGTCTCTGGGAGGGTGACAAAATCATCCACAAACACGGTCTACTAGTTCTCTTGGATTCAGTCCCCCTGCATAACTCGACACTTCAATTCTGGGCTTAACTGCAGACCCCAGAACAGTTCTAAGGAGCCTCATGTCAGGAGGAATTTCAACATTTTCTTCAGCTTCTTCTGTTTCAGGTTCGCTGATGTCTTCAGGATCTCTGGGCTGTCTTCGGTCCATGGCATCCATTCTAGGTTTGACCCTCTGCAACATCCCCAACACCTCAGCGTTGGCAACAGGTATCCGTCTGCCAGCACCTCTACCAACTCGGATTGCCATGTCAGCTTTCTGCAAAAACAACTCAAAACAACAGCTTTGATACCACAAATGACGCAACAAAACTGAATTTTGGAGCCCTAAGGAGAGATGGTCAACGTAGTCGTGTCTGTCAGCATTCCCTTTCAAACCTCGTTCTTTGGACTCCTCGTGGTCTCATTTGACTTCTTTGGTGTATTTATCAAATTCGAGGAATTTGATAAATAGCATAAACAACGACCTTTTTATTATATATATTTCGGCTTTATATTATACCGCCAACCTTATATCCAATGGTTAAACCTTCGGGCTTTATATTAATACTCCACGCTTTGTAAGCAAAACCTTTGTAATAGAGCTTTCGCTCCGGCCCCACCTATATGTATATATCAATAACCAATCAAATGCACATATCGTACCTGGCTATCCTCCGCGCACCTTTATCCAACGACCACCGTCCGATGACCCCTTCCCAGATCAACGACTCTCGTCAATATCTCTCGTCTTCCAACGCCAGACTTTAACGCGCGATGGAGCGCTTTGACAACGGTTTTCCCCGGGTCCGCCCTGCCACTCGTCGACTCCTCTATGGAATCGCTCCTCGACCGGAAAATACCGCTTATACACTAAAAGCGGTGCGATATGGGTAACCCGCCTTTGTAATTCCACCGTGGTTTTTGTACAGTGACTAACCAAGGTTCATTCGGGGTTGCGCGCTCCTTCATCTGCCTTAACTCAAGTTTGCTACTTGGGTTGGAAATTCTAATCAACAACGAACAAATGTAATTTCTTTATTAAGCGGGATTTCTATTAAATCGAGTTCAACGACCAAGATTTACGCAGACTTCTTCAGTAAGTGGGAATTTATTCGACAGAGCCTATTCGAACAACTTTGAGGGAATCAATTGACAGGGAAATGCGGAACCTACACAATAGTTCAACCCGGTAATTATATATGCACATACTTCAATCGTTTCGCAATTAAACAATCTCTTCACAGATAGAGGTTCGAGTCAATCCAATGGCGAATGGGCTTTGAAATCATTTAACTGGAAATAATTGTAACACACAGAGTTTATAGCAGAAATCTCTCCTCTTCTTGCTCCTCCTCTATACATTCGAGGGATTACATTTATATACATCAATATATGTCCTTTCAGTTCCTCTGTGAGGACCGTTATGGTAATTCAAGAGCCTAATTACAATTATTTGAAAAAACATGACAGATGGACTAACCATTCGACTTCTACAAATCTAACTAATCTAAATGATACAGTGAGCTAAGGTATTGACACTTAGCTGTTACAATTCAAATGTTCTGAACCCTCCTAGCCACAACATGTGGACAAACTTCCTACATTGCTGGCTAGTGTCTAATGCCCCTGCATCACTCACTTTCATGTTTTATTTCTTTTTCTTTTGGGGTCTATATTTTCTCAAGTCCTTTGATTTTTCTTTTAGGAATTTTACCCTCTTTTTTATTTTTGATTTTTTATTTTAATTTTTCAAAATATGGGAAAACAACTTGCACAAAACAAGGTATGTACATATTTTTACAAGACTATCATAAGTCAATTCCAAATTATGAATCCTATATTTATAAGACCCTAACAGGGTGCACTTCAAAGAAGATTAAAAAATAATGAGATGAAAGCAACCTTGGAAGGCTCAGTTTAGGCTAGGGAATCAATCTTGAATTGCATGGAATCAAGTATAACAAGTTGTTCAAGGTACTAATGCGATAATAACTTTGGACGATAGAACACTTGAACATTCTGATGAAGGTCAAATTGCAATGGCAATAAGCAATGATAGCAAAGAATGGACGATAGAACACTTGAACATTCTGATGAAGGTCAAATTGCAATGGCAATAAGCAATGATAGCAAAGTTAGACTCAAATTGCAACCACAACTATGGCAATCATCAACAAAAACAAAAGAAAACTATGAGGCATTGTGGGAAAAACTTAATCAAAGGCATTTATTCAAAAGAAGAAATGGATAGTGGCCAATTGCATAACAATTTTGGCACGGATAGTGTGGAGCACTTGAAAGAATCAATTATAAATGGATGCATGGATCTAGGAAGTAGAGTTGGACAATAGGATTTTGAGGATGTTGCTAAGAATGACAAAAAATTGTAGCGGGAAAGATGTAAAACCCTAGTTTTGAATGGCTTTAGGAATTTTCGTTGCATTATCACCTTAGTGGTCAATTACTAGCATGGATGGAAATGAAGAAAGGTTGATCGCTGAATGAGTTAATTTTGGAGTTCCTTGGCCCATTTAGAAGGCCCCCATGGATATGTCAAGCACCCTTGCTTAAATTAGACACACTATAGAACTTGGCAACTTGCACTAGTTGGACACACCAAGAGAAGCTTATGAAGGAACTTAAGGAAAAGCAAAGCCAACTACCATAGGAAACCTTACTTGTAGATATCTGTTGCACATGATGGACAAGATCACAACATATAGAACTTGATTGGCTTGGATGCTTGGACTATGTAGATCAAAAGAGTCGAGTAGTCAACATTTAAAGGTTGCAACAAACCATAGAAGTATTTGGGCATATCCATGGATTACAATCATGGGGCATACTTGATGGGTGCACATCCACCACCACACATTTGTCAAGCACGCATCCACCAAATGAACTTAGGAAAGCTTAAGCAAACTTTCATGGACTGAAGCATAGCAAGTTAAGCAAACTCAAATATACTTTGGGTAGACAACTCAAGCAAGTTGGGCAAAGACAAACATACTTGGATAGACTCAAATAGATTTGAATGGATTTGGACATAGTTGGATAAATAAGTGGATCAATCTTGAAACAAACAAACATACTTGGATAGACTAAAATGGAAACTCAAGCAAGTTAAGCAAACTCAAATATACTTTGGGTAGACAGCTCAAGCAAGTTGGGCAAAGACAAACATACTTGGATAGACTCAAATAGATTTGAATGGATTTGGACATGGTTGGATATATAAATGGAACAGTCTTGAAACAAACAAATATACTTGGATAGACTTACATGGATTTGAGTGGATTTGAACATAGTTGGATAAATAAATGGAGCAATTTTGAAACAAGATAAACTGCTTGAGATAGAAGGGCTTGAAATAAATAAGGACAACTTGAAACAGCTTGCACATATTAGCAAAACAAGACCTGAAAAGGACAAAGAAAGAGTTGAAATTAAATAAGTAAACACCTTTGAAACCATTTTACTAAATGTACGTTGGTCCCAAAGTTTTGGCAAATACACATGGAATAGGTTGAAAAATGCACACGGGATAGGTTGCACAGGGTTGAAAAGGAACCATTGCGTTCGCAAATCTAGAAATATGCTAATATATTATAGTACGAAGTGGAAGTGGTAGCCATCTCTTACAGGCTATAAATTAAACCTTTAATGCTTCGTCGTGAAATGAGTGATTTTATTAAGGGTTAATAGGGTTACATATGTTAATCAAATTGACAATAGGAGAGAGGGATTTACAAAAGTGGATGTTGTGTGCCGAGGGTAGAACTCTGCCCGACTTGTGAGGAAGAGTTCAACATATAAAATGAACAAATTAGAGTGCCTTATATATTGATAAATCAAAAAACCTAAAGATTGCTATCACGAGAACGCTTCAACTAAATCAGCTGTATAAAATAACCATATCGATTTAACTAAATCAGCTGTATTAAATAACCATATCGATTCTGTTAAAGGTACGTTAAAAACTAAAATTAAACCAATTCTGTTAATAGCTTTGTTGAAAACTATAACGATTAAAACTAAAATTAATTCAATTCTGTTAAAAGCTCTGTTGAGAACTATAACGATTGTGTCAAAGCTTTGTTGTTTCTGCTTAATTGCTTAGTGTTTAAAGCATTGTTGATTGTTAGAAAAACCAATGAAGCTTTGAACAATCAACATCTAATATACAAAATCAACTCCTCTCATCAAACCCCTTTTCTTTCACACATGCAAAGATCCAAACACTCTTTAATTCTTTCACACATTCAAAGATCCAAACACTCTTAAACAAGAAATGTATACTTTGGTGCTTCTGTTTAGTTTCAAATTACACACACCAATATATATATATATATTTTTTTCGGTGCTTGCTTAGAGTTTGAAGCATTGTTGATTGTAAAAAAAACCAATGAAACTTTGGTGATGGTGAGAACAATCAACATCTAAAAGACAAAATCAGCTCCTCTCATCAAACACCTTTCCTTTCACACATTCAAAGATCCAAACACTCTTAAACAAGAAATGTATCCTTTGGTGCTTCTGCTTAGTTACACTCTTAAAAAAAAAAAAAAGAGAGAAATGTATTCTTTTGGTGCTTCTGCTTAGTTACACCCTTACCAAAAAAAAAAATTATGTATTCTTACGTGCTTCTGCTTAGTTGAATTGTTTAGTTTTATTGCTTCTGCTCGGTGGCTCTTTTGCCAAAGGTTTTGTTGATAGTAAGAAAACATATGAAGGTTTGTTGTTACTTCCACTGAATTTGTTTACCTTGTGGAAGCCTTGTTGCTACTGCTCAGATGCTCTGTTGAAGCTTTGTTGTTTCTAAGAAAAACCAGATGCTCTGTTGAAGCTTTGTTGTTTCTAAGAAAAACCAGTGAAGCTTTAGTCATTGTCAGAACCATGAAAATCTAAAAAACAAGTTAACCCTTACACAAAAATAATGTATTCTTAGGTGCTTCTGCTTAGTTGATTTGTTTAGTATTATTGCTTCTGCTTGGTGGCTCTTTTGCCAAAGGGTTTGTTGATAGTAAGAAAACATATGAAGGTTTGTTGTTACTTCCACTGAATTTGTTTACCTTGTGGAAGCCTTGTTGCTACTGCTCAGATGCTCTGTTGAAGCTTTGTTGTTTCTAAGAAAAACCAGATGCTCTGTTGAAGCTTTGTTGTTTCTAAGAAAAACCAGTGAAGCTTTAGTCATTGTCAGAACCATGAAAATCTAAAAAACAAGTTAACCCTTACACAAAAATAATGTATTCTTAGGTGCTTCTGCTTAGTTGATTTGTTTAGTATTATTGCTTCTGCTTGGTGGCTCTTTTGCCAAAGGGTTTGTTGATAGTAAGAAAACATATGAAGGTTTGTTGTTACTTCCACTGAATTTGTTTACCTTGTGGAAGCCTTGTTGCTACTGCTCAGATGCTCTGTTGAAGCTTTGTTGTTTGTAAGAAAAACCAATGAAGCTTTAGTCATTGTCAGAACCATGAAAATCTAAAAAACAAAATCAAGTCCTCCAGATCAAGCTGTCTATCGTCAGAACAATCAAAATCTAAAACACAAAACCAACTCCTCCAGAACAAAACACCAAAAAAACAAATAACCAAAAACACTCTTTTTAAGAAAAAAATGTATGCTTTCTTGCTGCCGCTGAGTTGATAGGTTGAAGTTTGATTTTCGTTCTGTTATTTAAGCTTTGTTAATTATAAGAAAACCATAGAAGCTCGGTTGAGCTTATGCTTAGTCGATTTGTTGAAAGTTCTGTGGCTTCCGCTTAATTTATCTGCTGTTGAAGCTTTAATGATTGTTTGCTTCCTTCTTGAAGTTTTGCTTGTAAGGGAATCCAATGGACTCTGCTGTTGAAGCTTTAATGATTGTTTGCTTCCTTCCTGAAGTTTTGCTTGTAAGAGAATCCGAATCCAATGGACTCTTCTTGATGGTGAAGAAGATCAGTTTTACATTAGGAATCTATAATAGAAATTTGGCTTTTGTGATTTATAAATTATGTATCAAATATGTATCAAATTTTTCAATGAAAATCATGTTCATGTGAAAATCATGTTCATGTAAATTGTGTGGATGTCTTTCGAACCAACTAGTGTGGTTTGGTGTGGTTTATCAGGACAAGATGAGAAATCTGATCTAGGACTGAGCTTAAATAGAAAATCACGACAAGATGAGAAATCTGATCTAAAAATCTATATTAGGAATTTGGCTTTTTTGATCTATAAATTATGTACCAAATTTTTTGGTGAAAATCATGTTCAAGTAAATTGTGTCAATGCCTTTCGAACCAGCTAGTGTGGTTTATGAGGACAAGATGAAAAATCTAATCTAAGACTCAACTTAAATAGTAAATCAAGACAAGATGTGAGTCTTAAATAGTAAATCAAGACAAGATGAGAAATCTGATCTAGGACTCGGCTTAAATAGAAATAAAGCTCCATAAGACTCAGCTTAAATAGAAAATAAAGCTCCAATTAGCCGTTGCTTCGACTTAATTGCTCTGATATTGAATATTTAATGATTATTTGCTCACTTCTCGAGGTTTTGTTAATTGTAAAAGAATCCAATAAAGCTTTCTTGATTGTGAAAAAGATTAAAATAAACGTCCAGAATATCCCCTGGAGCTTTCTAGATTGTGAAAAAGAACAAAATAAACGACCAGAACCCCCAATACGTTTGTTTATGTTATTTCATCCAAACCGCCCAGAAATGCAACTCCGCGCAAAATAAACAATCAAAACCCTAACTGCATTTTTCTAAATTATCTCATCTCATCCAAACCAAGTACTTGTTTAAATCATTTCATCCAAACCTCTAAGCAATCCAACTACTGCAAATACTGAAAACACAATCATTGCATTCAATTAACAGTGATAGTTGGAAGAAACATTTTATTATTAAAAATAAACAGAAACATGATCCGAGCCATATTCACATCCATATGCATCATAATCACACAAATGTTTATAATTCAAGAGATGCGATACAGCTCAAACGTACATAGTTGAAAGCCTATTTGGTCGCTACCTAATTTTATAATATCTATTCCCAATACTACAGCGCAGCCTTGTCTTCAATCTGCTGCTCAGAATTTTCAATGATATCTATAACCTTGGCGTTCTTGCTTTTGAAATCACTGATCTTCGGTACGGCCACCGTCAACACGCCGTTATCCAAGCTGGCTCTGATGGAATCCATATTCA
The DNA here is from genome assembly GCA_034641835.2 of Pinus albicaulis. Lineage (NCBI taxonomy): Eukaryota > Viridiplantae > Streptophyta > Pinopsida > Pinales > Pinaceae > Pinus > Pinus albicaulis. The sequence continues at coordinate 599,721,531 of CM076580.1, forward strand.
CATTCTCTGGCAGCCTGAATTGCCTCCAGAATTTGCCGCTAGAACGCTCCACTCTGTGCCATTTATCGCCCTCCTCCTCTGCCTCCTTCCGCCGCTCGCCGCTGATTCTCAGAACCCTGTTGTCCTCTACTTCGATCTTGATTTCATCCTTCCTCATCCCTGGTTTTCACAAAGTAAACATTCAAACTAGGTTTCCAGAATGCAGCAAACACTTGTAAAAAATAACTGTAAAGAAAAGAATGCAGAAGAGGCTTTACGTACCTGGTACATCCACAGTGAAGACGTGGGCGTCAGTGGTTTCTTTCCAGTCGACCCGTGTGAGGGCAACAGCCTCGATGTCTTTGGGAATGGAGTCCAGAACTTTGAAAGGATCCACCATAGCGTCCCACACATCGCCGTAACGACCACCTGCAAAAGGCACCAGAGCAATCGCTGGGGCGAACAAACATACTGTTGTCACTGCAACTGATAAGAACAAAACAAGCGCCTTCTTCATCCTGAAAAAACAAAAAACAACCACAAACGCCTCTGCGTAAAGCTCCCGCGAAGAGTTTCAACTCTGAACGATGCTACACTTTTCAAATTGATGTCACTGAATTGATTTGAAAGGGCTGGGGATCTGCCCATATTTATATGTGCAAGAAACTTGTCTCAAGAAACCTCTCGAAATTTCTGTCCTCTCTCGTATGTTCTGCTCTGGTCTGGTAACGCATTTTATCCCCTTCTGGTATGTTCTGCTTCGGTAACGCATTTTATGATGACAGGTCACTTATCGAATGTGTTATTCTCCTTTTTTAAGAAAATATCGCTATTCTCATAATGTCGAGAATATTTGGATTTGTGGTAATGAAATATATTTATATAATTTAGTTTAAATGTAATTATATGAAATATATTTATATAATTTAGTTTAAATGTAATTATATGAAATATATTTATATAATTAAATATAAGATATTGTTGCGTATTTTCACCATGAAGAGTGTTTTTAGTGGATTTAGTGGAGAAGTGTTTTTAGTAGGTGATTTTAATGCTAGAACAACAAATTAGAGAGCTAGTATTCTTTGTTGTAAAGAGGATGATAATCCTATTTGGCTTATTAAAGAGGAGAAACCCCAATGGGTGAGATGTTAAGAAGATGATAAAGTTAGCAATCGTTTTGGAGAGGAGTTGCTTACACTATGTGGTGCTTTCAACTTAATTATTTGTAATGGTCTAGCCAGATGGAAAAGGTCGGGGAACTTCACTTGCAACACATACAATGGGGCAAGTGTCGTTGATTATGTGATTTGTTCACAAAGCTTGATAGAAAATATAGAAGACGTTAATATTGGAGAGCATAATTGAGACTTAAAATCAGACTATAACCCAATTTATATAAAGTTATCATGGGTAGAAGAAAGACAATATAGGAGAAAATCCCAATGCTCTCGACAATCACTACTAAGGGGCAAAATTCTTCTAACACAAGAAAATTGTACTATCTTCAAGACAATGTTGGAGAGATTAATTCAAAAGGAGAAAATTGGTTTCCAAAGCTTCAACAATCATGAGTTAACAAATATAATTCAAAGGGCACTTGAGAAGTGCAAAAGAGCAAAAAATAGGAAATCAAAATCAAATTGTTTTCCTGTAAATGTTTGGTTTGATGAGGAATGAAAAATGGTAGGGAGAACCTTGAAAAAGACAGGCAAGGAGAAGATGAATGTAAAGTTATATAAGTCGATACTAAAAAGGAAAAAATATGAGCTCATGCAAACAAGGTGAAAAGAGTTAATATATCTAGGCAAGAATAACCCAAATCTTTTATGGCAGGAACTTCAACCAAGGAAGAAGCAAATCAAAAATAATATTCCATCCAATCAATGGTTTGAATATGCAAGGCAACTCTATGAGAAAGAATTAGAGGCTGAGCCTCCCCCGGGGCTCAACACAACTACAAATCTCTTCACGTTATAGGAGGTAGAGATTGGAATTAAGAAGTTGAAAACGGGAAAGGCAAAAGACTTGGTTGAACTTCAAGCAGAGTATCTAAAATGGGGAATGAACACTCTTGCACCGTACATCATGGAAATATTCAACAACATCATTCAACAAGGATCCCCATGAGACTGGACAACTAGCCTAGCAATACCCCTTTTTAGAAGTGGAGACATTAATAATCCTTCCAATTATAGAACCATTATGGTCAATCCTTTGTTTGCAAAGCTTTTCGGTAGCATGGTAGAAAATAGAATCAGTAAGTGGGCAGAAGTGAAAGAAAAGAGGGCAAAAGGACAAGTAGGTTTTAGGCTGTTGAAGAGGTTAATCCCCTCTGCGGACAGAGGCGATCCCTACTAGCCCAGATCGGGTCTAGCAACAATCAAACACGCTACAGTGCAAGTTCCTAATTGCAAATAAACTGACTTGCGAGGAAGGCTTACCTGGAATCCAACATTGTCATTTGTAGAAGAGGTGGTGCTCCCGTTCCTTTGCCCTGGCAGATCACAGCCCTCACGATCTCCGTGATCGGACACCTGCACATGCAAGAAACAACACAAACGCAAGCATAAAATCCAGTACATACAACTATATGTCAGTCGAAGAGGACATAACTCATGAACATAATCAAGAACAAAAGTGGAACCATAATCGATAGTCGCTTATCATTAACGAGTCAAAAGAAGAATACAACCATAGCTTCGACGCAACACTCTCCTTTGGCGGGTCGTCAGTACAGCATGTCTCGATAAAGCCTGTCAAGGATGAGACAAGCCTCTCTCTCCGGGTACTTGGCAATAGTCTCCTTGCTTGGATTTGGCCTTAAGGGAATCAAGAAGGCTCTTGCAGCATAAGGATGTGAAAGCTCTTGGGAACTAGCTTGCAAAGGAGATGGGAAAGCTTTTATAGATGTAGGAAGGGGAGTTAGGATCCCTATAATTATGGGATTGGCCCTATCATCAAGGAAGCTTCCATGAGAGGTGGCAAACCACTTCCTCTCTATGGAAATCCGTAGCCAAACCTCCCAACTCAAGATAGATATCAGTCCAGGGATTTGTTAGGACGAAACTTCCGCCATTTATTTTTTAAAAACACCTCTTAATATGGTTGGCGCGGGTGCGGCTCTATGACAGAGTGCCAATTGGCACGCCCTCTTTGGAGGATTTGCCCCCTTGGCGCGAGGGCTGAACTGTGGAACTGCGCCAATGGAAAAAGAGCTATTTTTAGGGTTTTTTGCAGGGAGATGTCTTCAGGGCAATGAAAGCTCATCTTCAGAGGGATACAATGAAAGTATTTTCAAGTCTTGTCTCTGCTCACAGGTCACGGAATGAGCCCTCCAATGTGCGGGATGGGGAATGGCAGGGACGGTGACAAATTGCTGTGTAACAGATGCCCCCTACAGCATGAGGCCCGAGAGAGAGAGAGGGGTGAAATGCTTTATGAGAACATGCCGATTGAAAACACTGCCATCGGAAAACTTGTGGAGCGAAGTACAACTGATGTCTCAGATACATGAAATATACGTGTGGTATGGGCGCAACCATCCATAACAGAGTATACAATAATCGAGATCCAAGGCATGGACGCAGCCATCCAGAGAGGATCGATAAATAGAATCAGGTATGGTCGCGGCCATCCAATCAGTGAGTCATGTACATAATGATAATAATCCACAATCGCAGCCTGGATTACAACAGACACAATCCAGGGTCTTGCGCTCCATCTCGACCCAACAGAGTACAAGTTCAAGCATGCGAATATGTGAGCTGAAGTCGAACATGCAAGAACATCGTCGAATTACCAGCCAATGATGAAAGCTGTTAACCGACGCGAGAGAAACCACCAATAATGACAATGGTCCTCAAGGTACTACAGGTACAATCTACGGCGTGCGAATAAATGAGTTGACGTCGAACACCCGCAGAATCACTCGATCAGAGGCCAATGATGTAAACCTCACGTCGAGTGCGACGAACCTGCCATTGAGGCATGCGGGCTCCAAGGTACCATAGGGAGTCTTTAGATGGTCTGGATGTGAAATTTGAAGTCGACAGTGACCTTGATCGAAGGTGGGCCATAATGTTTCCCACATCATCGACATGAGACAGAGTAACATGATGTTTTTTGTGAATCAGGATCATATGAGAATCAGAGGAAGGTTGATACTTTGCAGAGGTCAACTTCTCTTGAACATATAACGGCACAATAGTGGATTTGGCAGTATTTGACATCAACGGATCAGCAGTCATGGTGACGAAGCAACGAGCAGATGAGAGGTCAAAAGGGATTACCCAAACCCACGGAGGCAAGTGAAAAAACGAGATGAGATGTCCCCAACCCGACACGAACGCAGACAAGTGCCATGTTCAAGAGCGACATACTGTCGACACGACAATGATGCTGGTTCCATTTTTTTTCCCCACCATTTCTGGCAAGTACCCCAATTATTTTTGATAACAAGCTTGAAGGGGATAACATATGCTTGTAGTGTAAGTCCGCCCTTCGGGCGAATCCATCCTAGTACATTTAGCGAGCCCTAGGAAGGAGAACTCGGATAATGTCATTTCGACTGAATCCAATGTCATCAGGGTTTAAGGAGTCTGACAAAGGAAGAACTCGGCGTCTTTTCATATTTAGAGAGTTTGAAAAGACAGCAGAAAAGTAAACTCCAGCGGTCCCTTTTCGTAGATAGTTCCTCGGACCCGAAAAGGTAGAAAACAATATCCGAGAAAACCTCCTAGTTGCGATAGGCTAGGGTATTCCTTTTTCGTAAATAATCCATCCCAGCCCGAAAAAGGGGTAAACGTATACTGGGTAGATGTCGATTCGTGTCCACTTTAACGAGATCGAAACGACAAGGGCCTCGGCGATCTTTTCATGTTTAGAGAGTCAGAAAAGAGCTGAAAGATGACTCCAAAGTGACTTTTTCGTGTATTTACCGAGTCCGAAAAAGTATAAAATACAACTCGTTTCACCGTTTAAGTCGCGTTAAAAACCTGTTGCTGCACAAAAAGCAAGTGTAAAACCCATTTTCGACAAAATATATTAAAATATTCAGAAAAAATAACTTTCAAAACCTATTTTAAGTTCAAAAAGTTATAAATATGTCAAATGGTAAAAATAAAATTACTTTTTACTATTTACCTCACCGAAGAGCAGCAGTGGTCCATTTTGTGTGTGAACTTCTGACGGCGATTGTTATTGATCCGGGCTACCATTCAAATTCCCGTCTGTTCTAGGTAAGAGGCGCTTCTTTGTACTCCATTTCAATTCGTTTTTCATGAATTTTTATTGTATATTAGACTTCTATGAGGAATTTTTTAATTTTTAGGGCTCTGCCCATTGGCGCAGGTATTCGGCATGGACCCGCGCCAATGGAATTTTATTTCCAAAGGGCCCGCGCCAACTGGCGCGATTGTTAGGAAAACAGTCGCGCTAGCGGCGCAATCCAATTTTCCGCTTGAAATTTTCATACAATGAATGAATTGCATGATTTTTTAAGGACATCAGAGGTCTAATTGAAGCTTATTGACCATGTGAATGCAAGCAACCGATCAAAATGGTCATTGAGTGGAAGGAGAGGGAGCACGGGGAAGAGGATGAACAAGCCATGGAGAATGAAACTTGCATGAATGCCCTCAAGAACTGTGGGCTTAAGAAGTTCTTCCTGACACCTTGCTTACGAGCTCAGCCTGAGCTCTTACAGTACCTGATCAGCATATGGGACGAACATGAACAAGTGTTCAAGTTGCGGGACCAAGTATTAGAACTGGAGGTCTCTGACGTATACTTCATAACCGGATTATCACACAGAGGTCCGGTGCCCATATTGACAGGGAGCAGACCGTCTGGTGAGAAGATGGAGCAAGTGATGGCACAAGTGTGCCGAGGGGCACGACTAGGATCAGGAAGTGGAAAGGTGGACATCCATACTATTCCTGATCTAGCACTCAGGCTAGTGCTTCATACCATCACGCGGGCTGCGGGATCGCAGGCACCGCACGAGGCAACAAAGGCCCAACTCTTACTGGCCTCAGAGTGCATGAGTCCCCTATTATTCGACTGGGCCACAGCAGTGACAATCAACATCAAGAGACAGCTCACGAAGTGTAAGCAGGCCAAACTGAAACAGTTTGGCTACGGTTCTATCCTGGTATCATTCATTCTGGAACGATTACCAATCTTCCAGGGCCAAGGGGCCATAGTAGCTGAGCCAATTCCATGAGAGCCAAGAATGGCTCGATGGGCGGCACTGATGCCCAGAGCTGGAGGAGGCCAACAGATGTCCTGGAGGCCGGAGTTTTTTGAGTGGTTGCAGCGTCAGTTGATTGTAGTAGAAGACTAGCCATATGCAGGAACTGATTTCACTGGTGATCCAGATCTCCCACTGCCGGAGGGAGATGATTGGGACGAGGAGTTGGGTATAATCTCTTCTCCTTTTGATTTTTATGATTTGTGATTTTTTGTTAATACATGTTCTTCCTGACACATTTTATATGTATGCAGATGTGGGCCCAGAGAGACCAGCCGGTATGTCTCCTATCGCGCGGAGAACTCTTCCCGCACCTGATCCTCAGGCAGAGGGTGCAGAGGGGGGGAAGTTGATCCAGAATCTCAAGGGTATTGTCCGAGGGATCCCAGACTACGCCCAGCTGGCGGATGTACCGATGGTGTACCAGAGACATACGGTGGGAGTGCCTAGTCGCCTCCACCGAATTCTGAGATGCTTAGTGCGTGCAGTCACTTGTTATCATGAGCACCATGCGGATTAGACTCCTAGGGATTTTATCATGTATATTTTTTGAGAGACATGTCGTCTCCAGATGTATTAAGATGAACATGTATATTTTTATTTAATGTGATGCACACTATGCAAACATTCGATATCTATATATATACATATCTATTTCTGGATGGATTTTCCTTTTACATGTGATGATGATTTACAAATTGCGCAAATGTCTATCTAAAACCAAATTAGCTACTGCATCAGTTAACGCATTCATATGCCTGGGTATATGTTGATATGTAATATAGTCAAAATTTCTTTCCAGTAAACGAATACGTAGATACAGACGTAAAATGGATGGGTTTCTTACTGAATAGTGTCCGTTCAGTTGTAATACTACAAGTTGTGAGTCTAGATACACAAGAAATTCACGGATACCGAGGTTTACAACCTCGGTTAATAATTCTAACACAGCACTATATTCCGCGATGTTATTTGTAGTACGTCCCAGACACACACCTTGCAGGTTGACCAACTCACCAGCAGGATCGTAGATTACCCAGGCCGCCGAAGACAGATTCCTGGTACTGCGGGAGGCACCATCCGCGAAACCAACAAACGGATTGATGGACATCTGCACAATCAGGAAGACCCGATCAACAGAAAGATGTTTACATCGCAAACCACACCACACATGCACACAAATGAAATAACACACTTATGTACACACACCACACAAAAAATGACTTCAAGCGTAGTATTTTTCAAGTACAACCCATTTCTGGGCTATGCCAGCAGAACTCCTTCATAATCTATAAGCTCATAAGCCCCATTCTTCAAAACACGTTTTACTATGTAGGGCCCATGCCACATAGGTTGGAACTTACCGGCCCCAAGCTTGTCATGTGCTTGATCGTACAGGAGGACGAGGTCTCCTTCAACAAAGGAACGAGGAGAAACCGATTGATCGAAGTGAGCTTTGACCCGCTTCTTTTGTGCTTCAATAACTAAAGCAGCTAAGCGGCGGTTTTCATCTAACCGTTCCAGATACAAAAGACGCTCTTCCTCAGCAGAAGTGTCGGGTAGAAGTTCCACAGCTAATTTCAACGAAGGAATCTCGCATTCAACCGGAAGAGTTGCTTCTAGACCATACACCAATTGAAATGGTGTGAATCCAGTTGCACTCTTTGCAGACGTCCGGTATGCCCATAGAGCTGAGAACAGTTGGAGATGCCAATTGGATTTATGAATACCAACTGTTCGTTGAAGCATAGTGACCAAAACCTTTTTCACTGCTTCAACCTGGCCATTTTCCTAAGGGTAATATGGCGTTGAGCTATCGTGACGTAAGCCCAATCTTGAAGTTAGCTCCGCCATCATGTAATCTCGGAAATAAGTACCATGATCAGTAACGATGGCTTGAGGGACCCCGAAACGTGCAATGATGTGGTTGAATATGAACTGAGCAGCCATCTTACCGTCAGCAGCAAGTGTAGGCATCGCTTTGGCCCACTTGGTAAAGTAGTCGACAGCGACGATTATATACGCATGCCCCCCGGCCGAATGAGGGTTACACGTCATAAATTCCATGCCCCATTTTGCAAAAGGGCCGACGGTAATAACAGGATGCAAGGGGAGAGGTGACGCGCGCATCTTGCGCTGAAACACCTGGCACGCGTGACATTTACGGACTGCAATGATACAGTCTTTGAATATGGACGGCCATAAGTAACTTGCTCGCAGAATTTTCTGGGCAGTAGCATATCCAGACATATGTCCACCACAGGTGCCACTGTGGCAGTCATTTAGGACCCTTTCAGCCTCTTCCAAGGTTAGGCACCGACGGAGCACCGAACCTACTCCAATGCGGTATAAGGTATCTCCTACGATGCGGTAGGGTTGAGACTGATGCCGAATCCGACGTCGGGCATCTTTAGTCAAATCAGACCGAAATGTGGAGGTCTGCAGATACATGATTATGTCGCCGTACCAAGGGTCACGAGTACTGATGAGGAAAAGAGTTTCGTCCGGGATATGATCCTCGGAGTGTGAAGGAGTGGAGTCTGTTGGGAGTGAGCATATAAGATCCGCGAAAACAAGTGATTTGGTTGACTTGGCAGTAGTGAACTCTAAGTAAAACTCCTGCAGGATAACGATCCATTTGGAGTATTTTCCCCCTAGCAATTGTCGAGAGAGAATATATGTCATAGGGTTGCAATCTGAAACCACTGTTATCGTACGCAACAAGATGTAGTGGCGAAAACGCTGCACAGCGTGTACTGCGGCTAACGCCAACTTCTTGACATGAGCATAACGCGTTTCTGTATCAAGAAGGGTTCGTGATAGATAATAAACAACATGCTAATTACCATCATCATCATCCTGCACCAGAACCATAGCTATGGTGCTAAACACGGCGGCGAGATACAAAGTGAAATCGTGGCGATAATCAGGAGGACGAAGCAAAGGAGCATTAACCAGTAATGTCTTTAGCTTCTCAAAGGATTGCTGAGAAATTTCGTCCCAATGGAAGGGAACGTCATGCTTTAATAGGCACGTGAATCCTTTAGCCACCTCCGCGTAGTTCGGGATAAAGCGTCGAAGGAAGTTTTATTTTCCCTGCAGATTCTGTAACTTATATAATGAGGAGGGTGATGGGAGATTGATGATAGCCTCGAATTTTAAAGGGTCAAGGCGAATTCCGTCTTTGGAGACTATGAATCCCAAAAGACGGCCAGAATCCACGCAAAATACGCATTTATGAGGATTAAGCCTAATATTTTAGCGTCTACAGCGAAGGAAAATCTGGCGGAGGTGTTCAGGGTGGTCCTCTCGCCTAGCTGAATGAGCTGGCAAGTCGTCTAGATAAGGCTGAACGATATGGCGAATGTCATGGAAAGCGTAAGACATCGCATGCTGAAAAGTGGCTCCAGCGTTCTTCAAGCCGAATGGGAGCTTTTTATATGCGAAAGTACCCCACGGACAGATGAATGTAGTCTTGTGTTGATCCTCAGGTGCAATATTGGTCTGATTATACCCCGAGAAACCATCCATCAAGGAATAGATCTCACTTCCGGCACATTTGTCGATGATTTGGTCTATGAACGGAGTGGGATAGTTATCCTTTGGACAAGTGCGATTGATGTCGCAGTAATCAACACAGACCCTAATAGTACCCTGCTTTTTATCGACAGGGACAATGTTGGAAACCCATTCTGTGAGGGGGATGGGATAAATAAAGCCCGCGTTCAGAATTTTTTCAACTTCTGCCTTAATCGCAGCGGCTTTGCGAGGATGCATTGGGCGTAAGCGTTGGCGCACGGGCTTCGCACCAGGGTAGGTTGGAATCTCATGCACTACGATACTGGGATCAATCCTAGGCATTTCCTCGTAGGACCAGGCAAACACATCTCTGAATTCTTTAAAAAGATCAGTATAGACCTGTATCTCATCAGGAGAACAAGTCGCTCCCACATGTATATTCTCAACGATCCCCGGTTTAACGGAGATGTTGATCGGGATGGTTTGAGTGATATTACTCAGGGTTCCTTCCGAAAGAACCTCATGCGTGAAAATGGGCGTTTGGAGAGGAGGAGTAGGAACCTGAGATGCATAACGCTCTAGATAATCCGACATTGCCCCCAAGCTAGGCATGAAAGAGGAACGATGATGTCCATCGCTCCAAGGCAACTCCTCAAGAGACATGGTTTCAACAATGGCTTCATCGGAAGGAAAAGTCTCTTTGAGAGGATCAGGTGAATCGGCCTGACCAAGCCAGGGGATTGAGAGTAGACATCTAGAGCCATGCTCAAAGGAGCATGCTGAGGAGGTGGAGGATCAGATGCAGCGACAATTTCACAGTAGCTAATCTCTACTGGAGTCAAGGGCATTGATTCTCCAAACTCAAACACCTGCTCAGGCGTAGGGATGAGCCAGGGGTCATCAGACCTGGAAATCATGTTAACTTGAGCAGTGTGCGGTGGTGGTGCGGGAAAAATACCCATGAGGACAGGGTCTTTGAAGAGACCGGGTCCTACACTGTCAGGGGGATTTGGGATCTGATCCACGTATGGAACGTTGTTCTCGGAGGTGGAGGTGAAGAAGGACAACTGATCCACCGTGACGATTTTGCCCTCGTGAGGGAACCTAAGAAGTCGAAAGACGGTGGACGGCACGCATAGCATGGCATGGGTCCAACTGCGGCCGAGAAGTATATTGTAGTTGAGCCTGGATTCCACTACTTATACTTCTACGTTGACAATCTTCCCCTGTAAAGTGATCGCTAAACTCTCAAGAACACCCAGGGGTTTGGATTCCTGACCATCAAATGCATCGAGGGCATTGAGAGAGGACAAAAGGGCCGGAGAGCCAATGGCCTTCCAGCAAGCGGATGACATGACGCAGGTAGAAGCACCTTCATCGAAAACGGCCCTATGGATGTTCAGATCGTTGATCCCAACTTGAATAACAAGAGCAATCTGATGTGGAAGTCGGGGGGTGAAATTCTCTAAGTCGAAGGTGAGAAGACTCGAATCGGCAGGATCAATGCCACCGATTGCAGACAATAAAGCCTTCCGTTGCGAAGGACAACTTTGAAGAACTTCTAGTGTAGACATAGCAGAAGGCGCCTGTGCCAAATCCTCAACAATGTTGTAGTGTTGAGCAGCACGGGCATTCGGATTATAAGAAGATCTTCGTAAAACACCTTTAGAAGGTGGCTTCACAACAGGTTCAGGAGTAGGCTTCTCGATTTCCAACTAACCAGAGACAAGTGGAGGAGGTGGTCCATCCGCAACTGCCTTCCCAGGTGCCTACCGCGATTCGTTGTAATCCTTCGAACGTGTGGCAACAGAGATAGGTGCAGCACCATTCATCATAAAAACTTGGGACCCAAATGGTGCAGATGGTGAAGGCTGTTCAACCATCTGGGTCTGCTGAGACGGGAATGGCTCTTTAACAACTGCTGGAGTCCCTTTTGAGCCTTTGAGAAGTTGACTAACTTCGGATCGTCATGGACAATCCTTAGTATAATGGTCTCCTTCACAAATGAGGCAGGGGTACTTCGGTTTACGTTGAGAACCATCCTCAGTACGAGCTTTGGATTCTGGCTTTGGGGCGTCGGATTTGGATTTACCTTTGCCCTTCTTTTTCCCCTTGGAGGTTTTCTCCGTAGGATTGGCCTGAACGGCGTTCACCTCCACAGTTTTTCCAAAATCGGTAGTGGCGGGAGGAGCAGAATTGTTGGATGAGTTAGACTTCTGCTTCCCATTCGAAGATTTCTTCGAATTCTGAGACACAGAACCAATGACACCATCCACTGCAGGGGTAGGTGGAGCCTTAGAGGTTCCGGACTGTGGAGCATCAGGCAAGATATCATAAAGCGTGCCGGACTGAGAATATACAAGATCCAGGTATTGGGCACGCGCAATGGCTTGTTCCTCCGTCACACACGCTCCCATCGCAATATCTTGGGCAATTTTGTTCACGAAGGAGGTGGTGAACCAGTGAGTTAGTATCTGATCAGGTATATGAAACTTGATCAGTCTACGACGGCGCCGCCACTCATGAATGTGATCAGAAATGTGAGTGGCTTTGTCCTGTTTCAAAGAAGTCAGGAGGTGCGTCCCGACTTCATAACGAACCGGTAACTGAAAGTGCGTCAGAAAAGCCATGGCTAAGGAATTGAAATCTTGGAAGATGCCACGGGATAACTCGATGTACCACTTAGCAGCAGCTCCAGTCAAAGTGCGCTGGAAGAGGCGCAGACGAATTGAATCATCGACCCAAGAGTTAGACGAACACCAGAGATGATACGTCATCACATGCGCTTGGGGGTCCTCCCCATCTTTACCCTCAAACTTGGGGCAATCACCTGGTATCTTGGTAGGAACCGGAGGCCAATAAGGTTTATGCAAAATCGGATCATTGGTCAATTTTGAAACATCCGACAACTCCAAGGTGGCCAGGAACGGCAATGGCGGATTGACCGGCATGCCAGGCCCGGGATGAGGACCGGTACCTGTACTCCACACTGGTTGTGAATATCCTTGCCCCCACGGGTTCTGTCCCGTAGGATTCTGACTGTAGGGGGTGTAGGTCGTATAACTAGACTAATTTTCCTGCTGGTAACCAGTGTGTGGGGCTTGATAACCAGAGTACAGACCCTGATTATATGTCGGCCCACTGTAAGCAGCATTTGGATTTGGCTGCTGAGTATAGGTAGAACCAGGTTGATGAGGATAATACTAAGAGCCTCGGGGTTGGTTATAATTCGGTTGAGATTGACCATGAGGATAATAACCGCCCTGGGGGTGAGTTGGTTGCTGATAAGTGGAACCCTGCGGAGCCTGATAACTAGGGTGCAACTGTTGATTTGGCTGCGGCATCGAATAAATCGGTTGCTGGGCAGGGTTAATTAAATGAGCGGGCTGCCCTGAGTGAACAGGTTGACCCAGATGAGCGGGCTACCCTGAGCGAACAGGTTGACCCGGCTAAGCGAGCTGCCCTGAGTGAACAGGTTGACCCGAATAGACAGGCTGCGCAGGTTGACCCAGCTGTAAAGGAGCCCCAGGTTGTGCCGGATGGGCCGGCTGGCCTGGAGGCGGAACACCAGGTTGTACCGGATGGGTCGGTTGGCCTAGTGGAGGAATAGAGCCAGGTGGTTGCTAGTAACCTGTTTGACCTGAAGCAGGACCATAGGATGGTCCCGGCTGATATGCAATGTTGGAAACAACAGGATACTGTGGTTGCATAGGTGGAGAAGGCTGGATTTCCCCCCCAGGACCATAGACCGGTCCCGGTTGGTACCCCGGCTGAGGTTGCACAAGTTGACCGGAAGGGTTGTAATACTGTCTTTGCGGACCGTATGATGGCCCTTGCTGGCCCGCAGGATAGCCTTGCACGGGCTGCCCCTGTGGGTCATAAGGATAGGGAGGTTGGCCCGAAGGTTGGCCTTGGAAAGGTTTCCCTTGCGGGTTATAAGCCTGGTTATAAGGTAAACCTTGAGCATGGAGGTGAGCCTCAGGAGCGGGTAGACATAAAATGTCCCCGTGCTCATCGTACTGATCTGGAAAAGCATACACGGGTGTACCATCCTGTGCATAGTGCGAAAAATAAGAGCGGTTGGGATCTTGGGAGGATGGTCCAACCTCGGGGTTCGGCTGTTGTAGGGACAACCGATACTCCTTCGGAGATATGTTCTCCGGTATAGCAGTCGCTAAATAAACGTCTTCAGGAGGTGGCATAGCCCTCACGGAGGGTGCCGTGACAGCGGGTGCAGAGGCGGCCACACAGACAGTGGGCCGAATGGGTACAGAAGTAACAGGTTTCCGAGGAGACACCCCCAATGAAGGAGCAATCGGCCTCGTAGAAGGAGCTGATACTCCCATAGAGGCTGCGGCGGAAATGATCTGACCCAAGGATCTATACCCTGCTGGAAATGAGAGACCGGATGATGACGTAATAGCAGGTTCAGAGTCGTCCCCCGGGAATAATCTCTGAGGAAATAATTGGTAATCTTCACCGGACGTCGAGACTTCATCACTGGAATCACTCATGTTGGAGCCTGCCGCTAGATCTCGTAATAGATGGCGAGGACTGAGAGGAAAAACAACAGCTATAAAAGGCGAACCCGATGTAAGAGAAAGGAAATCAGCTCCTAATCTCAATTCAGACAAAGGGTCAGGAAAGGGCCAGTTGAACTCAACTGGTCCCCCAAAGGGTTGCTCAGAAAGAACCGTTCCCCCGTCAGGAAGCTCAGAAACAATGGGCTGCTGTGGTTCAGCAGAGGATTGGGAAACCTCTGATGAATTGTCCGTATAAGGACTACCAGTTGATGAAATCGAAGGTTCTGCCACTGTGGTAGCAAAAGACAAGAGAAAAGATCAAACACACACATGGGCTGAAAAAGAGTCAAGACACACGATCAAACGGTCAACAAGCAGAATCTAACAAGGCGTGTGATCGTGGGTGATTAATTTTTACCACATTGAAAAATAAGAAACTTCAACGTTTCATGTTTTAAGAGTTGAGAAACGGTTGAAAAGGTGACTCTATCACTTTCAGATTTGACACAAGCGTGAAAGGACAAGCGCTTGGTGATCCTTTCAAATTTAGGGAGTCAGAAAAGATCAAATGACTACTTAGGAATACTAGGCAAAAGGGTGTACCAAATAACCGTGAACTGCAATATACACCTTGGTTTTAATAATGAAAGAGAAATCAACCAAGGACTTTCCGTACGTGCAGGAAATCTCCCCGAATGCTGTGTTTGGTGTATCATGGGTATAGGGTGGCATACTCGGCTTCCTGTGGATAAAGGATTGAAACCTAGTGGGGTCTCCCTTTATATACGCGACGGAACGGGGAGCACAAGTCCGTACTAGTGTTGTCTAAAGCCAAGAGGCGAACGACAGCTACTAGGTTTTAAGACGCCGGAACACGTCTCTAGCCTAGACCTCTAAATGTGTTTTGTTAGATTTCAATGCTGCCTTAGTGTAAATTGAGTAAATTTTAAAGTTTATCTTCAATTACGTTTCAGTTTTCAGGCCCTAACGAATGTGATGTCTCAAAAATCTCCTAAATGCAAAACTACATGCCACAGTATATCATTTCGTTCGATGAAAGCTAGCTACAGAAGAGTTAAGAGATTTTTACACAAACAAAATGATCGGAAGACAATCAGTGATATCTCTAATGCAGCTAATGAAACTAAAAACTTTTCTTTCAAAGTCACTAATTACTAATAACACTGAAAATATTTTAATTTGCACTAATCAATCAAAAGCAAAAGAGATTTTTTTATTTTCAATGTTTGAGAGCTAGATGCACTAAACAAACTGAAAACAAGTGAGAAGCAATTTGAGAAATGATAATAAGAGAGCAAAAACAAGCAGATTTCACTCAATGGCACAAACAATCAGATCTCAAATCGACCAAAAGTCTCTCAAAACCAAGAAAAGTCCCAAAGACACTAATGAGCCATGTAATCTAGGCCCAAAATGAAGCAAAGCGAAATTCGAATGAAAACGAAATCAGTCACTCAAAAAGCGCAATAAAATGATAGACAACTGTCAAACGAATGCAAGGAAGCAATCCCAAAGTCGACTGAACGAACGAAAACCAAAAACTCCTAAGGGAGGCTCGACTCACAAAAGCACCTAGATGCCCTAGGGCTCAAATGCAAAATCGAAAGAAATAGGCAAACAACCAAAGGATGGAGGTTACAATCAGTCAAACTAGGCTCCAGTGCACTCAAACAGCCGAAAAAACAAGATCAAAATCACAAGTCAGTCCCAGAAAGCATAAAACACAGCAAACCCTAATAGCTCACAGGATTGGCGCGACTATGAGCTTGAAATTAGCGCCAGGAAGGTAATGGCGCGGGTGATACACAAGAAACCTGCGCCAATGGGCGCGACTGTCACACTAAAAAGCGTGCCAGCCGAGTTTACTATGGGAAAATGAAAAACAAGCAATCTCAGACACAGACAAGTGATGACAAGGCTAAAACAAAGCCAAACAAACAGAAAAACCAGTCCAAAGAGCTGACCAAGCAAGCAAGGCCAAGAAATTGACTGAAAAGAGAAGACAACACTCCAAGTTGTTAAGTCCGTAAACTGAACTGGAGATGGACTGAAGCAGCGTTGATCTACTCCGCTAATGCAGAGAAAAAGCGTTTCGAAGGCTATCTGGCTGTACTTCAGGCTCCGTCTATAGCTTACAAAACAAACAACAAGCTGAGTCCCCAGCGGAGTCGCCAAATTGTTGAAGAGGTTAATCCCCTCTGTGGATAGAGGTGATCCCTACTAGCCCAGATCGGGTCTAGCAACAATCAAACACGCTATAGTGCAGGTTCCTAATTGAAAATAAACCGACTTGCGATGAAGGCTTACCTCGAATCCAACGCTGTCATTTGTAGAAGAGGTGGTGCTCTCATTCCTTCGCCCCGGAAGATCACAATCCTCACGATCTCCATGATCAGACACCTACACATGCAAGAAACAACACAAACGCAAGCATAAAATCCAATATATACAACTATATGTCAGTCGAAGAGGACATAACTCATGAACATAATCAAGAACAAGAGTGGAACCATAACCAATAGTCTCTTATCATTAATGAGTAAAAAGAAGAATACAACCATAGCTTCGACGCAGCACTCTCCTTTGGCGGGTCATCAGCAAAACATTTCTCGATAAAGCCTGTCAAGGATGGGACAAGCCTCTCTCTCCGGATACTTGGCAATAGTCTCCTTGCTTGGATTTGGCCTTAAGGGAATCAAGAAGGCTCGTGCAGCATAAGGATGTGAAAGCTCTTGGGAACTAGCTTGCAAAGGAGATGAGCAAGCTTTTATAGATGGAGGAAGGGGAGTTGGGATCCCTATAATTATGGGATTGGCCCTATCATCAAGGAAGCTTCCATGAGAGGTGGCAAACCACTTCCTCTCTATGGAAATCCGTAGCCAAACCTCCCAACTCAGGATAGATATCAGTCCAGGAATTTGTTAGGATGAAACTTCCGCCATTTATTTTTAAAAAACACCTCTTAATATGGTTGGCGCGGGTGCGGCTCTATGACAGAGCGCCAATTGGCGCGCCCTCTTTGGAGGATTTGCCCCCTTGGTGCGAGGGCTGAACTGTGGAACCGCGCCAATGGAAAAAGAGCTATTTTTAGGGTTTTTTGCAGGGAGATGTCTTCAGGGCAATGAAAGCTCATCTTCAGAGGGATGCAATGAAAGTATTTTCAAGTCTTGTCTCTGCTCACAGGTCACGAAATGAGCCCTCCAATGTGCGGGATGGGGAATGGCAGGGACGGTGACAAATTGCTGTGTAACATAGGCCAAAGCATTCTACAGTGGATCATGGCATCGCGTTGAGACACATTGTTGAAAAGGTTTGGGGGGATAAAGAAGTATTCCGCTGGTTTCTTTACTTCAAAAAGGTATTTGACACAGTCCTTAGAGATAAGTTGTGGCGTAGAATGGAAGAACTTGAAATTCCTTTGCATTATAGAGTTGTTATCCAAAGACTTTATGAAGAGGTGAAAGTCAAAATCAGAACCTCAACGGGTATTTCAGAAAGCTTTAGAAGTGGCATTGAAGTCAAGCAAGGTTGTCCTCTATCCCCTACTCTTTTTGGTTTGTATATTGATAAACTGGAAGAGTGGTTAAATTTGCAAGGTGGGGATGGTGTTCGGTTGGGGGAGTTTGTGATAAAGCTTCTTTTATATGCTGATGATATTGTATTGATTTCTAAATCGGCCCATGGATTGCAGATGCACCTATATGCCCTTGAGCATTTTTGTAGAGCAGTGGGGATGCAAGTCAATATTAGCAAGACCAAAATAATGATTTTCTCTAAAAAAAGGAAGCAGATTCAGCATATGTTCTTCTTTGAAGGAAAAATTCTTGAAGAAGTAAATATGTACAAATACCTCGGGATTGATTTCAACAACAAACTTAATTGGGAGGACTGCAGAAAGAAGAGAATATTAAGAGGGTGGAAAGCATTATATGCTCTTCAAAACAAATGTAGAGAGACAGAGTTATGGGATTGGAAAATTATTAAAGTGCTTTTTGGACTCCTAGTTTGTCCAGTGATGTTATATGAGTGTGAATTGTGGGCTAGTAGCACCCCTATCTCAAAATGGAAGCAAATTGAGAAAATACAAAAATGCTTGATCATGAGCAAGTTCAAAATAAAAATTTCGGTACCTTATGAGATAATGTTGAGTGAAATAGGAGCAACTCCCATTGAAGCAATTGCTATGGTGCGACTCATAAGATATCTAAAAATAATTGAGCAAATGGGAGTAGGTAGATGGCCTAATGTTATCTTTAAGGAAGGCATGAGTGAAAGAAAGAAAACATGGATGAGACAAAACTACACATGGACGCAAAAATGGAATATCGATCTCAATGCTTGTCCCACAAATAGAAAGGAGCTAAATAATTTTGTTATGGATGTTTCATAAACATGTATAGGGAAAAGAGTTGGATAGAAAGAAGAAGTACTGCATTGAAAAATTCAACCCTGCGTATGATCTCCAACAAAAAGAGTACATTGGAGCTAACATTCCATGGAGGGAAAAGGTTCGTATTGCTCAATTAAGAACCAAATCATATAAACTTTGGTGTGAAACAAGACGGTGGAAAAGGCCTAAAGAAGCTTGGAAGAACGGGTGTCTACATTTTGCACGGATGGGGCAGTGGAATCAGAAAAACATTTCATTTTGGAATGTGATGCGTTCAAAGACATCAAAGAAAGTTATGGAAATATTTTAGCATCGGTTTCTTGGCTTTGTCTTTTCAGCGATGGGATTGTTGGAAGGTTGGGTCAGCTCATCATCAATTTGAATAAGAAAAGGGCTGAAATGCAAAAGGCGAAAAACATGGAACTCATAGTCCCATAGACTATTTTTAGTATTGTGGACGTTAAAATAACATTTCATTTCATTTCATATGATTTTAATACTTGTTCAGGTTTCCTTGGAAAATAATAGAAATTATGACACTATTTTGACAAAATTTGGTGGAAGTTTTTGATCCGGGTTACAACTATCAAGTTTCAAGATTTTGGGTGCCTTGTTTCAAGATTTTGGATACCTCGTGACTTTTTGATTGTGGTGAATATTTTTCCACCATTTAAAAAAGGATTCAATCACCCCTACTATTAGATTTTTGGAGAAAAAAATGGTCGGATTTTGGTGATGTTTTGCAAATTTTCCGCCTTGGTAGACAATGTCATTTTAATATATAAAATATGCATATGATTAAAAAAATGTTGGGTTGTGACTTAGAAATAAAATGAAAATTTTGAGTTGTATTATTATAAAAATGATTCACGTATAAATAGATTTATATTTCAAAGTTTTTTAGAATTTAAATGAAAATTTATATTCTACACTATAATCTTAATAAATTAGGTGTTTTACATTTTTTCTTAATATCAGGGTTGCATGTAGAGAAATGAGGAAAACCACCAATGGTTGAATGTGTTCTTTGAGTATGGTGGTTCTACAAACAAAATGGCTAGTGGAAGCCAAAGTCTTCTACTAAATAGTGATTTAAGGCTGACTACCAATTCTAGAACTCTACTCTAAGGCTCAACAATTCCTGGAACACTTCCAGATTTATCTGAAATTTTGTTACAGGTCGATTTGGGCATCATCCCAAAACACATATCAGTATTCATTAGGGTCTATAATAATCTAAATTGGTTTCTACATGCCCTAAATAAGTCATCACATTGATGGTCTTCCTTCATGAAAGTTTCACTGCTTAGATGCCAGTTGAAGTGCCCTATCAATCCATCAACGCACCCCTAGATAGTTGTAATTGCTTTGCAGAGCATCTACTCCCATGCAAGGCTGTGTTGCAGAGGATCTAGGCCCACTTTGGAGTGTGTTGTTTGACTGGGAGCGAATTTTTCATTGGATTCCGAGAATCTCCCTGAACTCTAGTGACTTCTAGAATTTGTTCCAGCTCTCACCTCATCTGATAGCCTCAAATTTGGAACCCATGAAGTCATTAAACCTCTTATCCTCATATCCCCATGAACAAGGAAACCTCTTCATCCATTTTTAGGAAATCCATTCAATGATTCATTTATTTTAAACTACCTTCATCTACTTATAAATAGAGCATTGAACATAGTGCACAAGAGAGCAAGAATTTGTGTTAAGTAGAGTTATGTTGGTTGGATATCAACTCTTGAAGGTATGTGCATGTATTTTGATGTTGCTAGATTGTTGATGTTGGATGTGATGATGATGAGACTCAAGCTGGATGAGTGACGTCAAATTGATCAACTGGTTGTACTCTTCCTTCTACTTCATAATAAAGACATGTGTTCCTTTACTAATGCACGTGTCAATGATGTTATATGTGTATTAATGAGTTTAATCGGTTCAATTTGTTTAATTTCAATAGATCATGTTGCCTTTATGTTGTTTTATGTCTTCTGTTTTCCATGGAAAGTATCAATCAAGCGAGTTAAGTTGGATTGAAAGCGACGAAAGTGAAAAAGGGAGGTGAGGGAAAGCGAAAAGATTATAAGTAGGTTTCTCCCCCTTTATCTATTCACGTTAAGGAAAAGACTAGATATCTTTCTTTCTGTTGTTCTAAGTGAATCACCCACTTAGGGAAAGCATACTTATCCGTAGGTTTGTATTTCCGTAAAACAAATTGGTGACTCCACTGGGGATCAACAGATCGTCCCTGGTGGTTTTTTCCTTGTCCATCAACATCTAGTGGACTTTACCTGCTTATTTTCAGTCATTTGAATGTGTCTTAGCAAAAGTAGTGTGATTGCTTGCTTTTTCAGAGAGTCCTCTGGCACCAACGCACTGTTGGTCTTGACACAATGCTCTACATATCACTGTTGGCTTAGGGATAGTACTCTGCAACGCATTGTCTCCCACTTAGGGGTGTATTTCCCTTGTGACCAACCAAAATCTATCTGTTTTGTCTTTTTCCAATTCTTGTCAGTGTTTTCTTGCTGGAGTTTTGAGTGACTAAATACCTCCAGAGACCAGTTTTCCTTTACTCTTCTTGCCTCACTTTGGATTTGTTTGATCAATGTTTCTTTGTGTTTTCTTTATCATTGTGAATAGTTCCAAAGTTAAATTTTACATTTAATCAATTCATTATTTTCGAAAAGAGGAATTTCCGTTTCAGTCTTTGTTTCTATTGAAAGTTTTGAGTGATTGTTTGTGCATTAGTTTATTTTTCGTTCATCTAAACTTAAAGGAAACTGAAAAGAAAAACATGCATTTGCATTTAGGGATTGTGAGTACTACTTGAGGAATAGTTTAGGGAAAATTTGCATTTATATGTGCTCATTGATGATTGCAAATTATTTGATTTCTCTATCCCTACTAGATAGTTTTTCACTGTCAAAAATCAATTCGAAACGAATGCTTATCATTCTAATTGCATTCTAGGAATGTTCAATACATCTTGCGGTGAACCTGAAAGACAAACGATAATCAAGATCAACATAAAATTTATCTGAATTTACCTAAGGAAGAATTATAACATTAACGATAACATTTAGAGGTCTAAGCTAGAGACGTGTTCTGGCGTCGTTAAGCATAGTAGTTGTCGTTAATTTTCTGCGATACATTCTGAGTGTGATACCTCATTCCACGTACGTAAGTATATTAGAGCTCTTCCACGTACTTTTGGGTATATCGGGCGGTCTTCTAGTGCGAAAATATAAGGGGATGCTCTCACTATGCGATTTCACATTAGACAGCGCTAACATGGATTGGACCTCCACGTACCTTCGCGTATATTTGAGAGGACAACTTTAGGTTTCTTACCATCCATAGGTAACCGATTCGGCCGCCTTATACCTATGATACATCGAACACAACATTCGGGGAGATTGCCTGCACATATAATAAGCCCTTGGTTTACTGAGGCAGTATATTGCAGTTCACAGTTGCTTGGTAAACCTTTTTCCTAGTATCACCCTCTTCTTGTTTATTTGTTTTTGTATAAAATCAATCATCAATCATGGGAGAAGATCAAACCCTTCCCCATTTTTTGCGTAGGACAACGAATAAACCTTCGTTACCAGTAGAAGCTACTCCAGTAGACGACGCGCTCACCTTACCGAGTCCGGTACCTCCGGAACTCTTGGTGCTACATCATCTGATATACCAGAGACATATGATCCTTTGAGTACCGAGTTTCGAGTCGTTTCGACTGATCCCGATTTATCTGCAACAGTCGAGACAAAAATCTCAGAGTTACCTAAGGACACTAAAATTCAATCCAATGAAATGGTGAATCTTGAACCCAAGCTTGTTCAACTGGAAGTCGATCCAGTATTTGATCCTGAATTTGAAATACAAGAAGTTGTTTTCTGATCTTCAACCATCTGTAACCATCGAGTCTTCCTCTCTACTGCATATTTTACCGCCTGAAATTTATCTCGGGCATGACGGTGAATTTCTTCCACCTGGTTTGATTTCGATAAAGGAAGAACTTCAGGAAGAGACAACCCCTTCGATTGTAGAAATTATATGCACTAAGCATGCATATGTCCTTGACTCACCTGAACTCACACTATTTAACTTTATGCAAAATACAGAATCAATTCCACTTGTTGATATTTTGCGGAAACAATTAATTGCACACACATGTGAAGCATAAAAAAAATTTATCAATTGCACATAACACAGTTTTTAACCAGGAAAGCCTGAAGCTAAAAACCCCAACTATATATTATGTAACATGGAGATCATATGACAATCTCATACAAACATACAAAGCTTATCACAAGCCTTCAGTACAGTACAATTGTCATACACTAATCAGGCCTAATCTTGCAAATCCATGCATCGATCTTTGCCACCTGCTAGCTTGCCTCCACTGCGCAATCTTTGTTGAAGAATTGCTCTAAATGAATTCGAATTACTCCACCCTTGACTTCGCAATCCTCATTGGCATCTCCACTAAGTATTGGATGCAATCAATGCATCACTATAGTCACAATAGATAGTCTATCTTGCCCTTTCACCTATCTCTACACTAGTCTCCACTGAAACTGCCATGCACTGTAGTTAACTAATGTATTCTTCAGTTGATTAATGCGTTATTATTTATGAATTAATTAACTAATTAATTCACTCCACTCTCATTAGTGTATCAATCAGTTAGACTAGATACAACTAGCTCAACTGAGTCTAGCTGAGTTAAACTGAATACAACTCCATAACTACTTCTTCCAACTATGTCATAACTCTGCCACTTGAGTTCTAACTAATTCCTCCATGCATTAGCTCTAATAACCCTCAGAAATAGCGTAATTCCTTCTGTCAGCTGATGTGCCACATCTGTGCATTGAACTGAAGTGCTCTAAGAGAATAAGTTGATGTTTAGAGTCTGATTATTATTAAGAGCTAATAATAATTGACATGCATCTATTTTTAGATTAACGATCTATAAATAGACTTCGCCCATGATTCTAAAAATAGAATTTCATCTATTTTTCCAAATTGATCAACCATCCACAAATAGCATCCTGCAACTTCTGAAATATGATCATCATGTCTAAAAATAGACTTGTGCCAAAAATAGCCTACGGGCCCACTTAGTGAAGGCGAATCTTTTCATTAAGCTCGTCATCTTGTTGAATCTCAACACTCCCTCTCAACAAGATAGGGATTATCCTTCACCCTGATCCTGCCTCTATGGTATTCGAATTTGCTCCTGGTGAGTGCCTTCGTCAGAATATCTGCATCTTGATCCTCCGTGGGAATGTACTGAAGCAACATGATCTTCCGCTGCACACAATCTCTGATATGATGATACCAGATATCAATATGTTTAAATCTATCATGAAACACAGGATTAACCGAGATTTTAATGCAACTCTGATTATCACAATGACTCACCGTGGGATATAAATGTGAACCGAACAAACCAACCAGAATCTTCCTCATCCAGATAGCCTCACATGCAGCTAAAATTGCTGCCATGTATTCTGCTTCCACTGAACTGAGTGCCACAGATATTTGTTTCCTGCTGTACTAAGAAAATTTCGTAGATCCGACACTGAAAATCCCTCTTGATGTGCTCTTTCTGTTTTTTGGGCTTCCTGCCCAATCTGCATCCATGAAGCCATGCAACTTCACCTCATCTGTCTGTTTGTACCATAAACCATACTCAAATGTGCCCCTGAGATATCTCAATACATGCTTGTCTGCCTTCCAAAATAGCTTGGTAGGCTTAACCATCGCTTGTGAAAGATGGTTCATCGCATAGCATATGTCCAGTCTTGTATTGAATAAATACATGAGAGAACCCACCAACTGTCGATAAACAGTGGCATCCACTACCTCTTCCAATGTAGCATCCTCTTTCTTCCAATTTCCTGGAAGAGGAGTGTCGATAGGCTTGCAGCCTTGCATGTGAAACTTCTCCAGTATCTCCCGGGCATACTTGCCTTGAGACACAAACTGTTCACCTTCCCGTTGCCATATTTCCAATCCAAGGAAATAATGAAGGAGGCCCAAATCCTTCATCTCAAACTCCTTTGCAAGATTAGCCTTGCATGAGTGTATCAACTGCTCATCACCTGTTAGTATCAAATCATCAACATAAAGTACAATGATCAAAAGCTTACCCTCAACCACAATCTGGTACAGGTTTTCATCCACCTCACTCTTGGTGAAGCCAAGTCCAGTGAAATAGCTGTCGATCTAAGTGTACCAAGCACGGGGTGCTTGTTTAAGCCCATACAACGCTCTTTTGAGCCTGCACACATGCGACTTTCTACTGAAGATCTCAAATCCTTCAGGCTGCTCAATGTACACCTCTTCCTCAACGATCCCATTAAGGAACGCAGTCTTCACATCCATCTGATGAATGTGCCAACCCATTTGCGCTGAGAGAGCAAGGATGGTATGTATGGAAGAATACCGTGCCACAGGTGCAAAGGTTTCTTCATAGTCAATCCCCTCAATATGTGAGAAGCCTTGGGCAACAAATCTTGCCTTATACTTCTTGATGCTCCCATCAACAACTTGCTTTACCTTGTAGATCCATCTTGATCCTACAACTGATTTTCCCACTGGCCTTGGAACAATCTCCCAAGCACTGTTACTGACAATGGAGTCATACTTCTCCACCATGGAATCTACCCCTGTGGGCTCCTGCATTGCTTCTTCAAAAGAAGATGGATATGTCACAATACACTTGCTCATAAGAGCCATGTATCCAGTATATCGTTTAGGTGACTGTGCCTGTCTGCACTGTGATGTAGGGACTCCTACATTTTGTGCCGCATCCACCTTCATTCTCTCAGCTTCTGTGGTACGCTTCCTGCCTTGTCTGATGTTTGGTTCTGCATGAGTGGACTCCTCCACTCCATGAATCTCTTCCTGTGGCTGATCCACATACAGAGGCTCATATTTAGGAATAAGAAGTTCCTCTTCTGCATGCAAGTGTAGCTCCCTCTCAAGCGATAACTTCATGGCTTGCACCTCATTGAATTTTATATCCCATCGCATAACATTCATCCGATTTTTTGGAAAATACACACGATAGTTGTGGGGTGTTTCTGTGTACCCCAAAAATATCCCAACTTCTGCAGTTGGCTCCAACTTCTTCCTGGCATCCTTTGTCACATGAATGTAAACAGGTGAGCCAAAAATCTTCAAATGAGAAATATCAGGCTTCTTACCAGTAAAAGCTTCCTCAGGTGTACTGATGCCAAGTACTCTATGAGGACAACGGTTTTGCACATAAACCGTAGTGTTGCATGCTTCCGCCCACAAGTGCATCAGTAGGCCCTAGTCATGCAGCATTGCTCGTGCAACACCCACGATCGTTCTGTTCTTTCTCTCCGCGACCCCATTCTGCTGTGGTTATGAGCCATTATGAGTTCTCTTCGAATTCCTTCTTTGTTACAGAAGTCTTTGAATTCACCCGAGATGTATTCACCACCATTATCGCTCCATAGAGCTTTCACCTGCTTCCCCGACTCCTTCTCCACCAATGCCTTGAACTCACAAAACTTTGAGAACATTTCACTCTTCTTCTGCATGAAGAATATCCAACATATACAAGAAAATTCATCAACAAATATCACATAATACTTGTGTTTTTTTGTTGAAGCAACCGAGAATGGTCCACACACGTCTATGTGAATTCTCTCCAGGATCACTGAAGCATGGTTCTCCTTCTCATGAAAAGTGGTATTCACAAACTTACCCATTGTACATCCTTTGCACTGATCTGACTGCGCAAGAGTACCCTTGGGAATTCCAGTAGAAATTTGCTGCAAAATCTTCAAAGCGCCATGGTGAAGATGGCCCAATCTCCTGTGCCATAACTCGCCCTCATATCCCGGCTCACCATTTCTTCTACTTTGCCCACCATTGCAGCACAACCATCCACCTCCATCTTGTACAGATTCTTAATTTGAACCCCTATCTTCTTGGTTTGACCCATTGTTTTATGTCGAAGGAAGGCTTTTCCCTCACTGAAAACAACATCATAACCCTTGTCTTCCAGCATTGCGACTGAGACCAAGTTCTTCTTCAGACCTGGAACATGCATGACATTCTTCAACAAGAACGGATTACCGGACTCCCTCTCAAAGGTAATGGTCCCAATTCTAGTCGCACTGTACCTACCATCATCGCCCATCTCTATATGCATTTGGAGGTCCTTCTTCTCCAAGTCACTAAACAACTATTTTTCTCTCTTCATATGGAAAGACACACCACTGTCAAGATACCACACTGATCCCATGCAGCTTGAAACCAAGCATGCGATCAAGGAAAAATACAGCTCAAATTGCGAGGCTAAGGCCTCTCTAGCTGCAGATCCAGCAGCCTGCTTATTCTTCTTCTTTTGTGGACAGTTAGTGGTGAAATGTCCATGCTTGTGACAGCAAAAACACTTCACTTTGGACAAGTCCTGCTTCTTGCCTTTCGCACCGGATTTAGAAGGATTTTTCTTCCCCTTCCCTTTCCTTGCTTTGGAAGCCAAAGCGAAATTTTCTTCATCTTCATTCTTTGATGAAGATCCATCCCTGGTACCCCGCCTTATCTCCTCCTGCACAAGATCTGACCAAAGTCACTCCCATCCTGGTAGTTTCTCCCGTCCATTGACAGAGTCTTCGTAGCTATGCCAACTCTTCAGAGGCAAGAGCCATTTAAGTCTTCTTCATCAACAGTAACCCCCACACTTCCCAGCTCATCCTTGCAGTGGAAAAACTTCGTGAGGTATTTTGGAATACTATCGCCTTTCTCCATTTTTATTTTTTTGAGCTTGTCTTTAAGCGCCAACTTCCTCTAGTCACTTTTTCTTTGGAACAAGTCTATCAAAGCCTTCCACATTAAGAATGGAGTGGCTTTCCCGTGAAGGTTGGACATAATATGGTCCTTCACACCTTCCAACAGAATCCTCCTCGTCTTTGCAGTCTTCTTTTTCCATGCATCAAGTAATGTAGCATCGCTAGATCCCGGCTTAGGAACATCGCTATCGATGAACTCCTTCGGCCCATTATCCTCCAACACCACCTCCATCCTGTCCTTCCAGGTTATGTAATTTGAGCTCCCATCAAGGGCATACTCCAATCTCAACCCGTTGAAAGAAATTTCAATGTATACTCGATTTCTGCACCAAGAATCTTCTGTAGCAAATTCGAATTGTCCACCAGCAAAAACTCACTTCACAATTGCAATCTTCAATCAACAATGCTTTGATACCATGTAGAAATTATATACACTAAGCATGCATATGTTCTTGATTCACCTGATCTCACACTATTTAACTTTATGAAAAATACAGAATCAATTCCACTTGTTGATCTTTTGCGGAAATAATTAATTGCACACACATGTGAAGCATAAATTTTTTTTATCAATCGCACATAACACAGTTTTTAACCGGGAAAGCCTGAAGATGAAAACCCCAACTATATATTATGTAACATGGAGATCATATGAAAATCTCATACAAACATACAAAGCTTATCACAAGCCCTCATTACAGTACAACCGTCATACACTAATCAGGCCTAATCTTGCAAATCCATGCACTGATCTTTGCCACCTGCTAGCCTACCTCCACTGCAAAATATCTGCTGAATAATAGCTCTAAATGAATTTGAATTACTCCATCCTTGACTGCGCAATCCTCATTGGCATCTCCACTAAGTATTGGATGTAATCAATGCATCACTATAGTCACAACAGATAGTCTATCTTTCCCTTTCACCTATCTCTCCACTGGTCTCCATTGAAACTGCCATGCGCTGTAGTTAACTGATGTATTCTTCAGTTGATTAATGAGTTATTATTTATGAATTAATTAACTAATTCATTCACTCCACTCTCACTAGTGTATCAATCAGTTAGACTAGATACAACTAGCTCAATTGAGTCTAACTGAGTTAAACTAAATACAACTCCATAACTACTTCTTCCAACTGTGTCATAACTCTGCCACTTGAGTTCTAACTGATTCCTCCATGCACTAGCTCCAGTAAACCCTCGGGAATAGCGTAATTTCATACGTTGGGCGATGTGCCATCGTACTTGCTAACTGAAGTGCTCCAAGAGAATAAGTTGTTGTTTAGAGTCTGATTATTATTAAGGGCTAATAATAATCGACATGCATCTATTTTTAGATTGACGATCTATAAATAGAATTCACCCAATATTCTAAAAAAATAATTTCATCTATTTTTCCAACTTGATCAACCATCCACAAATAACATCCTGCAACTTCTGAAATATGATCATCATGTCTAAAAATAGACAGTCTAAAAATAGACTTGCGCCAAAAATAGCCTGCGGGCCCACTTAGTGAAGGTGACTCTTTTCACTAAGCTCATCATCTTGTTGAATCTCAAATCGACCCCCACTCGTTTTGGGTCAGAGCTTCATTTATATCAATCTTTTCCTTGTTTGACCAACTCTACTTCCGTTGATCCTTTTGACTCTCGAGTTCCCGTATATTCGTTAGAGTATTTTCTGGGTTATTAACCATGATAGAGACAACATATAAGACTATACCATCTATTATGGCTGCGGCATCATCTACTGTCATTTCATGTTCGATGTTTTCGACGACACCCGAGGAACATCTGTATGGTGGTTTGTCCATCCCATAGGGTTACCGAGATTTAAATGGAACATACTCTGTTGTATATTATAGTCCATGGAATTTTCCCATGTCATCATATGGAATTATATATGGTTCATCTATCATGAGTACTGAACGGCCTGACCCTCAATATGAGGCTGGTCCATCTAATTACCGTCTATATTATCCAATATCTGTTGGATACCCTTCATATGAAATTCAGTATGTGCAATATCCCTATACTCCATATTATGGGGGGCCACAGATGTTCGTTCCATATGGCAATACTGCGTCATATTTAGGTCCATCATACACTGGAATGCTTGTTTTCCAATGGCAGCCTACTTTTCCTATTCAACCACAAACAATTGTGTATCAATATCAACCAGCTCAACCTGTCGCATATGCGCCTACTATGCCTATCATTTCTTCTATGGTTGTTTCTTAGTCTACACAAGAGGGTCCTTCCACCCCTAACCCTCAAGTTTCGGGTCTACAGAATCAATATTCCCAGGTTCTTGTTCAACAAACATTTGTATCTGAAATTTCACAACTACAGGCTAGTTTACCTTTCACAAAAGCTTCTATTGGCCCTATATATTCACAATCAGGTCCGAATTATCCTGGAGGGAGACCATTTTATCAGATACCATGGTAGACACAACAACCATTCCCACAGTATCAGGCTTATCCAAGACATGGTCAGCAAGCCTACCCTATCTGGGTTACAAACAACATAATCCATTTGTTGGTATGCAAATGCCTACTACTCAGGTGATTCCATATTATCCTGGTTACACTCAACCTGAACTTAATCATCAGTTTCCATTTGTTGCAATGTTAGAATTACCAAATTTAAATCGGCTCACAAATGGTCCAATTCATTATTTACCTTAGTGGCAGGTGATTCCACATAAATTACCCTCCAACATTCCAAAATTCAATGGAAATTATAGAGAAGACCCCTTTACGCATGTCATGACTTATCATTTATGGTGTTCATCAAATTGCTTAAATGATCATTCTGTTAGATTGTGTCTTTTCCAGTGAATGCTTACTGGTCCGGCTGTGAAGTGGTACATTTAATTTCCACGAGCTTCGTTTGATAACTTTAAAGCTTTAGCCACTACCATTTTAACCCACTTCTAGTTATCCATCAGATATGAAACTTGAACAGAAATTTTTACCAGCTTTAAATAGACCACTGCTACTCATATATCGGATCATATACATGAGTGGCATCATCGTCATCGAATAATCAAAAAAATTTGTTCCCGATCAAATTTTAGCTGAGTGGTTTATTAAGTCCTTGTTGCCATCTATTACTGAGGATGTGGCCAAAGGCGGTGTTGTCACTAAAGAGCAAGTCATTGCTCATGCCCAACATCTAGATTTGATTTACACTCAGTCTGACATGCTCTACAAAAATATTCCAAACGCGTCGCGACCAAATTTTACTATTCCTCCTGCTCCATCTGGTCAGGACATTCATGTCAACGATGGTGTGATTGACTCTGCTAGTTCTCTGGCAGTGTTGGCTTGAGGGTTCCTGACCCAGGTTCAGAGGTTAAGGTTTGCCAACAAACCCCTATACTACTAGCCCTTTTGGCAGTGACCCGCTTGCCCAGGCCAAAGTCTCACCCAAAGTAGTATGGGAGGGTGCTAGAACCAGGTTTCTGCACCCTGGGAGAGGGCAGGTAAGTCAGGCAGAGTTGTGTTCGACTTCATAAATATCAGATCGCATATTACAGAACCCAGATCTATCAGTCCCTTCACATCTACGTGTGTAATACCATATATAATCATAATAGATAACATATACAGGACAATAAAGCAACTATCGCAGTTATTCTTGCATAAAGTCTAATAAGCAGACTCGGAACAATTGTTAACGCAACATAAGTACTTAACACAGTCACTTGCGGAGCTCAATATAAAATTATGCATAACATAACAGATCCAGATCGTAGTATAAACAAGTAACACAAGTACTTTCGCAGCTTAAATCAATGACACAGAGCATACATAATTAGATATCACAGATTCATAAGTCCAATAGATTCAGATATTCCAACAGGATTCCAAATTATTTAATCCTTCAGATCCTTTTACAATACCCAAAACCCAACTTGCGCACACAGCAGCAGGGTCCGCACACAGCAGGACTAAGGATCTCCGCACACACAGCCAGCAGGAGTCCTTTCCCCAAAAACCAAAAACAGATCTACTAATTCTCAATTCGCACCAATCTTAGTTCAATATCTTCCTTATAACTCAAAAAAAGTTCAACTACTTATACTACTTTAGCCTATGCATCAAAGGTACGCAACCTGTGGTTTGCAGACTCTTGGTCTACCCTTGACCCACTTACGATGCATTAGGGGCTTTGAACCACCCCAAAACCCTTGCACAAGACTCAATATAATAAAAAATATACAAAATGGACCAGATTTGCAGCTTTTGTAGGAGATCCTATTCCAACAGTCCCCCAACACAATCTTGTGATTCGTCCCGAGTCACTGTGGTGGTGGGGTCTCCACCTGCGCCTATATGGCTACTCCGGCCATAGAGTCATTTGATCCGATACGGTTTGAGCCGGCTACCATTGATGTAGCCGGGGAGCATATCTCCGCACAGGGTAGCAAGCCTAATCGCTCTGCCATTCGTGATCTCCTTAACTGTGTAGGGACCAAGCCAATGCTGCCGAAACTTCCTGGGATGCTTTGCAAACTGGCTATTGTACAAGAGGACCAATTGGCCTTCTGCAAAGGTATTCTAGTGAATGTGTCGGTCATGCCAGGCTTTATCACAGGCCTTCT
Organism: Pinus albicaulis; assembly: GCA_034641835.2. NCBI lineage: Eukaryota > Viridiplantae > Streptophyta > Pinopsida > Pinales > Pinaceae > Pinus > Pinus albicaulis. The sequence continues at coordinate 599,753,674 of CM076580.1, forward strand.
AGACTTGCTGATGAAAATTCGCAATAAATTGATCTTCCTCCAAAGTCATAAGCTGCGCTAATCACTCCTCCATGATGTCCGATTCTGCCATGTTTGTAAATGCTGTGATACACATACTAGGAAAAATATATTCTATTGGCATAATGACTTCTTTACCATAAAATACCCTAAATGGGGTTTTTCCTGTTAACTTCTTGGAGGTTGTTCGATAGTCCCAGAGGACCGATGGGATGCGCACGTCCCAATCGCTGTGATCAACATTGCATACCTTGGTCAGTGCTTGCTCCAAGATTTTATTAAAAGATTCAACTGCGCCGTTGGCCTGGGGGTCATATGGCATGCTCTTCGCATGATGGATCGATAATTCCTTGGTCAAAGCTCGGATTGTTTCATTAAAGAAGTGCATACCTCTGTCACTCATGATAATCTTCGGACATCCAAATTTAGTTAGGATTTGTTCAAAGATGACATGCGCAGTGGTATCCACAGTACAATCCTTTACTGCTTGCGCTTCTGCCCACCTGGTTACATAATCTGTGGCTGTAATAATGTAGCGTGCACCCGTCTTCTTTCCTGGGGGGTTGATAGGCTCGATGAAATCGATAACCCACTTATAAAATGCTTGTAGAGCCATTTGTGGTTGAAGGGGAATTTCATCTCTGCAGGATGGCCTCCTTGTTTGTTGAGAATGCAACAAGATGATGAGATTAGTGGAAAGAAGTCGCCTTCACTAAGTGGGCCCGCAGGCTATTTTTGGCGCAAAGTCTATTTTTAGACATATGGATCATGTTCTATGAGTTGCAGGATGCTATTTGTGGATGGTCGTCAAGTTAGAAAAATAGATGGAATTCTATTTTTAGACATATCGGGCGGAATCTATTTTTAGATTGCTAGTCTAAAAATAGATATGTCGAATATTATTAGCTCTTAATAATATTTGGACTCTAAACATTATCTTATTCTCTTCGAGCACTTCAGTTAAGTGCACAAATGTGGCACAGCAACTAACAGAATGAATTAAGCTATTCCTTAGGGTTTACTGGAGCTAATGCATGAGGACTTTAGTTAGAACTCATGTGACAAAGTTTGGTGGAGTTGTAGAAGTAGTTGGTGGAGTTGTGTTCAGTTTAACTCAGTTAGACTCAGTTGAGCTAGTTGTATCTAGTCTAAATGATTGATACACTAGTGAGAGTGGTGTGAATTAATTATTAATTAATTCACTAAATAATAACTCATAAATCAACTAAAGAATACATCAGTTAACTTCAGTGCATGGAAAGTTTCAGTGGAGACCAGTGGAGAGGTAGGTGAAAGAGCAAGTGTGACTATCAGTTGCGACTATACTGGTGCATGAGTTTGCACCACACATTGATGGAGATGCCAATGAGGATTGCGCAGTGCATACCAGGGGGATTTGAACTCAGGTTGGGCCATTATTCATCTTGGATTGCGCAGTAGAGGCGGGCTAACAGGTGGAGCAGATTGGAGCATGTGTTTTGCTAGATTTGAGCTTGTGTAGTGTGTAACAATTGGAGATTGTACCGAGAGCTTGTGAGGAGTTTGTACAATGATTGTTACATGATCTCTATCATTATAATATACAGATAGTTGGGGGTTTTCAGCTTTAAGCTTTCCCATAAATACTATGTTTATATGTGTGATTGTTTATGGTTTTTATGTGAAGCATGCGATTGTTGAATGTAGCGCAATTAATGAACAATGGTAGAAGAGATTTTGTATTATGCATGAAGCTAAAATAGTGTGTGATCAGGAGAATCTCGGTGAATAATATATCAGTTATTCAAATTTCTGCATGGTATCAGAGCTATATTGATCATTGGAGCAATTGCAAAACATTGAAGCGGTTGAGTTTTGTGCTGGTGGAATTCAAATTTGCAACAGTGTTTCCTAGGTGTCGAAGTTGAGATGTCTTTCAACGAATTGTGATTGGAGTATGCCCTTGATGGTAGCTTGAATTATATTGCATGGAAGGACAGGATGGAGGCGGTGCTAGATGACAATGGGTTGAAGGAGTTCATAGATGTTGAAGTCCCAAAGCCTACTTCTAGTGATGCTGCCGTACTTGACGCATGGCAAAAGAAGACAGCAAAGTGTCGAAGGATTCTGTTGGAGGGTGTGAAGGATCACATAGTGTCCAGCCTGCATGGTAAGGCTTCTCCATTCTTGATGTGGAAAGCCTTGAAAGATTTATTCCAAAGCAAGAGCGACCAGAGGAAGTTGGCGCTCAAGGATAAACTTAGAAACATAAAGATGGAGAAAGGCGACAGTATGCCCTAGTACCTCACGAAGTTCATACAATGCAGGGATGAGATGGGAAGTGTGGGGGTGATTGTTGATGATGAGGAATTGGTGAGCTTGGCTCTCCTTGGGCTTCCGAAGAGTTGGTATTCCTATCAGGACTCTGTCAATGGTCGGGAGAAATTTCCAGGATGGGAGCGACTTTGGTTGGATCTTGTGCAAGAGGAGATAAGGCGAAGTACCAGGGACGGATCTTCATCAAAGGCATATGATGAAGAGAATTGTGCTTTGGCTCCCAAAGCAAAGAAGGGGAAAAGCAAGAAAGCTTCTCATTCCGGTGTGAAAGGCAAGAAGCAGGACATGTCCAAGGTGAAGTGCTTTCACTTTCACCAACATGGACATTATGCCACTAGTTGTCCACAGAAGAAGAAAAATAAGCAGGTTGCTGGATCTGCAGCTGGAGAGGCCTTAGCCTCGCATTTTGAGCTGGATTTTTCGCTGATCGCATGCTTGGTCTCAAGTGTGATGGGTTCAGTGTGGTATCTTGACAGTGGTGCATCTTTTCACATGACAGGAGATCGAGATTTGTTTACTGATCTGGATGAGAAAGATCTTGGAGTGCACATCGAGATGGGCGATGATGGTAGATACAGTTGCCACTCGTATCGTGTACCATTTCATTAGAGAGTCCGGTAAACCTTTCGTATTGAAGGAAGTGATGCATGTTCCAAGATTGAAGAAGAATCTTATCTCTGTGGCGATGTTAGAAGACAAGGAATATGATGTTGTCTTTAGCGAGGGAAAGGATTTCCTGCGCAGTAAGGCAACTGGTGAAACTCGGAGGATATCGGTTCGAGTTAAGAACCTTTATAAATTCAAGGTAGATGGATGCACAGCAATGGCAGGCAAGGCAGAAGGAGTGGTGAGTCGGGATGATGGCGAGCTGTGGCACCGGAGATTGGGCCACCTTCACCATGGATCTTTGAAGATACTGTAGCAGATTTCTACTGGGCTTCCTAAGGGTACTCTTGCGCAGTCAGAACAGTGGAAGGGATGTACCTTGGGAAAATTTGTGAACGCCACTCACGAGAAGGATAGTCACGCCACGACGATCCTTGAGAGAATCTGCCACGTACGTGTGTGGACCTTTCTTAGCAGCTTCGACAGCAAAGCATAGGTATTATGTGATATTTGTTGATAATTTTCTCGTAAGTGTTGGATCTTCTTCATGCAGAAGAAGAGCGAGATATACTCAAAGTTCTGTGAGTTCAAGGCACTGGTTGAGAAAGAATCGGGGAAGCAGGTGAAGGCCCTTAGGAGTGATAATGTTGGTGAATTCATCTCTGGCGAATTCAAGGAATTTTGCAGCACAGAAGGAATTCGAAGAGAGCTCATAGCACCTCATAACCCAAAGTAGAACGGGGTTGCTGAGCAGAAGAACAGAATGATCTTGGGTGCTGCACGGGCGATGTTGCATGATCAGGGCCTTCCCATACACTTGTGGGCTAAGGCATGCAATACTGCAGTATATGTGCAGAACCATTTTCCTCACAAGATACTTGGCATGAGTACACCCGAGGAGGCGTTTTCTGGTAAGAAGCCTGATATTTCCCATTTGAGGATTTTTGGTTCACTTGTTTTCATGTGACGAAGGATGCCAGGAAGAAGCTGAAGCCGACCGCAGAGGTTGGGATATTTGTGGGGTACACTGATATGCCCCACAACTATCGTGTGTATTTGCCAGAGAGTCGCAAGACTGTTGTGCGACGGGATATCAAATTTCAAGAGGAGAAAGCCATGAAGTGTTCGCTTGAGAGGGAGCCACACTTGCATGCAGAGGAGGAGCTATTAGTTCCAAAGGATGAGTCTCAGGATGTGGATCAACCACAAGATGAGGTTCATGGAGTGGAAGATACCACTCATGCAGCACCAACCATCAGAGGGCGGAAGCGCACTATAGAAGCTGAGCGACTAGCTCAAGATGCAGATAAGGTTGTAGGAGCACCTACAACACAACGCAGACAGAGAAAGTCACCTGATCGGTACATTGGATACATGGCTCTTGTGAGAAAGTGTATCGTAATAGAGCCATCCTCTTTCGAGGAAGCTGTGGAGGATCCCACATGGGTAGATGCCATGCTCGAAGAGTATGATTCGATTGTCAGAAACAGTGCATGGGAGATTGTCCCAAGGGCAGATGGGAAATCAGTGGTGGGTTCGAGATGGATCTACAAAGTGAAGCAGGTAGCTGACGGGAGTGTGGAGAAGTACAAGGCAAGATTTGTTGCCCGAGGCTTTTCACAGATTAAGGGAATTGATTATGAGGAGACCTTTGCACCTGTCGCAAGGTATTCTTCCATACGGACGATTCTTGCTCTCTCAGCGCAGATGGGGTGGCACATTCATCAGATGGATGTGAAGACTGAATTCCTCAACAGGGTGATTGAGGAGGAGGTGTACATAGAGTAGCCCGAAGGTTTCGAGATCTTCAGCAGCGAGTTGCATGTGTGCAGGCTCAAGAGAGCGCTGTATGGGTTGAAACAAGCACCTCGTGCTTGGTACACACTGATAGACAGTTATTTCACAGGACTTGGATTCTCCAAGAGTGAGGCGGATCCTAACCTATACTAGATTTTGGTGGAGGGTAAGTTGCTGATCATTGTACTTTATGTAGATGATTTGATTTTTGACAGTGATGAACCGTTGATACTCTCACGCAAGGAGGATCTTGCAAAAGAGTTTGAGATGAAGGACTTGGGCCTCCTTCATTATTTCCTGGGATTGGAAATTTGGCAACGCAGTGGTGGACTATTTGTTTCTCAGGGTAAGTATGCCCGGGAGATACTGGAGAAGTTCAACATGCATGGCTGCAAGCCTGTTGATACTCCTCTTCCTGGTGGATGGAGGAAGGAGGATGCTACTTCAGCGGAGGTAGTGGATGCCACTGTTTATCGACAGTTGGTGGGGTCGCTTATGTATCTGGTCAATACACAACCCAACATATGCTATGCTGTTAACCAGCTTTCACAAGCTATGGTTAAGCCTACCAAGATCTTCTGGAAGGCAGGCAAGCATGTATTGATATATCTCAGAGGCACATCGGGATATGGATTGTGGTACGAGACAATGGATGAGGTGAAGCTATGTGGTTTACGTAGGCAGATTGGCAAGAAGCCCAACCGTACGTAAAGAGCACATCCGGAGGGATTTTCGTATCGTGTCGACAACATTTTCGGTACAGCAGAAGCGTAGATCCATGGCACTCACCGTAAGAGGCCGAGTATATGACAGCCGAGTTTGGTCGCATGTGAGGCTATATGGATGAGGAAGATCCTAGTTTCAGGTTGTTCGCCTTACACTTAGAGCCTACCGTGATTTATCGTGATAATCGCAGTTGCATCAAGCGCAGTTGCATCAAACTCTCGATTAATCCAGTATTTCATGATATATCTAAACACATTGACATCCGGTATCATCATATCAGAGATTCTGTGCAGCGGAACATCATGTTACTTTCATACATTCCCACGGAGGATCAGGATGCCGATATCTTGACGAAGGCGCTACCTAGGAGAAAATTCGAATACCACGCAGGCAGGATTGGGGTCATGCAGATAATCCATATCTTGAGAGGGAGTGTTGAGAATGCAACAAGATGATGGAGCTTAGTGGAAAGAAATCGCCTTCACTAAGTGGGCCCGCAGGCTATTTTTGGCGCAAAGTCTATTTTTAGACTATGTCTATTTTTAGACATATGGATCATGATCTATGAGTTGCAGGATGCTATTTGTGGATGGTTGGTCAAGTCGGAAAAAATAGATGGACTTCTATTTTTAGACATATTTGGCGGAATCTATTTTTAGATCGCTAGTCTAAAAATAGATATGTCGAATATTATTAGCTCTTAATAATATTTGTACTCTAAAAATTATCTTATCCTCTTGGAGCACTTCAGTTAAGTGCACAGAAATGGCACATGCAGCTGACAGAAGGAATTACGCTATTCCTTAGGGTCAATTGGAGCTATTGCATGGAGACTTCAAGAACCCGCGTAGTTTGGTGAGCGATCGAGGAGTTAATGGAGTTGTGTTCATTAACTCGCTAAACATAGCTGAGCTAGTTGTATCTAGTCTAACCGATTGATACACTAGTGAGAGTGGTGTGAATTAATTATTAATTCACTACACTATTAACTCATAAATCAACTAAAGAATACATCAGCTAACTTCGTGCATGGGGGTCAGCGGAGGTAGGTGAAAGAGCAAGTGTGACTATCAGTTGTGACCATACTGGTGCATGAGTTTGCACCACACATTGATGGAGATGTCAATGAGGATTGCGCAGTGCATACCAAGTGGATTCAAACTCAGATTGGGCCATTATTCATCTTGGATTGCACAGTAGAGGCAGTCTAACAGGTGGAGCAGATTGGAGCATGTGTTTTGCTAGATCTGAGCTTGTGTAGTGTGTAACAATTGGAGATCGTACTGAGAGCTTGTGAGGATTTTGTACAATTATTGTTACATGATCTCTATCATTATAATATACAGATAGTTTGGGGTTTTCAGCTTTAATATTTCCCATAAATACTATGTTTATATGTGTGATTGTTTATGGTTTTAATGTGCGCATGCGATTGTTTATATTTCCGCAATTAATGATCAATAGTAGAAGAGGTTATGTATTATGCATGAAGCTCAAATAGTGTGTGATCAGGATAATCTTGGTGAATAATTTAACAATTATTCAAATTTCTACATTGTTCATTGGCACGTATTGCAGGCTTTACAATAGTCGTGGGCGTTAGTATGCAGGGTTGGCCACCATAACCCAACCCTCAAGATCTTCTCCGTCGTTGCTTTCCCTGCGTAGTGACCTCCTGCTATTCTATCATGAGCATTTGCCAAGATAGCATGCCTTTCGTGCTCCAAAAAATATCGCCGCAATACTTCATCTACCCCCATCTTATATAATTGACCTACGATGATGGTAAAGTCTGCTGCCCGAGTGACTAACTCTTTTTTCTGCTGTATAGAGTACTTTGGAGGTGTCGTCCCGGTAGTCAAGAAATGAATGATATCAACGAAGTGTGCATCTACTACCTTGATAGATAGCTATGCAACACGACCTATCCTCCCTTTGGAAGTCAAGGACATACACAAACTCTATAGGTATAATAAATGCATTGGTAGGGAGATGCGGTTGACTATATGGTCCTACACTTGCTATTTTAAATCAAAACCCTAATGCATATGATCCTGCGTCTTCTTCTGAAATCCATACTGTGATCTGACAAAGGAAAAAGTGATAAGAAACTAGTAAATAGGAAGAAGGGGAAAGACAAGAAGAAATCAAACTCACCCCCGCAAGAAAAATCATCTAATTCATCCATTTCTTTTCGAAAATATCATTACCCTTGTTTGATATGTAATGAGGTGAATTTTATGCGAGATTGTCTACACTGCTTGGAAGTCCCAAAAATTATTAAGACTTATACTGCATCTGCATTGTTGAAAAATCCTTTTCCAAACCCGGAAACACATTTGGTTGTGACAGATCCTGCTTCTAGTTCACAAGTGCTTATGTTATCTACTACGAGGCCAAAAATTGATGTTTTGGTGTTGACACGAAGTAAATATTACAGTAATCTGTTGTCGTCATCCAATGGTCAAGCTACAGATCAACCTACCACTTTGACTTCAACGTCATCTGACTTGGCTATACCACCTATCCTTCCAGAGTTAACAATAAAACTGTTGAAGGGAGTAGTTCAAAAATCGAAATTCAACCCTTGAGCTCGTGCAACGCAAAATTATGATGTAGTAGAAGATTTGGCTCAATCACCTTCTGCTATGTCAATGCTTAAGGTACTTCAGAATTTTCCCTCCCAGAAGCAGGCTTTGTTGTCTGAGATTGGTGCAATAGATCCGATAGATTTAAATCTTGTAGTCTTTAATCATGCAGACTATGTGCCAAAATTACTAGCAGAGCTAGCATTCTTGATTCAAGTACATGTCCTAAATCGCCTCATTCATTGCACTATCATTGATGAAGGCACATCTAATTGTATCATGTCAATGAGTTGGTGGAATTCACTTGGTTCTCCGACTTTGTCACAATCACCTACAACGTTGAAAGATTTTTACGGTCGTACATATAAACCTTGTGGAATTATTAATAACTTGCAAGTAGAACTAGGGGGAAATCAATTACTGTTGAATCTGAGGTCGTTGACGAACCCCTCGAATACAACATATTACTTGGAAGACCATGGGTTTACATTATGGCTACGGTAGTATCTACTTATTTTCGTATGATCATCTTCCCCCATAAAGGAAGTATCACAGCCATTGATCAACTCTCATTCTTCGCATTTGGTTTCTAGGAAATTGGAAGTGTTTCGTTAGTTCATGGACCCCCACCTTCTCTTCAAAACATTGGTATAGGACTCTTTAAGGATCCTTCCCTAATAGGCACCTTTTCGTTACCATCGCTTGCGACATCGGCTAAAATCACACATATAGAGACCTACAACATGATATCTTCCACTTCATTTGACTTAAGGAAGATACCCAATGATTTTGAAGTAGTTAGGATGGGCGAAATCATGCCACTAAGTCCAATTGAGCTAGCATAGCAATAAATTTTCTTGGATTATGCGGCAAATCCAAATCCTTTTTCGTCGACCATTTGGGTTGATCGTGCTTTGGATTTTGGTACTTCGTTTGATCCATTTTCACGCATTTTCTCAATTGATGAGAGAATTATGGAATCCATGATGCCAGAAGAAGAACCATGGGAATCATCACATCAACGATCCCATCTTCCAAATTACAGTGAAGATAATCCATCCTAACTATATCACCATATTGTCATTGATTTCTTGATGAATTCTATTCGTATCCACACTGTCGATTCTCGAAGAAACCCATCAATTATCGAAGAAAAAATTTCTATCGATATTTAGACCAAACCAGGTATGTAAAAAAAATTTGTGTCAGTGTGTCTTGTTCTCCATCTGAAATGGACACTTACCGTACTCTTTTTCGTGGCTTCAAAGATGTATTTGCTTGGACATATGAGGAAATGCTAGGTATCGACTCCAACATTGTTGAACATGAGATTAAAATGTATCCTGATGTTAAGTCGATGCGACAACGCCTTCATACTATTCACCCTAATAAAGTTGTTGCCATTAAAGTAGAGGTTGAAAAATTTTTGCGTCCTGGATTAATTTACCCTGTTCTGCTTACCAATTGGGTATCTAACATTGTTCCTGTCATGAAGAAACAAGGGACAATTAGAGTGTGTGTTGATTATCGATATGTTAATCATGCTTGTCTGAAAGACAACTATCCAACTCCATTTATCGACCAAATTATTGATGAATTTGATGGATGTGAAATATTTTCTTTCATGGATGGATTCTCCGGTTACAATCAGATTAATATTCACCCAGAGGACTAATATAAAACTGATTTTATCTGTCCCTGAGGAAAATTCGCTTATCGCAAGCTCCCTTTTGGTTTAAAGAATTTTGGAGCCACATTCTAGAGGGAAATGAATTATGCTTTTCATGACATCAAGCACATAGTTCAACCGTATCTGGATGACTTACCTGCACATTCACGGAAACGGGTTGACCACCTGCTACATCTGAGAGCGATATTTTTACGATGCTGTAACTATAAAATACACCTCAATCCACACAAATGTGTGTTTGGTGTTGGTTCTGGTCATTTTCCCAGATTCTTCATGTCGAAATATGGAATTTGGCTTGATCCATTGAAGGTCCAGGCTATTCTTGATTTTCCCGCTCCTTCCAATTTTCTTCAGTTACAGAGACTCTAAGAGAAGGCTAAATTTATAAGGATTTTCATTCCTAACTACACCGAAATGGCTAAAGTATTTACTCGACTCTTGAAAACAGGGGTACCCTTCCATTGGGATGAGGTTTCACAAGCTTCCTTTGGTGTTCTTAAAGATACCCTGGTCCGAGCATCATTAATCTATCCCCCGAATTATTACAGTGATTATTTCTTGTATCTCTCCGCTGCAGATACAACCATCGTTATGGTTTTATTCCAAGAAGAAGATGGGATTGAACATTCGATATATTATTTGAGTCGTAATCAAATTGATACGGAATTTAAGTACACATATATTGAGAAGATCACTTTGGAAGCCATTTAATTTGTACAAATATTTCTCCATTATATCCTGCTCCAAAAGACCATTATCATTTCGGATTCCAACCCTATTAAATACATTCTGTCACGTCAATTACTGGGGGGAAAATAATCAAAATGGGTCATCATTTTGCAGGAGTTTGAATTGGAATTCATCAAATCCAAGTTAAATAAGTCTTTGGTGTTTGCTGAGCTTATTTGTGACCTTCCTTCGAGTAGTATTGATCCTACTATGAAACCATCAATTCTAGATGAGTCTTTGTTTCTGATCTAGTCATCTGACCCGTGGTATGGAGATTTCATCATCTATCTCCATAACCAAACTTTTCGGCCCAATACCTCTCGCTTGCAACAACAACGTATTTGATACCAAGCCAAATATTATCTGATCGTCGGCGATACACTTTATCGTCGTGGTGTCGATACGATTTTACGTAGGTGCCTCACGAATGAGGAAGCCAAAAAATTTCTAACTGATTTCCATTCTGGTGCATGTGGTGGACATTTTTCTCTCAAGTATGCTATCGCATAATGCATATTCTCCATGCTGGTTACTTTTGGCCTACCATATTTTGCGACTACATTATGTAGAAATTATACAACATATATGTATATCATGGATTCAATTCGATCTAACAATGTACTAAATCTAGATACTGAATCACTTCTACAAATCAATTGCGGAATTAAAAACACAATCGCCAATCACATGAAGCAAAGAAGAATCAATCAAACCATGCATTACAGATAATTTCTCGGGGAAAGCTTGCTTCTCAAAACCCCACTATCTTCTATTCTATATTCAACATGGATACATGAAACAATTACATACAACTCTTCTCACAAGAGCCCTCCTATACTTAGCGAATTGTCTCACATTGTCCTGGACAAAACTGACCAACACATAGCCAATTCTCTTGCCTCTGGATGCTCCGCCTTGCTTGTGCAATTCATGTGGAATTCAATCCCTATTCTTTAGGAATTTTGGCCTTCCTTGACCGTGCAAGGATCATGGGAAATCCAATGGGTGTTTGGTTGCATGGGTGCAACCCAATAATCCTACAAATGATAGTCAACATCCCTTTCACCTAGATCTCAACTGGGTCTCCACTGGAACTGACATGCATGCAACTAATAATAGTAAATCATCAGTTTCATGTTAGATCATTGATTGTGAATTAAATAATATTTAATTCACTTGATCTCTCACTAGTGCAACAAACAGTTACAACTAGCACAACTGACTTTAACTCACTTAACTGAGATAATCTAATTACAACATGCATTAACTAATGCACTAACCGCAACTTGAACTCTAAAATGCATAGAATCACTCGCATGCCTATCCTCAACCACCCTCAAATCTAAATTAATGAGTTAACTGAGTTTATCACACTCAGTTAACTATTACAAGTTATTTTGAGATTAGATTACAGTTTATTGTCCATTTTAATTAAGGGATAACTAAAATAAACATGCAACAAATTTATCCCACACCAGTGTAGGTGCTGCTAAGACCTGTTGGTCCCACACTAGTGTAGGTGCTGCTTGGACCTCTTGGTCCCACCCTAGTGTAGGTGCTTCTTGGACCTCCTGGTCCCACCCTAATGTAGGTGCTGTCATGTTGTTTTTGGATGCAAATTTCATTTTTTTCTTGTTGTAAACTTCAACACATTATCGTGGTTAGAATTTTTCATGCTTGCCAAATATTTGATCGTAAAACCATCCTACCACCAGCACCAATGCATCCTGTCGTCACTGTTGGACCATTTTCAAAATGGGGCATTGAATTCATGACATGTAACCCCTTCTCGGCCGGGGGGCATGAGTATATTATTGTCGTCGTTGACTATTTTACCAAGTTGGCCGAGGCGATGCCTACATTCAATAAAACATGACAAAAAATTTCATTAAGTTTTAACCATGTGGTTTCATGGTTTGGTTTACCACGAGCCATAGTAACAGATCATGGAAAACATTTTCGCAATCACATGATCGATGAGTTGACTGCCAAGGTAGGACTGTCACATGATAGTTCTAACCCCTATTATCCTCAAGCTAATAGATAAGTTGAAGCTATCAACAAGATTATTAAGCGTATGCTTCAACACATTATTGGGGTTCATAAACAAAACTGGAATTTGATCCTGTACTCAGCTTTGTGGGCATATCGAACATCGGTGAGAAATGCGACTAGATTCCCTCCCTTTCAGCTGGTTTATGGTCTGGAAACTATCTTATGAATACAATGTGAAATACCATCGTTTAAACTCACGATTGAATTGCTACATGACACTTCTAAAGAATAGGAACGTCTCTTAGATCTCATCCATCTATATCAAATGCATTGTGAAGGCGCATTGGCCAATGAAGTGCATAAGAGACAAATTAAGGCGCAATATGACCACAATGTCAAGCCTCGGACCTTATCGGGAGGAGACCTGGTCTTGCTTTATGATCAGGAAGCTGATAAGATAGGAACATGGAAATTTTAACCATTATGGCAAGGCCCCTACATTGTCAAGTGCATTCTAGCTAAGGATGCCTACGAGTTGGTAGATTATGATGGGATTCCATTGTCACAACCTCGAAATGGGTTGTATCTTAAATGTTACTATGCCTGATTTTGCATAGTGAACACTGTATTATATGCCTTGATTGTGTGTGTGTAGAAGTGTGCCTTTTAGATTTTTTCATGTGGTTAGAAATCTGCTTTGTATTTTTTGCAGATGTCAGAATATTCGGAACCATTTATTGGATATGCTGATGGTACTAGTCGTGGTACTCATAATTTATCCTCTATAGCATGGACCATCTTTGCTCCAAGTGGCAAGTTAGTGAGCTTCCAAGGGATTTGTATCGATCAATCGACCAACAATATCGTTGAGTATAGAGGGTTGATTGAACTACTCTCTGATGCCATTTCACTTGGCATTTTCCGCATCATCATCAGGTTGGACTCACAACATGTTGTACTACAGCTTACTGGCGTCTATACTGTCCGAAATCCAGCAATTCATCACATGTTCCTTAGAGTTCATATTTTGGAAAGACATTTTTATTACATTCAATATCAACATATTTCCAGAAACTTTAACACTCTGGTTGATTCACTAGTGAATTATGTGTTAAATAGACATTTGCAGCATATGTAAAGATAGATTTTCAATTCACATCATACGATTGAATAGGACTGCACATAATCATAGAAAAAAACTAAAAGTAAAATAGATTTATATCGAGTTTCTGACAAAATTGTGTCCAAGACACGTTGTTCATCTAACCTCAAAATGTATAAAGACATAGCATAATCTAAGTAATAGTGATGTTCATGATAGCAGGTCACTACTTGGGCTATCATGCGCAATAGCCTCATCCAATGTTTGGGCACATCAATGGTATGGCACTGCAGCCTCATAGGTAACTCCTCGATCCAGACATCCGGTATCCCAAGAGTCAATCCCACCACATGTTTCTACCACTCAGCAAGAGTCTCAGCTAAATCCAAATCCTGCAGGACTGCTCTTCTGATAGTCCTCTCTGTTGGTTCTCCCACCTGCTGTACACGAACCACTGGTTGAATGGTACCTACATATGCATACATAAAAAATATTTAGTTTAGTCTTGGAAACATCAAAAAACACAAAAATATGTAAAAAAAACACCAAAAAATCAAAAACATGGTCAACATTTTACCTATAGCACCCCATTGAGCACTAGCTGGTAAAATCAAATCCGGATCTCCACCGAAATCCATCCCTGCATATGGATGCTCCTCAAAGAAGATATTCTGTCTTCGGAGCCAACTAAAGAATGAAGTGGAAAATGAGATTGATGACTGACCAGCATGCCTAGCCATCAGCTCGACCCACCGCTACATCCGTGGATCTGTAGGACCAGCTAATCCTAATGTCATATGTTGTGGCTGCATTAATGGAACTCGCTCCAAAACAAAAGTGATCAAAATTGACCCATAACTGAAATTTTTGGTCTTACCACTTTTTACCTTGGTCAGTTGTTCTTTCATCTGAAGGAGTAATGCTTCAGCCCAATTGAACACAATTGGCTTGAGACACTCAAGCACATACTACATGTATGATCTATTCGCGACATGTAGTGTCATGCTGCCAGCTAGTTTTTCGATGTGGATAGGAGAGTGTGCAAAGGAATATCACACACATATTTGATATTTATATTTCCATCTTTACTAGGCTCAGTTCCTGGCCAAAAAAACCATCGGATGTAGTCCTTCACAGTTTCACCACCACGCGTAGAGCCCGCAAGTGAAATGGGGGCACCACGTCTTGACAAAACTGTGAGAAAGTAAATGACATCGACCAGTATTGGGAGCAATTTGTCCCCAATGTGAAATGCCTGAATTTTCGGGTCCCATGATTGGATCAAGAACTGCAATAGTTCCATGAGTTGCCTCATCCTTGATAGTCGGAAGTACTTGAGCAACCCACAATCTCTGAGGGCTCTCACAGTGCCAGGATCATTTAGGGAAACCATATATTGTTCTTCATGTTCTATTTCTTGCCATGTAATAGACATTCCGATTCGATGAAAGTTTAAAATAAAACCATAGGCTAAGTTAGGATTGATTTCATGCAAAAAACTGGGAAGATTTGGGGTAGAAACAAAGATACAACTTTTTGAATTGCACCCAACGCACCCCTGCGTGAGAGACAGAGCATTGCAGAGGAATTGGGCCTCTTTCTAGCCTCTCTGAAACACACTTTTAGACATTCAAGGGTGTGATGGTCCTACTATTAGATTTCTGGAGAAAAAAAATGGTTGGATTTTGGTGATGTTTTGCAAATTTTCCGCCTCGGTAGACAATACCATTTTAATATATAAAATACACATATGATTAAAAAAATGTTGGATTGTGGCTTAGAAATAAAATGAAAATTTTAAGTTGTATTACTATAAAAATGATTCACGTATAAATAGATTTATATTTCAATTTTTTTTAGAATTTAAATGAAAATTTATATTTTACACTATAATCTCAATAAATTAGGTGTTTTACATTTTTTATTAATATAAGGGTCGCATGTAGAGAAATGAGGCCAACCAACCACCAATGGTTGAATGTGTTCTTTGAGTATGGTGGCTCTACAAACAAAATTACTAGTGGAAGCCAAAGTCTTCTACTAAATGGTGATTTAAGGTTGACCATCAATTCTAGAACTCTGCTCTAAGGCTCAAAAATTCCTAGAACACTTCTAGATTTATCTGGAAGTTGATGTCTTCTACTAACTAGATGTGTTTGCAAATAGTCATTTGAAGATGACTAAAAATTGTTGGAACTTAGCTCTAAGGCTTAGTTGTTCTCGGGACATTTCCAAATTTGGCTAGAAGTTGATGTATTTTTCTAATTGGAAGCACTGACAAATGGCGAATTGAATATCGCCACAAATTTATGTCGATTTTAAGATGACCATACACAGAATCATGTTCATGGCTTTGACTGTGGCTACAACTCTGACTCTAACTCAAGGCTCTGGTTTTGGCTTTCTTGTACATGCTTGATTGATAAGGTTTCAAACTAGAAGCCTCACTATCATTCAATTATATTATTCATCCTATCATATACAAGGTGAGAAGAGGAATGTCTTTCCACATTGCGCACATGGATAAATATAAAAAACTATGATCCTCCATGTGGCTCACTCAATGAGGATGTCAAATTATATTAAACATGCACATGTTTATAATGAAATTTAACTAGTAAACATACAAAAATATTAATTTCAAGTTAACATTTTTTTTGATTTTAAATTAATATACTATCCACTTTTACAATGTGTACCATCAAACATTGAGCTATCAATCTATGGAGAAAATGGACTTATGTTGCCAAAAGGCCTCAAGCTAAATGGATTGGTAATTGTAGGGTTGGTCTACTCAAATGTTAGTTGTGCTCCAAACGGATTAGACTGTTCCCAAATATTGTGAAATCTAATATCATTCAATCCCAATTTTTCCAGAAGTTTTATAAACCCAGATTGGAACAAATTTTCCTTGGTATTTAAATAGTCCACCAATTTTGTAAATGGAATGGACAAATTATATGAAATGATGAAGGTCGGACTTTTTGAGTGATACACAAATGTATGTGCACATCAGGAGGAAATTTTATGCCTTCATGCTCCTCATAAAGTGAATTTATAATTACGTGCCAACTAAATTATTTAATTTGATCTCATGTTGGAAATAAAATGCCTTGTCGTCAAGCTTGCAATCATGAACAACTTTAGTGACATGAAAAAATTCTAGATCAAGTTTGTATAACTTCGTTAGTGGGTCTCCACCCTTGACTGCATTAATTAAATACAGAACATACTCAAAATACATGTTGCATGATACAAAAACAACCATTTCAAGATAGATCAACACCCTCACAATCAAATCCAATCATAAGTTGGCTTCCAAAAGAAGGTTAGAGAAATGCATATGGAAGTTGTGATGCCTTTATGATAATATGTATAGGCACCAAAGCTAAATTACCCTTCAATTTTCCATACTATGCCCTGAAACTGAAGGAGCAGGTTGGTGTTACTCGATCCCTACCACTATGGAGCCAGTTATCATCTATGGTTGCAAGATATGGGGGAGCAGCATGTCAAACCAAAAATGGAGACAAATATAAAGAATTAAAAAGCATCTAATCACTAGTATTCTCAAATTCAAATCAATGGTCTCATATGATATCCTTTTAGCTGAGGCTGGTCCATTTCGAGTTGAGGCTTCAACAATCATTCATTTGTTAAGTTACCTAAAAAAGGTTGAAAATGTGGATAAGCACTTCTGGCCCAAAATGGTTGTTGAAGAGGATCTAAATCGTCAGAAAAAGGCATGGACAAAACAAAATAGAAAATAGTTGACAAATGTGACATAAATTTTCGCGATTGTCCTCACACTAAGGAGATAAAAAAAATCGGCGTTAGAAAATTTTAGGACTACCATGTGGAAAATATAGGTAGGCAAGAAAAAACATATTATGTCAAAGAATTTAACTCCATGTCGAAGCATGATGGTAAATAATAATTCAGATATTCAACCAAGGGAAAGGCTAAGATTTTAATTTTGCAACTAAGGACTAACTCTCATCATCTGAGATGTGAAAAGATGGATGGTCCCCAAAGAAGACGAGGAAGAAAGAAATTGTATTTTTTGCGGAAGAGGGGTGGTAGAAACGGAAGAGCATTTTATGAAAGAATGTGTAGTGTATGAATATATTCATTGTCAGTTTGATAAACAACTAAAGATGAACAATGTTAGTGAACATTTTGAGAGCCAACATGGAAAGGAATATGAATAGGAATTAAGTTGTTATTTTTTGTCCCTTAGACCACGTGGTCTTTTGGACATCACTAAAATTCATTCATTCATTCATTTACCAAGGGTGTTTAAGGCCAAAGAATTGGTGTTCTTCTAGACACCCTCAGTCCTCCACACCTCAACACACTAACACAAACTCAATTTATATGCATCAAGGATTTTGTTTTACCAATTTTGAGGGAATACCAAGGTTGTGTTCAATCAATTGAAGGGTTGACTGTAACGCCCTCCTCCCACATCTACCCAAGTAACCAGCTAACAGAGGTAAAAATGTGATGAAGAGTTATTATGAATTGATTCAGCCTCCTAGTTCACCTTAAGGAAGTAGAACCAACACCACACAACAACACAGACCTTTTGCACATGCTACGGGACACCTAGGAGCCATCCCAAACTTTCAAGAGACCAATCCTTTGTTACAAACTAACATTTTCATGTATCAATCCCACAGTCGCTTGTTTGACATGGGAAAGAGTGCGACTGGGACCCTCCAGTCATACACACAACATGGCATGCATGCGACTAGGGACTTTTCCCAGTAGTTCTGAGCTTGCGACCCCAATTTATGTGCCACTTTTTCAGGCCCATAACACCATGACTCTTTCAAAAATGAAATATAACAATGTAATAATGATGAAAAATAAAATACTTGAACAAGTACTTGATTAGACCCCTACTATCCATGACAGGTATTTCACCAAACATGTCACAAATATGTAATCCATAGGTTTAAATAACATATATAAGCATAGGGGTCTCATACTTATTTGAGAATTGCTAACAAGCATTCTTGCCTCATCACATTAACTGCATTGTCATCTATTTGGGCATATATACATTGTTCATTCATTTACAAATCAAAACATGATGAGAGTCATACATCATCTTCATCATAAAACACATTCATGAACAACATATAAACAACAGAAATGGAAAGAACATAACAACCATATAAGCTACATAATAACAAGCATATTTACCCATCGATACAAGAGGAAAAGAGTTCTTATCTCCATAAGAAAAATTCAACCAAGTTTGGGACTTCCACGTTCGACCAAACCATAGACATATGGCTGAGCCAAATATCTCTTCATCTAGTCACCCTCGTGCCATATTCCAAGCATGAATGTGGGATCTCATAAAACTCATCAATGAAAACCAAACCAGGCCTTCCAGAGGCCGAACCACCTCAACCCACAACTAGTGATTCCAACTCAAAACGTACATCATAACCATCACCAGATTGGTCTCCAACCAGGATATCCAAGGCTCCAGAGTGTTTTTTCCAACCAAGGCTCCAGGACTAGTAAATGAACCCACAATTGTTGTCGGGCTCCAGAGCATTTGTCCAAACAAGGCTCCGGGATTAGTAACTTAACCCACCAAGGGATCCAAAGTGTTTGTCCAACCAAGGCTCTAGGACGAGTAACTCAACCCAAGTTGTTACAGGGATCCAAAGCATTTTTCCAACCAAGGCTCCAGGAACTATTAAATCAACCCATAGCTAAAGGAACATGAGAACCAACTAGAAAAACAAACAATGAAATGAACCCACAACACCATGGCTATCCAGGAAATGGAGAGGCTGGGAAAATCCATTGTAAATCCAGGAAATCCTCCATGCCAATGACATACCATGAACAAGAAACCACATGCATATGCCATGCATGAAAAAACTAGTGAGGAAAACATACATGCAACTTGGTACCTGCAAACAGAATCCGTTGTAGTTGTTGATCCCGATGTCCTCTTGTGATTTCCTGCTCTTCCTTTGCCTTATTGCTCCAAAAGTCCAATTATACCACACTCTCCAAGAGTGCTCCAAGAAAAATCTAAGTTTCCAAGAGTATGAGAGAGAGAGAGAGAGAGAGAGAGAGAGAGAGAGAGAGAGAGAGAGAGAAAATGAGAGCTCCAAAACTAAACTGACAAAAGTCCGTGAACTGATCCTCAAAAGATTTTTTATTAATGAGGCCTCTATTTTCTTCAATTTTCCATTATTTTCCTCCTCACGTGCAATATGTGACCTTTCACCTTCCTTTTCTCCTAATTTTCATTATTTTCATAAATAAATGCCAATAAATGCTACTTTGCCTTTCCAAAGCCTTGGCTATTGCCTTTGCCAATTCCATATCCATAATAAACCATATGAACACCCACACTAGGATGTTTTTTCCAACATTAATCTTGGAATACGTGTCACATGACCTTGGTTATTATTTTTCCTTTATTAACTTTTATTACATGGAATTTTCACCAAGGATGTTACATTGACCAATTTCAAGGGCATACTAAGGACGCATTCAATCAATTGAAGTGTTGATTCTTAGTGTCCAAGAAAAAAATAATTATATATGCCAATGCTCTAGCTTCACCTTATATTTTATTCTTTGAAGCAATGAGCAAAGGCCAAAGCTTTGCGAATTGTTTGCAGTATTTGATCAATGCAATGAATTCAAGAAAAACCATAAAGTTTCTTATACAAAATATTTTGGAAATACAATAGAAGGACTTCTATCTTCTCTTCCGAAGGTTAGTTTTTTTTCTTAGGAAAGAAAAAATGAACAAGTTTTCATTATTGAAAGGCCATGTTTACATGAAGTCTCATAAGCATGATTTTTCCAAAAAATAAAAACTAGATCGTCCCCTCAAAATATGAGAACATAGGATACATATGCCTCATATATACAACTGAGTAAAAACTATAAATGAATATAGTTAGAATATTTTTAATCCTATCATATAAAGTATGTATAAAAAAAATTGTAAAGATGAGCATGTCATAGATCAAAATAGAAATTTTTGTAAAACATCTAAGTGCCTTAGACCAATGGAATCATGCTAAGACTATATGCATCTCCCTACATATAGGTCGTGTAATGAATCACCCCAGGTGGAATAGAGAGACCCTTCTTTGATAAGGCGTCGACATTTTTATTGTATTCTCTCTAAACATGGGCAAAGGAGACTTGTTGAAATAATCCTCTCAGCTTGCAGATGTTGCGCATCTAGTTACCAAGGAAGCGAGGTGTGAAGGACACACCTTTACTGATCCAATCTATTTTTACCCTTGAGTCATTAAAAATACATACTGAATCTAACTTAAGCCATCTGGCACAATAAAAAACACCCCATAGGGTGATAACCTTTGCCCAGGTGTTTGATCCAACCCCTTCGTTCCAACGGAATTGGTATATAAAATATAAAGTATTTCAATCTAAACACCACATCCACAGATCGTGTTTTGTGTAGCTCCATCAAAGAGTCCAATCATATATGTAGTTAATGGGTCTATATCTTTTATACTTCTGGTTAGTTTTACTACGTTGAATATTCCATGGAAGCTATTGGAAATTCCATAGTGGAAATAATAATTTTAGCAAACTACAAGGTTATTCGTTGCTTGTGCAATTGTTTGAATCATACCTAGTCTCAGGAGCAGTTAGGGTATCGGGAGAACACTCGTTTTTTATTTTATTTTGAAACTATTAACAAAGAAACCAATTCAAATCTAGTTGAGACAATATTTAGAATTGCAAAACTCACTAACAGAAGAGTAGGACTAACATATGAAACAATATGGAAAAGATATAGTTCAGAATGAGGAGAGTAACACCGACCATTGTTGTACTATGAACTAAGAATAGATTGACAAGTGTGAATTGCATAATATGGACTTGGAATAGATCGACAAGTGTGAGTTGCATTACCATAAAAATGATATACATATAAATATGTTTTATGACTTTTGGATTCATATTTCAAAGTCTCAGACTCTGGATGATGGTTTATGTTCCACACCATAACCCTAAGGGATTAAGTGTCTACCAGAAACAACGAAAAATTGAAATTTTAAATATTATTTAAGTGGAATTATGTTTTTGTTTTTTAAATAAATTTAAGGAATGTTTTCTTTGAATCCAAATGCCCATCAATATTACAAGAACCAATTAGTTAAACTAATATATTGAAATAAACTTGAAACTTTATAATAAATAATAATAATCATCTAATGAACTGCAAAATTTTGTGGATATCCCACTGGAAAATTCTTCACAATGAATATGAGGAAAAATATATTGAAATCTGAAATCTATAACATGAGGGTTAATTTCTCCTTATATTTCTGGATTTAATAATTTATCATGTCCTGTGCTATGCATGTAAAAGATAAAATATTGTAGAAAATAGAGAAAAATTAAATACAAAACACACTAATCACAATGAACACCAAGATATGACCCGGGAAACCCTTTTGGGAGAAATCCCAACAGGAAGTTGAGGTTGCTCCACTCTCTCTTTATCTTAATGGAAACGATGAAAATATAAAGGAATGAGACTTCTGGCCCATGGGATACTATAGAATACAAACCCTCCCTATTTTTTCCTCTCTCTTTTCACTCTCATATACTCTAGCTACTATGGAAAAAAATGCGCTAGAATAGAATCTAACCCCTTTTCCTCCTAGTGGTATGGTTCTAACACATCCCAATAGCCAACTAGGGGTTAAATTTGACCCATCCAAACCTCAATACGAGTTACAACTTGACACTTCTAGATTCTTATTCATATAACTCACGTGGCTAGCCCCTTTTCCATGAGTAGCAAGGTCTAATGTAGCATCCTTTGAATTATGGTGGTCAATCATGAAAGCTCAACTCTCGGTGGGCATAACTTTTATGTTAGAACTCCGATTGATGCTATTTTTGGGCCATTGGAAAGGCCTTATGGTGTAGAATAATGTTAATGGTATCACACTAAAGTGACAAATCTTGCCACAAAAAAACTTAATTTAAGGCCTTAAATTGACTCCAAAAGGTTTATGACCCTATTTCTCCAAAGTGTGTCTCGTCATTAAAATTGCTCCTGTAAGTGGATTTCTCTGAATTTTCCACCTGAAAGAATTGATATGGATAAGAAACAATACCATGATCCAATATGGATAATACCTTTATATTTTGGGAATATTTTGGTTCTCAAACTTTTTTACTAAATTAGGTGAGGAATTTTTCCTCTACCTTCTCCCTGGAGTACCATTTAGCTTTACCTATAAGTTGTCCTTTCAACCAAATCTACCAAATTTCATCTTGTCACCATCTTTTTATGGACCTATTCTACAAAACTATATGACTATATCCTCTATAAAATCTTCATAGGACTCGGGCTATGCACAAAGTGCGGCCAATAAAGCCCCACTGGATATCGACCCTTTCAACATCACTTGCAGAGCTGATGAATTTCACCCAAGGCATCAAGGGGGATTGTGGGAACCAAGATTTTGTAGCTACAAATGGAATAGGAATTGAATGAACACAACCATTATACAACATCCTACCCATTTTTCATATGCTAAACCCATGTGTAGATATACAGAATAAGCATTTTTACATAAAAAAAAAAGGTGTCTTAATTAGCCAGAATGTTGTAACAGACTCAACATTGAACCATAACCATTAAAAATAAACATAACTAATGCATGATGTGATCATCTCACAAAACACAAGAACAAACCAAGCTTTAGCCATATTTTATTAATAATAAAAAGGGTTGTTTGGCGCAACACTTACAACATTATAGTAATATTTCACCTTTGTTCACCAACCTAATTATGAAGATATTACAACAACAAATAAATGTGTTGACTACCCTTAGTTTTCCTAACTATCCACCTAACCCAAATCCCTTCGGCATCTGCCTATTTATACATAGTTACATACTTCTGAATTGACCATAATACCAAGGGAATATAATTACCATGGGTATTACCATGAGCAGGCACACTACACTTGCTAATCTGGACCAAATAAAAATTGGTTTGAGGATGCATTCAAACTTAATAATATATTCACATTCACCTCACACACCACTCTTTATCGCAAAATTATCCTTTCTGCACCAATTTTGTGCATTCTTGCTTCTACGAAAATATATGTGTTGCTTCTTTGCATTATTTTCTACACTCTTGTGCACAATTCTGCCAAAAATACTAAAAATTTCGCAAAATTTCACCAATTACTTTTCTCCCAAAATTGGTCCCAACACTAAGCATCTGGTGCTAAATTCTATATAGAAGGTAGTACTTGTTCCTATTCCTAATTCAACATGGAATTCTCATAGAGTTTCAAAATTTCCACATTCACCATTGAGTAAATACACATGTATGGGGGTATATAGAGTCTATAGGAGTTACCTCCCACCTTTTCTAGTATATCAAAAGGACCATATCACAGAGCCTTGATTTTCTTACCAAGACCTTGTAGCCTCCCCTAGTTCAACTACAACCATAATTTGTCTCCCACTTTGAATTATTTATTTGTCATGTGTTGATCATGCCTATCCTCATACTTTTCCTCTAACTTATTCAGTGTCTTATGTACTTCCAGATGGAATTTCCTAACCTTATCAACAAATTTCACTACTCTTAAAGAATTCCTGTGAGATCCTCCCTCACTCCTCCTTGTTATCCATATATAATATCTAAAGGTGAAGTTGGAAAATATCCAAAATAATTTTCAAATGGGGACTTACTAGTAGAAGTGTGGACTGTTATGTTTTAAGAGTATTATATATATACCATTTATTCATCCCAAGTATTTGAATGCTTCTAATTGTAACCACTCAATTTGTGTACTAAAATATCATCGAGTACCTTTCTTTGTCCATTTATCTATGTATGGAATGTTGTATACCTCTGCAACTTTGTATCCATCTTCTACCAAAATGTAGTCAACAATGTATTGAGAAATATAGTGTCCCTATCTAAAACAATGCTCCTTGGTATCCCAAATTACACTTAGACTTGTCCAAAGAATAGTTATAATGCTTGAGAACTCACATCTTGCTAAAACTATCAACTACCACAAACAAGTAATCATGTCCCTTCTTGATGTTTTTAAACCTCCCACAAAGTTCATGGAAACGATTTCCTAAGGATGGGTCAACTATGGGATGGTATAGACCCTATTTCTTGTTACTAGGATTATTAGTATAACAAAGCACACCTCCTCTTACGAACTTAGCTACATCTTCTTTCAGTTTTGGATAGTACACATACCTCTGTAAGTTGGCCATTATCTTCCCTACATCAAAATTCCCAACAGCCTTGGAGGCATGATTCCCTTAATTAATAGAATCTACTTTCCTTTAAGAACACATAACTTGTCCAACTTGTAGAATAACCCACCCTAGATATGATAATCAACTATGTTATCTTTATTGTCTTCATGACTCTAGTTTTGCAATTCCTAAAACATCTCCTTGAAGTCTTCATCCTTTTTTTATGCATTTATATATGCATCATGGGTGAAAGGGTCCATGTGCATCATAGTTTCCAAAGTTATGATATTTGAAGTGGGTGGACTTGAAATCATGTTGACCAAATTTTTTGTGCTACCCTTCTTATACTTCATCATAATATGAAATTGTTTTAAAAACCCCATCCACTTATAATGCCTTGTATGTTGTAACTTATTCTAGGCTTGCAAGTATTGTTGTGGCTGATGATCTGTGTGGATGATTGTATCCTTTCCCACCATATATTGTTTCCACTTTTTGATATCTTGTACTAAGGTATAGAGCTCCTTGTCATAGGTAGTGTTGGACCACCAAATTGTCACATTCTAAACACCCATTTTCAATCATTTTAACACACTTATTTACCTATCTATTACCCATCTCATCATGTTTCTTCATGAATGTGCCACATTAGGCTTATGAGTTAAAGTATTTAATTATTGTTTTTTCCTTTATTTTTGATGAATCAGAAAGGATTATTGTTGGTTTGACTCATGATGGTTTTCCAAGCATTTTTCATATGGCTTCTATGTAGTTATTGTAGCCAACCTTTGTGGTTTCCACATCTACGCATATCCAGGAGAAATTCAGGAACATGGGTTTCGTTCCTATGGATGTGATGGCCTCCCAACATATCCCCTTCTATTCTCTTGAAATGAAGTGAACCCCCTTGTAAATATATTATTCCTAGTGATTTTTATATAGTTGATTGCAATGATAATGTTGAACTTCATTTTATTGTTTCAGATTGGAAAAGTTTTGAAAGATATTTTATCTTCAAAACTCATCGTGATTTCGATTATTTATCTTGTAAAATGTTTCAAATTTCAAGATTGTGAGCATGAAATTAAAAACATGATTATAATGATTTTTCCTATGTCTTTCAATACCATCA
Organism: Pinus albicaulis; assembly: GCA_034641835.2. Lineage (NCBI taxonomy): Eukaryota > Viridiplantae > Streptophyta > Pinopsida > Pinales > Pinaceae > Pinus > Pinus albicaulis. The sequence goes on from CM076580.1 coordinate 599,779,657, forward strand.
ATGATTCCCCCCGGATGTGGGTGTTAATGCATGAGCTGGCCTGCACCCACTTGGCCAAGTTGAAGTCGAGTAGTCGTCCTCGCCACGAGGAGGCACATGGCCACGACACGGTAAATAAATTTTGGGACTTCGGTGTTATTTACTCCATCACCCTCGAACGGTTCACTGCGTCCTATCAACACCTCCTCTACAATCACGTCGTCCTCGACACATTCACTCATCCATCTGAGAATTCAATCCTCCCGTTGCCTTATATGGACCATGAAAATGCATCCTCTGCATTATCCTTCAGCCTCTCTGTCATTTTCCATTTCAATTCTCCTCCTACACCCTTCGGCCTCCAGCCAAGCCCCAACCTCATTCCGCTAGTTGAACGCCCCTCAGTCATACTGTCGGACTGCCATCTCCTCCTCCTTCGCATTCTTGTTTCTCCATTTCAGTCATGCCCCGTTTCCACCGTATGCACTGCCGTAGAGGTGGTGGACGCGGTCTCCCCTCATGATCTCCCATCCATGCCATGGCCGGGAGAATTGTAGACCTGTCCTTAAACCTGGTGGCACCTGAAGTTTTGGACCCCCCCAGCCTCTCTGCTCACCTGTCCATGCGTTTTCCTGAAGCTTCTACAGAACCTTCTAGTTCTGGTGCTCACTCCAGGAAGAATAATTCTACTATATCCCCCACCTCCCACAATCTCCCTCGCAAGATGGTGGCTTTGCTGGTGAAACTGGCTGAGGAGGCTTTTAACACAGATGGTAGCTGCAACTCCAATGATAGTGGCAAGAGCTTTGATACATGTGGCCGCTCAGCATCCTCCTCGTCGCTCGACGCCCAGCTGTCAAAGCTAAAGGATGATGTCTCTGAATACAAGTGCCACATAGAGGAAGAGCAACTCAACCACCATTGCCAGATGTTAAGAATTTGAAAGACTAATCTCTGGGTTTCAACTTATCTTTTCTTCATTTTTTGGTCTTGTTCTGGTTTAGTTCTCCTGTCTATTTTGATGCGAAGTTTAAGTTGTTTAACGTTGGTTTCCCTTTAAGGGTAGATTTTATTATGACTCATGCACAAACTTCATGGGCTGGTTTCCCCTTCTGGGGCAATCCCAATTTTGAAATTTTGAGCTGGATAGTTCCCGCTAGAAGTGGCTAACGCAGCAATTCCAGTGGATGACGATTGTATTTCTGTGATATGTATTAATAATAGGAGTAGACATATTTAGGAAAAAAAAAATACCATCAACGATTCCATGATATTATTATGCTTATATGCTCTACTGAATTAAGGGATTTGGTTTTTTTCTTAGTTGTAATCTCCATTATATACAAGGTGTTTATTTTTGTAATATTGAATGCTTTAACTTTATTCTTTCCTAAAAGTTGGAAAGGAATTTATATTTATATATATCCCATGTTCATTTTTTCTTTTAGAAATACAAACACCTTAGTCATATCATCAATACCTACCTTTAGAATTGGAATTTCGTAATGAGTCAATGTTGTGGCAATTTGAATGTTGTACGAAATGTTATGTATATGGTCTAATTCTAATCAATATGGTATATCAGCTTTCTTAATCAAAATCCATGTTTTCCAATCTTTCGATCATATCAAACTTAGAGTGACAACCATGTCGACCATATATTGAATGTCTAACCATTAAATGTTTTGATGGTTTTCTTGAGTCATTTATGGCATTGTGGTAATATTTGGTTGTATGGTATATTATGTACCTAACACTCGGATTGTAGTAATAAGTGGGATCATCATGTGAAATGATATTTTTCATTATAAATTAAATCCTCCCATTAATCTAACCTTAGAAAGTTGGCACCCAAGGTATAACATCGTCTCATGCAATTTTGATGCCTGTTTGGGTTGTTATAAAAAATTCCTTTGATATTTTCAGAGGGTATGAAGGTTTTTCACTATGTTACAATACCCAACCTTGTGTTTCTCTTCTCTTTGAGAAAATATACTGATGTATTAATTATTATGACCTGCTCATGGCTCTCGTGGTGCGAATTGAACCTCCAGGGGCTGAAATCATGGAAGCCTATAATGAATATCTGCCTTTGTTTAAGAAAGTTGGATTGTGGGAATTTATCATAGCTTTTCGTGGCCACAATGTGGAAGTTGTTAGAGGTTTTTCTTGGTATTTCAATGACAACATATTTCAGGTTGGAGACATTGAAATCTTGGTGAATGAGGCATTGATAACTTAATCCACTCAATTGTCAATTGTGGGAGAAAGGTGGTCAGAAAATTTCCCCATAAAGAACATACCTCGGAGCAAGTTCTTAGTGGAAAATAAATTGTCATATAATCCAAAAGGTATGCTTGTGGCTCATCTAAAGGATAATTGGCATGATTTGGTTGTGATTGTTAGGAGTTACATAACCTGTGAAGGTCGTTATGGTTTAATATTTTGTTATCATTTTCATTTGCTTATGGTTTTCCTCGGCTGTTAGCTCAATATCCCTTATTATATGTACAAGAGTCTTACCAAAATGAAAATTTTTTATCAACAAGGGTTTAAAAATAACGAAAAAAGTATGGTCCATTATGGTTTAATCTAAATCCTAGTCTAATTTAGGTTTTTGCAATTCCCCCCGATCGGGGTGTACATCTGTCCAGCGTGATATCATAAACCGTGATAGCTGGCCATTATTTGTTCTTCTTGCAATTAAGGTTCATAATGGTGCATCGTCATTTCAGCTTAAGGCAGTGTGCGAGCGATCGGCCTTTAATTATTTTACAGTATGGCCAGCCTGTCCTATCAGACTGCCGAAGGAATGTTTCTATTATGGTAAGCCTGGTCGCCTCTCTATCCTCACTTGTTAATGCATTACTTCTTGCATGCGAGCACTTGGGGGAAGCAGAGGAGGAAACCGGGAGCCATTCAATCCGTCAGCCAACCAACTTGGTGGGGGTATGTATATGTCTCTCTACTCGCACTCATGGTTGCAGTCGCCAAGGTTTCGTTTTTCTCGATGCATAATATGGTTTTTTCGATTCTTCTGATGGTCACCAGCTTTGTTGCTCCCCTGTTGAAGCCTATTAAACCTTGCTTCCGTGACCCTTGTAATTCGTTAGCCACCTCATTTCCTTATGATGTAATTCCGGTTAGCATGCACCCTAATTATCCTAGGCTAACTTGGTGTCAAGGCTATGTTCAAACGTTGGAAGAAATTTGGGGCAGTTCCTTTCCTCTGTCTTGTTCCTATCGTTGGGTTCAGAATTGGCTTTTCCACGTTCATTTTTCTTTTCTGTTTCGGGGAAGTCCCACTCCTCAGTATTGTTGCTGTCGAAGGTTCAAGCATTGTCTTTCCTATGCTTACTTAGCTCAGTTGTCCTGTGTTCGTAACTAGTTTCTGTATAACTCTGCTTCTTGGTGCCGTCAGAGCATTGGGTTTATGGTAGTTCGTCTGCATGGTGGTATTTGGGAGGGAAGATATCTTTTTTATCATCTTTGCACACTGCAGTCTTTAAATTGATAGGTTATCGATTTGGGCCTTGTTTCCCTGTTCAAGCTGGGCGGTTCTTTCTTTGTTTTCCCACTGCTTTTTCTGTGGGATTGGGTCTATTGTAATTTTCAACTGAGTCCTCGCATTAGTGAAGTGGGAAATGTATGTCTCGGCATTTACTGCCACCCCACCAGTTACATTCTGATTGTTACCAAGGTTTAGGCAAACAATGTGCTCAGCTCGAGACTCGGGCCCAAAAACGTTACCAGTAAGTCTCAACAGGAGGTTTTAGAAACCCTCACAGTCAATTATGTTCTTGGTAATTCCCCCACTGTTTGGCAGAAGATTCGAGGTTGGGAGCGGGATATTAATACTGAACCTGAAGATAATGAAGCGGAAGCTGAAATACTAGATTTTATTACTGATCCTGGTAACACTAGGGGACGCCTAACTTTGTTTCAACAAACTGTCCACACCTACTGGATTGTCAAGTGCCTTTTGGCTAAGGCCATGTAGAGTTTTCCTCCTGCTGCTGCAAAGATTGATCCAAAAATTGTTGATACGCTCCAGAACATTCAGACCCAGCTGAATCACATCAAAATTACTCAGTACCAGGCTACTGATCGATTAGCCAACTTGATGATCGTGTGGGATGGATGGAAAAACAAATTCAACAACTACAACAAGTGGATATGCCTGGTTCCACTGTTAAGGATCCAGCTCCAGTTTATTCATCTGATGGAAAGTTTGAACTTTAATTGTCTATGGTTTTTACATGCATTTTGGTTTTCTGTATGGAAATATTTTAATTCCCCATCTTGTCGATAGACGTGTTCTAGAATAGTTAGCTAAGGAGTCCTCTGGACGACTGAAACAATTTCAATTTTGGCTTGCGTTTAATGCTTTAAGGTGGCCAACAGACCTGGTTTCCTACGGGCAGGTTGAGGCCACAATCTGGACTTTTATATTTTGCAACCTGCTTTCAAATTATAAATAGAAAATAGCGAGGTCCTACCAAATTTACAAAAAAAAAAAAAAAAGTTTTCGCAATTAGGTGAATCTTAGGAGGGGTTTTCTCCACAGGAATTATTTTGATAAAATTATGGTTCAGGCTAAGAACGAGAAAATAATTCCTCATAAGTTTGATGATACTCAAGGGGTTATTATGTAAATGTTTCCAATACCGAGGCCTCATCAATTTATCAGAACCCGGCGCTAAAAAACCCTTGATGAATCGTTTAAGTTAAACATAATGAATATCGCAGTTGATGTCGATGAGTTCATGGACCAAACCTTCTCTCACATTATAAATCACAACACAACCAAAATATTTAAAATTGGTCTCTGGGGAGAAGGATCTGGCCCTATATCACTTGTAAAATGTAAACCCATGTTGGACTTATCAATCCACTGTGTCAACCAAAACCCTTTGCATAACCTTGCAGTTTGAACAAAATATCATGAGGAAAATCTGAGCAAACAAAACTGATCTAACAGTAAGCAATTAGCATGTAAATTAGCTTGAGCTAACAAGAATAAATCCAAATAGGTTTTGGGTTTTGTTGTTCCTATTTAAATTGATATTGTAGAAGAACCCAAACTTGAAGAGAAAAATCCCAATTCCAAATCTGATGAGGATTTCGAGAGTGACTCTAATTTAAACTAGTTTGTTGATATCAGGCCCTAGGTCTAAGGATGATTTTAGAGATCGTGTTTATTCCCCAAATTTTTCTCAACATTAACAGAATTTAAATATATTCTTGATGAGTTGGGTTTCGATGTAAAAGTATAATGTTGTAGTACTAGTCCTCTAGTATAAAGGCATTGCGTTACAACTTGAAAACCAATGGTTGAAGATCCAAAACTAATCCATGGTTGAACATCATGAGAAACAAGTTACAGAATTGAACAAAAAGCTCCAGTTGCCTAAAAAATAAAAGTGATCATGAATTCCTCTGGAGTCAATGTCATTATTACCTCATATTTACAGGATCTTTTCAATGCCAAATAATTAAAGTCTAATTTATTTTATTTTAAGTTAGTTTAAATTTGATATCTTTTATAAGGTATTGGTATATGTTTAATTTATTTTATTTCTTTAATTTAGAGTAATTACATAATAAAATATTTTGTAGTCACTCTTTTAAAAGATATAAGTAGTTATTCAATTTGTTTTGTACTTTACATTTGTCTATTACAGATATGCAACTCAACTATGGTTTCCAAATATGCCAAATCCAATCCATGTTGTTTTTGTGTCTTGATGTGACAAGCTCTTTTGTTGCGTTCAAATGTTGGAATTTGTTAAATTTTAAGAAACCTTGATAATTATTGGAAAAACAATGCTTTTGTAATTTTGGGGAAACTTTGTCTTTAATTTAGACATTAGTTATTAATTATGATTTGTACTAACATAACTCCATAAATTATAAATATTGTATGAAATAATGGTGAAAGAGGAGGTTGGAAAGGATGAAAATTTCATTAACGAAGGAAATGAATGTTGTGCTTAATCATACTTGTGTAAGTTTTGTGTTGAATGTCATTAATGCAAAACCATAGTTGTTTATCATTTTAAAATTTTCATTATTATATATTATTCTTCTCATAATTCTTTGTGTATGTTTCAAGGGTACATGGGAGGTTATATTATTGTTAATTTCATAAGTTAAAGTTGACACACATATATATATATATATATATATATATAATGCAAATAGAATTAACTTCTTTTTTTTCTCTTTTTTTTTTTCCTGGATGTTATGTCGTAGTACTTCATTTTCGTGAATTAGATGTCTTTGGTTCATAATTAATAAATGATTGTTCTATTAATGAGGAGGTGAAATCGGTCATTTAATTTGTTTTATCTCTTGGGTAATATAAGTAAATAGTAATTTTTATTTGTTTCTTTTGTGATTTTTAGTGTGAATTGATTTAAATAATTTGAGACTTATTGTTTCAGATTGTTTAGAGAATTGATATGTTGGTTGTGATTTATCTTGTTTCTTCTTATTCTCTGTTCACATTTGAAATCGGTTTTGTTTTGTAGCTTTAGAATTTTGTTTTTCATTTTTCTTATTTAGGATTTAAACTTCTTCCTAAAAAAATGTATAGCATTCCTCACCAATTAAGAGCTACTTTTGGTGATTTTATATTGTATATATTTTTATATAAAAGTTTATTACTTATAAGTTCTAAATATTATTATAGTACCCTTATGAGAGCTTTTAACACTTCCTTTCTTTTGGGGGAATAAAATTCTTTGGCTAACGAAGCCATAAAATTGGTCAAGGACAACCATACAAAATGGCTTGGGTTAGATTTAAATAACCTTGAATCGGGTTAGTTCCTCTTATTGACATATTGTCAATTATTCTCATCAACAAATGGCACTATAAGGAGGGACTAATTAGACCTAAACTAAAGGGATCCATAAGAGACCCCTGACCACTCGCTGCGTAATTGTTACTCATAGTTATTCAAATCCTACAGTAACTAAAGTTGTTTCCACCTCTCAGTTTGACCTAATTTCCATACCACCTTCTCGCTTTGTGCTCACTGCCACCAATCCATCCCCTCTTACACCTTCTTTGGTTAGATTTGAGATTGAAGATATGATTCAAAATTTTCAATAGGTATTGACAAGAGCTCAAGTCAAGTTAGCAAGGGATAGAGTTGTTGAGGAGTAATTGTCTCAACGTATCGGCTCACATAGTGATTTATAGCCAGGAAATCTCCTCATGCTCCCTCCCCAACAAAAATATTCCCACACTACCAACACACCCAATCAAAAATTACATAATATCTTGACTGGTCGGGTTGATCCTATAAAACAAGAGTTACGATAAGTTTTTGGTGAAAATTTATCACCCACACAAGAAAAACCTATTCTAGGATTGATAGGATTTGGTCCACCACCTTCGCCACCTAGATCACCCTCCTCTTCTTCTAGTGAAGATTACTCTAACGAATAAATATTTGAGCATTCTTCATCGGTTGAATCAGGAGAGTCACACACCTCCCAAAGTTCAACAACCATGGCAAATAACCCTCCAAATAATCATACTAGACCATGGCTTGATCAGGACGCAATTTTTGTATAGGGTTTCCAACACTCCTTTCCAAAAAAAGCCTTAAAAGTTTTTTCCAAGGTTTTACCATGATACCAAGCAACGTGTAGGCGACCATATTAAAAAATTCTTGTTGGCCATCAGGCTAAGGAAATTATATCAAGAAGATGTTATCTACAAACTATTACCCTACACCTTTAAAGGTAAATATTCTACATGGTACTTTTCCCAATAACCTCAAAGTAAAACATCTTGGGGTCAATTTCAGAGTGCTTTTTTGAAAAAAATTGGTGAAGAAAAAACTCCCGAAGTCTTGGTAATGGAATTGTAAAATATAAAAATGGATTGAAAAGAGAGGATAAGAATTTAATTTGAGGTTCCTTGCTGTAAAGAATAAGATTCCTGCTAAATCCATGCCTACAAAAAATCATATTGTTGTCTACTATGCCAAAGCCTTACCTGACACCATCACCATGTGGGTAAAAAGAGCTCAAAAAAGAAATCTTCAAGAAGATTTCTGATGAATCCATTTTTATTGAGAAAAATATGATTAGTCTTCAAGACAATCCTGACATTGAAGGTGACCAGGCCTCTTCTTCTCAAAATAAACCTGAATCACCCACTAAATCACTTGTAGCCAAAAAAGACCAAGGAGCCCTGGACCTTGAAAGTCTGCAAAATTTACTTAACAAATTGTCCAATGAAATTGTTGATCTTAAAAGGAATTCAAGAGAAGGACCCTCTAATACGAGATATTTTAAATGCCCTTTCAAGAATCCATTTCAGAATTTCCAAAATAAACCAACCCCTTTGTGACATCCCCACCCATGGCTCTCTCATAAATTGCATTGTAAATATTTTTAAAAATATAAAAAATTAAAAAGGGTTGAGCCAAAGGGACATGGATTCCAGAGCTACGAAGGAGCATTTCTTACTTGGGATGTTTAGGTTTTCTTGTGTAGAAAATATGAATTTTTGGATATTCATTAAAATATGGTTGGTGCATGAATTAATTGATTGGTTCTTAAAATTGAATGAGCTTCAAGGAAGGTACACAATACCATGCACTTGGGAACCTTCACAAGGTAAAAGGGACAAGAAATTAAATGGGGAACTATGGGGTGCAGGAAAGGGAGGAAATGGTAGTAAATGTCAGCTTAGGAAAAGAGGCCATATGAGGAAAAGACACTACAAGGAAAATTCCCTCTGTCGGAGGTTATAAAGGAGGTTTTTAGTGTTATAAAATTGGTCAAAATCACAAAAAAACATTTGCTACAACATTTGTTTTTGGTAATGAAAGTTTTGATGAAGCTTCTAACGGAACTTCAACACAACTAAAAAAATTTATGTGGCCAGAGGTTTTTACAGATGTATTTATTATCGATGCACGCTTCATGTGTGAACTCACCAATACTATAAACATACAAAGCACCAGGATGGAAAATAATTTTTGGAAGCCCCGGGGCATTTAGCAATGTCCCGGTGCATGTCACCCAAAAATACGCACAGGGTCAATACAAGGTGCATGCACCGGCGCCATTAAGGTGTAAAAGCACACCGAGACGTTAAGGTGTAAAAACGCACCAGGCTGTTAAGTTATAAAAACACACCTATGCGTTAAAGGCAAACTAGACCGATGCATGCAACGCCTATCCACCCAGGTCGTAGTCGTCGATAAAGACTACAGGGAGTTATAATTGGTGCGGTGCTCATAGGTCGTAGAAACACACCGGTGTGCAGTATCATACAAACACACCGGTGGGTAGTATCATACACCCGCACCAATGTTCATTTTCTGTTTTTTAGAAACAATTACCTGTGGCAGTGCAATTATTGTGATTCTTTTAAATTCATTATTCATCAAAAGTAGACACATATCTTAGAATAGTATTCATATGAATTAAATTTTTATTAATGCATTTGAATGTGATGTTTGAATGAATTTGTTATATCAGATCATCAGATTTCGCATCTCTTCATTATAATATTTAATCATCCATATATTTAATCAGCGGTGTAACATTTCACAGCAACAATGGAGAACACAATAGAATAAATTAAAATGTATATATATATATATATATATATATATATATATATAAGACACTCTTTGTCATAAAAAATGGGAAAGTGATTGGTATCCCTTTGTATTTCAATTGGGACACTATGTCCATTACATTAAACAAAATTTCTGATTTCACAAACAAATATTTCAAAAAATACAACGCCTTGCTTTGATATCCAAACATATTGATCATCATTATTTGTTGGAACTTTTGTCACTTCTCGAGCGACTTCCATGACTTGGGTTATTTGGAGGAATGTTTTGTTCATTGTGTTCATTATTTTCTTCTTCTTGAAGTTCCATCTACAAACATAAAAATAAAGTGTAATGAGTGTATCTACATTGGTGAAAGTAATGAAAATTGCAATATTAAGTAATATACATCAATGTAAATCGAAAAGAAATGTACCACAACAATAATTGACTCATGAACTATACATATTCTTTCAAAACCAAATTTCATGCCATCTTTCAACAATTCATTTGTTGGTGTAGTTCTATACTTTTTTTCCTGCAAGTTTTATACCCCATAACAAATCATAGATTTAATATATATATATATAAATTGTTCTATTAATTATATACGGAACTAAGTAAAACAAGATAGATACTTACAAATTCCACAATTAATTTCTAATATGCCAACATATACTGACAACCCATATTTAACCCAATGTCAATCAATTCTTCTGATGGCTCTTATTTGTATGTTAGCACTTGTTTGGAGACGTTCAATGATGATGTTGTAAAACAACTTAAAATATTCACCTCTCCCTTTCTCCCATTTATTTCCATGTAATGTCGAAATAAAAAAATGGATGCAACATACCCGGAAAACACCACTACACAAATGAAATCTAGTTAAGTTATTATAAGGAAGTAACAATTACTCACAAACTTAGATATCAACCCTTTTCTTCCTTGTCATCCTGTTTTATGTGTTGAATGGGTTCCATTTTCTTTTCTTTTCTGCAAGAAAATACTTGAAAATTAATAGTTAATGCTAAATTATTTATTTATTGTACCTAATCAAAAAATTCAATGATTACATATTACATTTGAAGCACGTTGTTATTGAGATGGCTCCTCATGCAATGCAATTATGTCCCTTTCTTTGACCACCTCCTTGTACACCTTTCTGGACATTCCTACTGGCATATTTCTGATATCAGCTCGTTCATCCTTTGAGATTTTCATAATCTTCCTGAAAAAGTAACATGACAATAAACTATTTAATTTTTAGATTAATATATGAAAACTAAATATAATAAAAGTGATATTTATAAATGATTTCTTCGTAGTAATATATACATATAATTCTAGAAATTTTTTTTAAAGGAATATTAATTTTTCAATCCTTCTTTCTTGTTGTTGTATGTTTTTGCTATTAAAAGTCTGACATGTCTCATTGACCAATTCTCTCAAAACTCCTCCTGTAGTTTAAATTGGAATCATTGGATTTATTTTTGTATTTTAAGTGGAAAGAACGTCGATACATTCGTTCCACTAGATCCCTCAAATTTTTGTAATCCCCCCCCCCCCTTTGTTAACCTCCAACACTACTCCAGATGATCTAAGGAGAAATTCATTTTCATTTGCATGTTCTATTTTTTTTATTTTCTTAGAAAAACATTCCTTTTTTTCGTTGTTGGTCCCTGTAGAACATTAAATATATCTGAATTAATAGATTTTTTGAAACATTATCTAATATTTTTTAAGTATATTATTAATGAAAATTCAAAAAAGAAACTCATATTGGATCGATAGTATTTTTTCATTCACCTGATTCATCCCTCTGCAATTTTTCCATCAAGTTTTTACACTCTTCTGGTCTTAGATAAAAAATAATCTTATCGAGCTTCGTCATTTTGTGGCTCTGCATGATACACACTAAACAATACATATTAGTTAAACTTACATATAGTTCAAAAATAATAATTTTTGTAAATAATTTACAAAGAACTTGCATCTTTTCCTTTTTTGGATGTGCTATCAGTATTTTTGTTACTTGAACTCTTGCCAGCCATTTCTTTATCAATATAAAACTTGTACCATTCATTAAAATATTTTATAAATAAATCACATACTTTTCAGGTAAAAAAAAAAATCAAGAAAATGGTGCGTCTATTTAAATTAAACGTCTGGTGTGAATTTCGCAACTTATGCACCAAAAATGGTGCGGTAGGTTCTTATAAACGCACCGCCAATACAGTAGAAACATTGTACGATGCTCTTTGTCAATAGAAGAGCCGATGCATTATATTAATAGTGGTAAAAATTTGGTTTTTATCAAACAATGTTTTTTTCCAACATGTGCCTAGTGTGTTAAACTAAAATTGTGCACCGATGCACTATTTTAAACAGTGCGCACCAATTAACAAAAGTTTAAAAAAAAAAATCATGCAAGGGCTGATAGGGATTGAGATTCGACTCTGCAAGTGGTCCCGTGGGTTAGATGTCATATGCCTATATATATAGTAATACAAACCCTATAAAGCTAAAATTAAAAACCCTAATTGTGAAGTCACATAAACAAGAAGCAAGGATTTAACGTAAGATTGGATTTTTTTATTTTTATTTACTTTTCTGAATTTTAATTAAATGTAAATAAGAATAGAGATTGTAAATGATTTTATTACTAAAATGCACAATAAAATTTAAAATTTTTAGTATGCATGTATTAAATATAATATAAATTGCAAAAAAAACAATTATTAAAGTAAAATTTAACAATTTTACTATACTACAGGGTTTTTGTGTGAATCAGCAGATGTTTCAAATTCTGATTCTCTGAATAGTGTTGTTGTTCAAAAGTATTTTGCTGCTCCACAGTGCTCTCTTGCTCTAGGTATGTCTCTCGTGCAAATCCATCCCTGAAAATTTTTGCAAAAATAATTAAATAATGAATAGCTTTTACTATTTAAAGAACTTTTTATGAAATTAAATTTCTGAAAATCATTTTTCGCTCATTTTTCAGTTTACTGTTTTTTTTTCACTTCAAAAAAATAAAGTTGCGTTTTTTTTTTTTTTTTTTTTCTTTTCTGATATTCGATGCATTTGTTAACTAACAGCACCGGTGCGTCTAGTAATAAAACCGCACCGGTGCGGTTAACAATACATTAGCACCGATAACAATAACTCCTTTTTTAAGGCATCGAAATTAATTTTAAGTATGTACACCAAAATTTATTATTGATTTTCCTCAAATGTAGGGAGAAAATCTCATAATTATATCAAATGAAAAATTCTTCAAAATCCAACTCATTCCATAATATTTCTCAAAGTCCATCGTGGAGTTCTCCCTATTCATCTCCAGACGTAATTACTTCAGATTTTATTTATATTTTCATTATATAATTGAATTTATTTTTTTCATCCATGTTAATTAGCTGAATAAAATTAATGTATACAAATTTTCAGGTTCATGTAGATTCAGAATGGATTTTAGATGCACAAAATGTTCAAACAGTTCCAAAACGTTGGAAGCTCTTATTAGGAGTAGCATACCGCAAGGCGCGGTTGGTAGATGAAAATGGACAGTCGCTTCTCCCTGTCAATTGTAACATGCCATCTTCTAGCCATAATCCTTGGAAAATGATGGCAATAATTGTTTGGTATAATGTAATTATTTCAACGCCAAACTAATTAATCATGCATTGATGTGCTTACTAATTGATATCATCGATTTTGTACTAATCATGTTCAATTTTTATTTTATTTTATTTAAATTATTAGGATTATAGTGATGATGAGCAACCTACCTACCATCTTCTGTTGCACCCCATGACAATGTAAAATTGAGAGAAGGCTGAAATAAGAGAAAAAATCAGAGAGGAACGATACCTAGAATGGTTGAATTAACCACCTATTCAATTCCCACTATGTCCAGATTCACCAATTAGGAATGAATATAGAAATAGTAGTTCTTCACAAGATGGAAATGGAGGCGATCAAATAGAGGTTGGTATGGATGATTACTTAAGGGATACGACTTCTATGGAGACAATGTTGTTAGATGCATTCTAGAATGATGATCAGCTTGGGGATGATGCTCATATCACTGATACCTTTTTCGAAAGCCTTAAATTTGCTTCCACCACCCCTCTCTTTGGACCTAGTGGTCAGTCAAAGTCTACCCAGTTGGGGACAATGATGTTACTGTAAAACTTGAAAGCAAATTTTGGCTTTTCGAATGCATGTTTCTAAAATTTTTTGAGGTAATTGACCATCAAGTCCCTTATATTTTGAGAAATATTGTCACATAATCAACATTACAAATGGCCAATTTTATGAATGTTAATAATTATTAGCATTGTACATTTAATATTGTCCACCAACTACAGGTTATTCAAAGATAAGGTTCTTTTGATTGATAATGTCTTGCTCGGTAGCTGTGAAGAGGCTAAGAAATTGTTGAAAATGTTGGGTGCTGAGTACATATCATATCATGCATGTCCAAATGATTGTATTCTATATAGAGGAGATATGTCTGAAATGTGGGCATGAAAGGTATGATAAATAAAAAAAATAAGTGTAAATCATGTGGTCCTCATTTTGAGATATCGAGGCATATGCCTATAATCCCAAGGATTCAAAGGCTCTTTCGTTGCAAAGAATTAGCTATGTTGTAGTGATGGCATGCCTCACACAGAAGTGAGGTGGGAGTTATGTGAATCCTAATAGATTCAATAGCCATGAAGCATATAGAGGATACATGGCCTGAAAAATTCAAGGATGAAGTACGAAGTCTACGATTCAGCATAGCCATGGATGGCGTCAACCCATATTCCCTCCACAATACCAACTATTATGTTTGGCATGTAGTAGTGATCAATAAAAATAACCCCCCATGGTTGTCCGTGAAGAATGAAGATCTTATGTTAGCTCTCATAGCCCTTAGTAGAAGACAAGTGAAGAATATGGATGTCTACTTACAACCACTGGTAGATGAATTGAAGGAATTATGGGATGGGATAAATGTATACGATGTATCAAGACCCATCGCAGTAGAGAGGAGTTTTATGTTGTATGGCATATGTGCTTACACGACACATGATTATCTAGGATTAGGAGTTTGCTCTGGTAAATTACATGTTTATTGGTTTGTTTATATACGTAACAATATTATTTCACATATGAATTTGATTTGTTGTAATTGTTTTGATCTTCATGATATTATTTAATGTGCTATGCATATTGTATACAATAATTTCACGAGTCTTGCAACAAAAGGGTATTTTGGATGTAAAATTTGTGGACCTTATCTAAAAGCTAGATGGTCCAATGACTTACGAAATCCAGTGTATGACTGCTTCAGGGTATTCTTCCCAGAAGAACACCCTTACAGAAGAGTAACATCTGCTTTCAATGGTAAACGAGAGAGAATCGAAAGGCCTACAATAGCGACACCAATTGATAGGATTAGAGCATATGAGAGAGAGAAGGAGAAGGAGTTCATGGAAATGTTTGATTCAAATGGGGAGCCTATGTTCGATGATCCAAAATTATTTAGCACCTATGTTGTGAAATTTCGCATTGGGATGAAAAGGAAATCTATCTTTTATAACCTCCCATATTGGGAGCATATTAACATTAACCCCTTATTTGGTCCCATGCATATATTTAAAAGTGTTTCATCTTCTTTATGGAGGAACATATCATCGAAACAAAGTGACACATTGGCTGTTAGGAAAGATTTTATTACTTCAAAAACTAAAAAGAAACATTGGCCAAGACAATTAGAAAGCACAGGATCAGAGGCTGGTCCCTCTAATTGGTATTTCAAAGAAGGTGATGTCCCATGGATTTTAAACAAAGATGACCTTTCTTTTGTATAAGAAGTTATAATGGGTGTGAGGGTGCCATCTTCATATGGGTCTTCACTACGACACTGCTTCACCGTGGAAGACCATTTGTCGGGGTTGAAATCGCATGACCATTTTAATATTCTAAGAGTACGTATAATGTCAAAAGCATGATTTTATTATTTGTTATATTAATAATTTTTATCCCATGGGATCATAAAACATAACTAATTTTGTATATTATTTCATGTGTTTATAACTTTGCAGTGTCATTATCCTTTGTTCGTTCGTGGGTGTATGAAACATGACTTCCCCCAAGACCTAGGATGTGCCTTATCTAAATTATATGCATTTGGATATTGGACCATGTCAAAGGAGATTCATGTGGCTAGCATTCCATGCTAGCATCAAGAAATAGTTGAGATTGTTTGTATGTTTGAGAAGGAACTGCTGACGAGTTTCATGGACTTACAGGTTCATCTTCTAATCCACCTAGTGGATGAGGTTGAATTAGTTGGGGTGGTTTCTTGTCATTGGATGTTCTTCTTAGAGAGGTACATGAAGAAATTGAAAGGGTTTTTTCGACAAAGGGAAAAACTCGAGGGGTGTATGGCAGAGGGGTATATATCATATGAGTCTTTCTATTATGCCAGTGAGTACATCAAGTAAATTGAAAACACACCAGGTGCGGCGATTTGGGACAATGAAAGGGATGAAGACAAAAGAGAAGGGGAGATTCTCCAAACTAATGGAAAAAGACGCTTGATAACAAGTAAGATACTTATAATTTGTCAAATTTAAACAAAGTAAATTTTCACATTGAACTTCGATATAATGTATATTTTGATCTCATATGTACTATATGTCGGTTCGATTTCATCATCAAATGCAGAAATTGAAGTAATCATACATTTGTTCTTTACAATTCCGAAGTGACACAACCGTTGGTCGCATTGTACGAACAAAAGAGGATGAAATGAGATAGTGACAGGAAAGAATTCAGACAGTTGAATGGTAGAAGTGTGCCTTATCCTAATCATTCAAAAGAAAATATGCCAATTATATGCCCCAACATTTGGGTTGTTGACCAAGTCAGAGAGAAATATGGTGCAACTGGTCGTTACATGCGTGCTGAAGAGGATGCACTAAACGTAGGGATTGAATGCAACAACTCAGTAATAATATATTTATGTACATTTTAAACTTAATAATGCACCTTTGAAATGTAACATCTATGTTTTATAATTTAACAATTGGGTTATTAGACACATGACACTATGATTTTTAACTTTTTGATAGGTGCATTTGTTCCCATCTATGTGGGAATACGGACACCATTTTCACACAGAAAATGTCGATGATGGACACATGACACAAGATTGTGGAGTGGAAGTCGAGTTTGATCAATCTAGTTGAGCTATGCACCGTGATCAAAACCTAGTACGAAGGTCGTTAGGTTACGTCAGAAAGATACAAGAGATCATTGAAATGGACTTCTCTTCTTTCCAATGTGTTATTTTTAGGTGCAAGTGGTGGGACACATTTTATCAGAATAATGAAAAGGAAGATCATGATAGTAGGTTGATATGTAACAAATCTAGAAAGATGTGGGATGAAGGTAAGGAGCCTTATGTTTTCCCCAAGAACTGCAACTAGGGATTTTTTTACCTAGATGTGTTGGATAGGGATTGGTAGTTCGTATTGAGACATGACCCTAGATCAAAACATATTTTTGAGAACAATAGTGTTATCATGCCAAGCGAGTTGGAGGATGATGAGGGTGATCATGAGAACATAGAGTGATATGGTACATGTGTTATTTCATCATTTATACTATTTAAGATGGGTTTTTATAAAGAAGAGGACTTAACCTTATAACTAAGACTCTCTTTTTCCAAACATTATAACATGTATTTTGAATTAATTGGTTTGCATTGTGTTAATGTTAAAACCATTTCCCTTGATAATTTTCAATTATGTTGATCTCGAAAGAAATGCACTGTATCAATTTCTTTTTTTATGTCAATTCCTAAAATAATACAACTACATGATTGCTTTAAATGGTTTTTCACTATATCATTACTTAAATAAATACACCCTATTATATATATATTTATATATATATATATGTGTGTGTGTGTGTGTGTGTGTGAATGATATCTTCAAAATTTTAAAAAATGTATTAATGTATAATGTTATTTTTGGTATGTAAGATCATAATGAAATAATGATAATTCCAAACATGAATTTATTTGCATTATTTTCTAAACTTTATTATGTTACAAAAATTCATAATATTCTAGATTTATTATTTTACAATTATTATATACATACAAATTTACAAATTTACAAATTTACAATTATGTTAATTTAACAATATGTATGGTATACATTTTACTTACAGGAGTTATGGTTCAAAATTGACAATTAATTTACAATTTTACAAATTTACAAATTTACAATTTTACAATTTTACAAATTTACAAATTTTATAATTTTAATAAAATTGAATCGTGAAAATACATACAATTACAATTACAATTTTACAATTTTACAAATATTTTACATACAATTACAATTACAATTTTACAAATTTACAAATTTAGAAATTTTACAATTTTAATAAAATTGAATCATGACAATACATACAATTACAATTACAATTTTACAATTTCACAATACAATTACAAATTTATAAATATTTTACATACAATTAAAATTTTACAATTTTACATACAATTACAATTACAATTTTACAAATTCACAAATTTTACAATTTTAATAAAATTGAATCATGACAATACATACAATTACAATTACAATTTTACAATTTCACAATACAATTACAATTACAATTTCACAATACAATTACAATTTCACAAATATTTTACATACAATTACAATTACAATTACAATTTTACAATTTTACATACAATTACAATTACAATCACAATACATACAATTACACAATTTTACAATTACCAATACATACGATTTAATAAATATCATGATTTAACATTAAAAATAAACATCACGATTATGATAACCATCGTGCAAATATCATATTCTAAAATACACATTCAAATTTGCTAACATCATCTAATCATCGTGATCATGATCATCTAACAAAACACAAGCATTGTATAACATCATCACAACACAAACATCAAATAAACATCTCATGTCAAATAACTAATATCACATACACATCTATCTGCAAGAACATTAAATGAACATATCTAACATGACCTAACAATATACACATCATGATAAACACCAACATGTAAATTAAGTATATCAACATGAACATAAAATACATGCACCATATATATAATGTAAAAAATATACCACTATAATAGAATTGCATATAAATGTCAAATATCTGGCGGTACTGTATCAATACTATAACTAGTACTCGAAGCCCGCTCTGTCGATGGTGCCTCATGTTCAAATGGATCTTCCTACTAAACCAGAGGTGCCTGCTTAGTCGATGGTGTCCGCTAATTAGATGGATGTGCTTGCTCAGGAGGTGCCTGTTGATCAGATGGTGTCTGCTCAGGAGCTACCTGCTGAGATGGTGCAGCCTGCTCACTAGAAGGTGCCTGCTCAGATGGGTGTGCTTGCTCAAGAGGTGCTTGCTCAGATAGTGTCTGCTCAAGACTAGGTGCCTGCTCAGGTTTAGATGTTGGCTGCTCATCTCCGGCGCGAGGTGAAGGAGGAGGATATGGAGTACTAGAATGATCATTCCCCTCGTGATCATGATCATTCGATGAGTTTTTGTGTCACGCATCTCCATGGCGCCTATCCCTCCTAGCCACCAGTAGCCTGGAAGCTCCAACAATATGATGCATAAGGCTCATCATATCTTAGGGAATGTCCCTCCAGAGCTATGTGAGCATATGATCAGCCTGGATCTATCTGATCATCGCAGGGCAAACTCCCTCATTAACCAGGAGTCTACACAGTTAGTCGCCCAACTCCATCCTGAATCGGATGTCCGCCCTATGCCGCATGCCAATGGGTATCTGCACCCAAGGAGGTCTGTCACCTTGATTTTCATCCTCTGCCTTCTCCTCATCATCTAAAGGATCATTCAGTGGGGGTGGAATCATGTCCCCAATAAATGTGCCAATATCTACAAAATATATAATACACAAAAATAATTAGACAATTTCATTAAAAAAATTAATAAAACAAGTTAAAGAACGTGTTAGAATAAATTTTATTCTAATTAATTAAGATAATAAAATTAAACTATATTAATTTAAAGAAAACACTAATATTACCTCTAGCATCTGGTGGCTCATCCTGTGTGAAGAGGATGTTGTTACACCCTCGCAAATCAAAACCCGTGTAAGGACACGACACCATCACGAACATGTGATCATTAACATTGGCTAGTAGCTCCAGTGCATCACTAAATATCTAGGCTGGGTACTCAGACAGGCCCCTCTTGGGCATCATCTTGCCCCACATCTGCATCCATACATGTAACATCGACATACGAGACTAGTGGAAAAAAGTAGGCCTCGTCTCTAGAAACCTCTAAAAAAATAAACAAACTAACTCTGAAGCAAAAGGGAAGGTCAACCTCCCACGTGCCTGAGAATGACATCTATCTAACGCTATACAAAAATGTCGCAAAAAAATGGCAGACCATCTCATAAGTCGTGGCGTCTAGAACAAATAATCAACATAAAATAAAAGAGGGAAACTAATGTGCTTCCCGTCACTAGTATAATGTGCAATGGTCATTAGTAGTAGTGAGAGGCACCTAACCTCCTCTGGACCAAACGAAGCAATGCGTAGCTGACCACTAAACACCTGAAAATCTGTAGGAGAAAGTATGTCATCCCTAATGTATATATGGGAGTACGCCAATGGACTCCCTGTTGCATAACTGATGGGGACATTTGGGAACTGGGGAAAATCTTTCCCTCTCCTAGATAGTCCAGTAATAAAATAAATGTCCTCCTCAACGCTGGTACCACTAGCCAGGACCGACTCGGAAAGCTTGTCAGTGGGCATATCACCTGTAGATCAACTGTCCTAATAACCCATTGTGCCCCTTCAAGGATGTAGCCTTCTCGTTGAACTTAAGGAGGCCTACCTCCCTTAAGAGAAACTAGGTGGGTGCCATAATAGGGCGAGGGTACAAAATTCTATCTCTCTCTCGTGCCTCCCACTATTGTATCATGTTATAATTGTCCTCCCTCTGCTCTTATTTTTGGCTTTCCTCTCTCCATTTACGTCGCTGAATGATTCACATATTAAATATATCATCCTCCGTCATTCAAAAAACCTATTTTTTTTATTAAATGACAAATGTATTTACAAATATATAAAGATAAATTTTATCGAAAAAAACAAATTCGGTGCACCCAAAAAAATAGTAATGCACCGCCACCGTTGTGTACTTGTCTATCACGCACTGCCCATGGTGCGCATGAAAAAACTGTACGCACCGCCTACGGTGCATATGAAAAAACTGCATGCACTGCGAAAACATTAAATATTTTTTGTGCGGTGCGTTGACCAAACTATCCACCCCAAGGAGGTTGTTATAGCGCAACACACCACCAGTTGGCAATATTTTACCACTGGCAATGGCGGTGTGTTCCCGTAATATGGACACTTTGAGACGTTATGTCTATTTTCACATAATTCTCGGTGCGTTCCAGTAAACAACCGCAACACCATACATATAGTGTTATTTGTAAAAAAATTAAATTTTCAGTGCGTTCGGCAACTGACACGCACTGCACTATTTTATTGTTAAAGCAACGTGCTTTATCTCAGTACCACACCGGACCGTTAGGTGCAGTTTCCATTAACACCATTCGTAGTGTGGCCTGTAAATTTATAGGGAGAAATTCGAACGGTGCGAGCCAAACATATTGAACACACTGCACAGATTTTTTTTTAAAGGTGAATTTTAACTCAATTTAAGAAATTAACCCACTAAAAGATTAAGTTGGTGAGAAACAAGTAGATTACTTGCAAATTTGCGCGTCGAGGAGGCATCTTTGCAATGAAATACTAAAAATCAAATTTTCCCACCATTTCGCAAAATTCGAACTCCACACAGTGAGCAATGGACAATAGAAATGTAGGCAATGAGAGCACCGATGGTAGGGCACCTCAGAGAATAAAAAATCGCACTGGTGATTAAGATCTCTACAACACTGTAACAAATAAAAATGATTTTTTACGACCGGTAATTTTTTTTTAAATTAACCCTTTTTCGGTGCACTCGATTATGAGACGCATCGGGCGGTTGTATCAATGTCGCACTGCACTTATTTACGATGAACTTGATTACTAAGATGCACCAGGCCGGTATGTATGGAGAGCACAGTGTCTCGGTGTGCCATTTGATAGTACGCACTGATGCGTTGTAAGTGTGAAGTGAACTGTCTTTTTTGTAGTACTTAAAAATAACTCTGCAATGCTTCTTTAGCCTCTAATATGCACCAGTGTGTTACATACATATCAAGTTCACTGGTGCGTGTTATGATTAGAAACGCACTGCAAAAAAAATCATCTGCAAAAACCTCTACCTGCCAACCTCCTCTAGTGACCTCTGCTACAAATAGATATCTGGGCTATTTCTATAAGGGCTTCCTGAAAAAAATATGCTTGAGGGTCTTTTCCTTGTAGTGACAAGGGTATTTGAATTCATGCTATAGGTAGGAGAGAACACACAAGAGGGGAGAAAAAAAAAAAGAACTCTAGTTTGATTAACAAGCAGTGTAGAAGAGAAGAGAAGGGGATTGGTTCTCCAGTTCCCTAGAGGTTGTGGGTTTAGTTTCTAGGCTTTGGAGCCCTGTAACCTGGTTCCCTACAGGTTGTGCATTGAGATAGAATCACCAGAGCCTTGTAACAACTTAGGTCCTTAGAGGTTGAGTGTAGAGACAAAGTCTCTGGAGCCCTATAATAGAGTGGGTCCCTGGAGGCTGTGGTTTGGGATGAAATCCCTGGAGGTTGTGGGTTAAGATAACATACTATGGAGCCTTGGAAAACTTGGAAAGAGGTCAATCCTAAAGTAGCATGAAAGGAAGACTTGATTTAATACATCTAGTTACTGCATTATTGTTACATTGGATTATGGACTTGCTGGAAAGGAGTGAATCACTAAGTATGCACTAGGGGTGAGGTAAGAATCTCTGGACTCCCTGGAAGGGAGTGAATCACTATATATGCACTAGGGGTGAGGTAAGAACCTATGGACTCCTTGTGTTGAGAATATGGTAGCAGTAAACACTTGGGATTGAGGAATAGGTCCTCTAGATTCCATGTTTCAATTGGCAGTCATTGTTCTAATCCATCAAGCAATCCCCTCAATCTCTAGAATCTGGCTTGGGGATGATAGTTACAAGTAAGTGTGGTTGGAGTTATATATGGTTGGGTGGAGAGTCCTTATCATAGAATAATTTTCCCTACAAATTTAAACATAAGTAACCACATGTGCTTGTTTACATGTTGATTCATTTATGAGGCATTTCTGGTTGAAATGGTTCTAGATTTTATGGATTGTAATAGTTTTGTTGATGTAATGAGCATGTGGTCACACCTCTTTGTGGAGATATATTTTATGGTTATGAAAATTATGCATAGATATGTATGTTTTACATTTCTGAAACTATTATTGTTGTTAATTAATTTCTCAAGCACATGCCTCTAGACTCGAAAGAGGTGTTATGTGAAGTGTTTTCTAATGTCATCATAACCTAAAATATGTAACAAAACATAAATGAATAAAATTGATAACATAGATTATGCCACCCCTCTACAGTGGAATCTCATTATGTATGAAATACATAACAATGTTACTAACAGTGTATATGAGAATAACTTAAAGACACCATGACTGCCACAGGCAGTGGAAGGATCCATAAGGAACTACAAAAATAAAATTGGAAAGCTTGGGCATATAGACCATTTTTATACATGCAATATATCCTACTTGGAAGGGTATGTGGTTGCATACATATAACTATTTGTATAGCTTCGAGCCAGTGATTTTACACAAGAGGCAATGTTTAAATGTTGGAAGAATTAATCTATATTTTAAGTACAAGGATAGTTGAGTTCTTTGTGGCAAGGCTTAGTCAACCTTGCATTATCAACAACCTGTATTTCTTCCACTAGCTTCCTAGCATCATTGGTAGGGTACCAGACAGTTTTGCATAGCACCATAGAGTTGCTTTCAGCCTTGAATTAAAGTTAGAAACCCTTGGCATTTGGCAGGAGAAGTGAAACCCTTTAGGGATTCAATGCATGCCCACGACATAATGCGACTGCAAGAACACCTATTCTAGTACATTGGGGAATTCCCTGCTTCATTACGGGGAATATCGGATGGCCAAGAACTCATTGGAGAGGCCTTGGCCCAATCTCAGAAGAGGTAGCACTGTGGGGTGCATTAGAAAGCCACTTTTTTTACCACATTCATTGTGTGGTGATGCCATTCACAGTGTTTAGTGGAACCCTATGGAGAATACCTAGTCGGAATGACTAGTCAGAAGCAATCAGTGAGGTGTTGAAGTGAGCTCTCATGTTGCTGGTCAAAATCTAGATCGGGCTTATAGCTCAAAAGTTGACAACATTTCCCTAGTAGGTCCATGGTAGATTTAAGAGCAAGCTCTATGTGGCGCAGGAGGGAAATCCTTAAACTTATAATAAAAATATGGTGAACCTTATCCTTGCACCAATCAAATCCCTAGTCATGGCAACCATACGTTGGTGTGCTTGATTTTTCCCCACGCGATTGGATGAGTAATTGATGGTGTGTCGTGGAACCTCTAGCCCAGAAGGATTAGCCAAGAGAATTATATTTTGCAAAAAAATTATTGAGTGGGATGACATCAGCCAGGGATGAGTTCGCTGACATGTAATCCTGACAAGGGTTTCATTGGTTGGGGGTGGTTCCCACCAAACAACGCAACTCGGAAGATCTCATTTTTTGGAGCTAAGAGAAAAAAAGATGATGTCAATTGCCACCAAATCCTGGTGGATACACTATTGGTTGAGAGAAGGCCCTACTTGTCAGGTCTTCCTGGTGGCCCCCACCCGGAAGTACAAGGGGGAGCGGTTAAGGAAAGTGTTGAGTAAGGCCTCGCGGGATGACATAAGGTAGGTGTGTGGCAGTGCCCACACTCGAGGAGGTATCTATTGGTGTAAAGTGGGCCACGTGATAGGTGATCCCATAAGTCAGATACCAAGACTTCCCAGAGTTGTGTAGGAAAGAGTAGGATGACATGTCCGTAAGGAACCCACCCGACAGGTTGAGGGGTAGTGTGTGATTAGACATAGAGGAGTATGCATCAAAATGATGTGGAGGCTTAGCTGCATGGACCAATGAAAAGAATAGATGTGTGGAGGTGAGACCCGCTAGTCCATGTAGGTCTAAAAGTCTCACCCTAGAGGTACCAAAATGCGTATAAAGGAGAGTTTAGAGATCCAAGGAACAGGATGATGTGGTGCAGGTAGTGGCGGTGACCAATAGGAATAAGGTTGTGCGGTCCCACCATCCTCATAAGACCAGAAGGGAGAACATGTTAGGAATCACCGAGAGAAGGTAAGTGAGGTGGCATGTCTAGTGGGACCCACCCGAGAGACATAAGGGCATTATTGTTGTATAGGAAAATCCTCTCTGCGGACAGGGATGATCCCTCTAGCCCTAGAGTGGGTCTAGCAACAAGGGAACAAGCTAATGTGTAAGTTCCTAACTAATAAATGAAATAGGTTGGGATAGATTATCCTACTTGGAGTCCAACATGATTTTGTAGCTGTAGCAGTGGCAGCCTCTTGATCTCTATCCCGACAGGTCACGGTCCTTTAGCAATGGTCCTCGGATTCCTACACAAAGATGAAAGGAAAAGAGAAACGTATAAGATAATAATTTCATTCTTAAATAGCTAATCAATCAAGGAAGATTAAACATATTGCGTAAAATAAACCATATTAACACAAGATGGGAAACATACATTAGTTATGTATACATAAATAGAAGAAAGAGATTACAACTGGAGCCTTGATGTCGCAGCCTCCTTCAACGGTTCACTCGAAGTGTGTCTCAAAGGATCGTTGGGTAATTGGGACGAGGTGAGGACACAAGCCTAAGCTCTCTCTTGACAAAGGTCTCTTTCTCTGCTCTATCTCACCAGCAAGATGTTCAACAATTCTCTTCAGTTATTCAACTATAATTGTTCAACTAGTGTATCAATGGGAGATAGCTTTATTTATAGAGGGAGAGGATGAGGTTGGGATCCCTACAATGGTGGAAGGGAGGCTTTATCCTTTGGGAGGTTTCCCCAAAAGGTGGAAACAAGAGGCCAAAGGAGGGTGTTCGTGGTTATTCAGTCGAACCATCCAAGCCGACTCGCCCACGAAGTTGTTAGCATGGAAAATTCACCTCTATATTAAAAAAAAAATTCCAAAAACAACTTGGCACAGGTAGCTCATTGGGACATAGTTCCAGTGGGTGCGGGGCCTAGTGTTAATATTCCTCATTAGTGCGAGGGCATAATGGTCTACTAGCGCCAACCCAAAAACATGTGTTTCTGATGGTCTGCTCAGAGAATTGTCAACAGAGAAAGTGTTGTCCTAAAGGAAAGGGATGCAATGATGGTCTTTGCAAGGCATGAAACTTCTTATTAGTCATAGAAATGGACCTCCAATGTGCGAGATGGGGATTTTAGGGACGGTGACAAAATGCTGTGTAACAGATGCCCCCTAAAGCATGAGGTCCGAGAGAGAGGGAGGGGTGAAATGCTTTACAAGAACACGTTCGAACAAAACACCACTGTCGGAAGACCTGAAATTACAAATACAACTGATATCTGTGATACATGAACACGTGGCATGGGTGAATCCATCCATAATATAGTACATAAAAACTGAGATTCGAGGTATGGACGCAACCATCCAACAGTAAGGATCAACAAATAGACTCAATTATGGTCACAACCATCCAATCAAAATATTCATGCAACAAGTCATGATAAACCACAATATCCCGCAGCCTGGATCTTATCAGACAAAACCCAGGGTCTTGCGCTCCATCTCGACCCGAACAAGTACAAATTAAAGCATGAAAATATGTGATCTAAAATCGAACATGCAATAAATTCACCTGATTACCAGCCAATGATGAAAGCCGTTAATAGGCACGAGAGAAACCACCAATAATGACAATGGCTCTCAAGGTGAAATAGGTACAATCCACAGAATGTGAAAAATGATCTGGGGTCGAACACCCGTAGAATCACTTGATCGAAGGCCAATGATGTGGACCTATCGTCGAATGCGAAGAAGGTGCCATTGAGGCATGCAAGCTCCAAGGTATCGGAAGGGAGCCTCTAGGTCAACTTCCTGGATATTGAGCTGAAGTCAACAGGAAGTGAACTGGTCAAAGGAGGGCCATAATGTTTCCCACATCATCGACATGAGACATAGGAACATGATGATAGTGAATAAGGACTAAAAAAAGGATTAGAGGAAGGTTGAAAACTGCAAAGGAAACTTCTCTTGAACATATCAGCAACACGACTCCGGATTTGGCAGTATTTGACATCAAGGGATCTGAGGTCATGATGACGTGGAAAAGAGTAGATGAGAGATCAAAAGATATTACCCAAACCTATGGAGGAAAAAATGACGAAATGAGATGTCCCCACCCAACACGAATGCAAATGAGTGTCATGTTCAAGAGTGACATACTGCCAACACAACTGAAAACTGGTTCCATTTCCCCCCACCATTTTTGGCGAGTACCCCAATTATTTTTGAAAAACAAGCTTGAAGGGGATAGCATATGCTTGTAATGTAATTTTTTCCTTCGGAAAAATCCATCCTAGTACATTTTATGAGCCCTAGGAAGGAGGAACTCTGGTACGTCATGGTGACGATTTTCGATGTCAGCAGGGTGTAGCAAGTCTAACAAAGGAAGAACTCGACATCTTTTCATGTTTAGAGAGTTTTAAAAGATGCAAAAAAGAAAAATCCAGCAGGTCCCTTTTCGTAAATAGTCCCTCAAATATGAAAAGGTAGAAAAATGTGTCTGAGAGAACCTCTTAGTCACGATAGGCTAAGGTATTCCTTTTTCGTAAATAATCTATCCCAGCTTAAAAAAGGGGTAAATGTATACTGTATAGATATCGTTTCGCAACCATTTAATGAGTTCAAAACGACAAGAGTCTCGACAATATTTTCAGTTTTAGAGAGTCAGAAAAGAGCTGAAAGATGACTCCAACAGTGAATTTTTTGTGTTTTTACAGAGTCCGAAAAAATATAAAATACAACTCGTTACTTCTTCATCGTTTCGCTAAAAAACCTGTCGACGCACAAGAGACACATGTAAAACCCATTTCTCGAAATAACATAGTGAAATAATTGAAAAACATGTCTTAAAACCTAATTAGGGTTTCAAAAAGTTATAAAATTCCAAAAATGGTAAAAAATAATTACTTTTCACTTTTACCTCTTGTGGAGCAATAATTACCCTTTTTAGACTGTGATTTTGCGGCGGTGATAACGGCCAATCCGAAAGACAAATATCAAATCTGTCAGTTCCAGGTAAGAGCTAACATCGTTCCCTGCATTTTGATTATACTTTCATTACCTGCAACCCTGAATTTGGAAATATATGGGGGAAATTGAAAAAAATAGGGCACGACGGTTGGCGCGGGTATCGGGCACGAACTCGCACCAATCACCCAAAATTGTGAACTGGGTCGCGCCAACCGCGACAACCATTTTTGCTTAAAAATGCAAGAAAATAGGCCCATTTTCAACAATTAGAAGCTTTGAATTTGGCTAATGACATTCCTATGAACATGTTTGCAGGTGTGAAGCAGAAAAATTATGATCAAATGGAAAGAATGAGAACACAGTGAAGAAGACAAACTTGCCATGGAAAAAGAAAGATGCATGGAAGTTCTTAGAGATTGTGGGCTCAAGAAATTATTCATGACACCATGCCTCAGAGCTCAACTAGATCTGTTGCAATACTTGATCAGTGTCTGGTACGTTGATTAGGAAAAGTTCATCATTCATGATCAAGAATTCGAGATCGAAGTTTCTGACGTTTATTTCATAGCAGGACTATCGCGGAGGGGGGAAGTACCAATCCTGACCGACACCCGACCCACAATGGAGAACACAAGTATGGTGATCAACAGGGTGTGTCTAGGGGCAAGGAAAGGATTGGGAAGTGGAAAAGTGGATATCTAGACTATTCTGGACTTGGAACTAAAAGTAGTGTTGTACACCATCACACGAGCTGCAAGATCGCAAGAACCGCATGAAGCTACAAAGACATAGCTACTTCTTGTTGTAGATTGTCTGACACCGATCCTCTACAACTAGGCAAAGACAGTGACAATAAACATGAAATGTCAACTGATAAAGTGCAAGAAAGGCAAACTAAATCAGTTTGTCTATGGGTCTATTCTGGTATCATTCATCCTAGAATGACTACCAATTTTCCAGTGTCAAGAGGTGATAGTCCTGACACCACCAGCACAGGAACCATGGATGGCCCGTTTGGCAGCTATGATGCCAAGGTTAGAGGGGGGTCAAGAGATTTCCTGGAGACCGGAGTTCTTTGAGTGGCTCTGCCGATAGTTGATCGTTGTGGAGGATTGGACCTACTCTGGCACATATTTCAATGGTGATGCAGATATCCCACTCCCAGAAGGAGAGGATTGGGATGAAGTACTTGGTAAGACTCATTTTGTATTTTCATGAATATTATGATTTTTTTTTATGCATGTTCTAACATTAAATCCCTCACGACTTCAATGTTGCCCCTCATGGTGAGAGAGGCGAGGAGGAGGAAATCATACGCAACTTGGAGGGAATCTCCTGTGGGATCCCAGACTATGCGCGATTCGATGAAGTTCCTCGTGCATACCAGAGACACACTGCAGGGGTGTCAAACCAAGTTCACCACTTGCTGAGGCGGCTTG
The DNA here is from genome assembly GCA_034641835.2 of Pinus albicaulis. Lineage (NCBI taxonomy): Eukaryota > Viridiplantae > Streptophyta > Pinopsida > Pinales > Pinaceae > Pinus > Pinus albicaulis. The sequence continues at coordinate 599,809,032 of CM076580.1, forward strand.
TATGGGCAGTGACATGCTATCATGAATGTCACGACGAGTAGACACCTAGGTTTTATTTCTGCATATTTTGAGAGACATGATGTCTCAGGATGTAACCGAAACACACATATTTTTAAAACTTTATGATGCACACTGATGCAAACATCTGATATATACATATATATACATCTATTTTCCTATATGGATCTTTTCATGTGATGATGATTTTTAAAAATTACGCAAATGTCTATCTATTACAATGTTAGCCATTGTATCAGTTAATGCATTCATTCACCTAGGAATATGTTGATATGTGATGTAATGAAAATGTCTTTCCAACAAATGTTCACACGTAAATAAAACCTTAATATGCGAGGGTTTCTAACTGAATAATGTCCATTAAGTTGAAGAATGACAAGTTGTGAGTCTAGATTTACAACCAATACACGAATTTCGAGGGTAATCGCCTCGGTTAATAGTTAAATAACAACACTATACTCAACGACATTGTTTGTAGTTCATCCTATAAAGATACCTTGAAGATATATCGACTCACCAGCAGGATCATAAATCACCCAGGCTGCCGAAGACAGGTTCCGGGTACTGCGGGAAGCACCATCCACGAAACCGACATAAGGGGAAATAGACATCTGCACAATAAGCAACGACCCAATAAGCAGGAAAAATGCTTGCAAAGCACACCAAGCCAAAAATGTACAAAAATGAAAAGAACACCTATGTACACAAAACATGCACGAATGACTCATGCACAATATTTTTTAAGATACAACCCATTTCTGGGTTGATCCAGAGGATGAACTTTGCAATCAATAAGCTCATAGGCCCCATTCCGTAAAACACGTTTAACAATGTAGGGCCCATGCCACATGGGTTGAAATTTTCTTGCCCCCAACTTATCGTGAGTTTGGTCGTACATCAGGATGAGGTCTCCTTCTACGAAGGAGCGAGGGGAAACCGACTGGTCAAAATGAGCTTTGATCCGCTTCTTCTGTGCTTCAATGACCAAAGTAGCAAAGTGGCAAGTTTCATCCAACCTTTCTAAGTGGATAAGATGCTCTTCTTCAGGTGAAGTGTTTGGCAACAATTCAACATCCAACTTGAGAGAAGGTATTTCACACTCAATCGGAAGGGTAGCTTCCAAACCGTAAACAAGCTGAAATGGAGTGAATTAAGTTGCATCCTTAACTGAGGTTCAGTATGCCCAAAGAGCCGAAAATAACATGAGGTGCCAGTTTTATTTGTGCATCCCAATCGTACGTTGAAGCATGGTGACAAGAAATTTATTCACGGCTTCAACCTGGCCATTGGCTTGAGGATAGTACGACGTTGAGCTGTCCTGATGCAGACCTAACTTGGAGGTCAACTCCGCCACCATATAATGCCGAAAATGTGAACCATGATCGGTAACAATGGCTTGAGGGACACTAAACCTAGAAATGATGTGATTGAATATGAACTGAGCTATTGTCTTACCGTCAGCCGTAAGTGTAGGCATTGCTTCGGCCCATTTAGTGAAGTAGTCAACAACTATGATGATATAAGCATGCCCCTCGGCCAAGTGAGGGTTACACGTCATAAAATAGATGCCCCACTTTGCAAAGGGACCAACGATAATGACGGGGTGGAGATGGGAAGGCGGCGCACGCATATTGCGCTGATAGATCTGGCAGTCATGGCATTTACAAACAACAACAATGCAATCCTTGAAGATGGTAGGCCAGAAATACCCAGCACAAAGAATTTTTTGTGCAGTAGCATAACCAGACACGTGACTACCATAGGTGCCACTATGACAATCATTCAGGACTTTCTCAGCCTCCTCGAGAGTTAAACACTGGCAGAGAATGGAATTAACTCTGATGCAGTAGAGTGTATCTCCGACTATACGATAAGGTTGCGATTAATGACGGATACATCGGTGAGCATCCTTCGTCAACTCAGATCTAAAGGTAGAAGTCTGAAGATATACGATGATATCACCGTACCAAGTGTTATGTTCCCGTGATTTGGCTGATTGGCAAGCCAAATGACAGTGTAACATCAAACCAAGCTTTGGAGCCCAAGGACCTAGCCTTCGTGGACTCAGAGAGGGCTCTCTCTAAATGTGTAAGGGATATCTGTGTGTTTGTTTATTGTGTTATGATTTTAGGCTAGTTATGAAGTAAGTTTTTTGGATTTGGTTTTTTAAGTTGTGAGGGATGAAACTGATCAAAAATATAAGATAGGTAAAAATATGTCAGATCAACAGGGCTATGGGGTCGAAAAGTTCAAGAAAGCTATCAGACGGTGATAAAAGGCTGTTGAAGGGCCGATTTGATTCAAGGTATAAAGGATCTTTAGGCAAAATGGAGTAAATGGACATCAAATTTGTGAACAACAAAGAGTTTCAAGCATAACTAGTTTAATAGCAGACATAAACATGGTAGAGAAAACCATTAATCATGCAAAGTGTAACTACAAGCTAATCAATACATAGAAATAAACATTCAAGCCATGCATAGAAGTATATGACCCTCTAACTTTGGGAAATGGCTATCAGAATTTGGGGAAAACACTTAAGACGGACAAACAACTTAATTTACTATGCCGGAATGCTTAAACACAGTACTTCAAGTTATTGGGCACTTTGAACAATGAGATTTTCATAGTTTTAGGCAAAGGGCTAGATCGAAACTAGGCCTCCTTGGTTCAACAAAATGATAATCTAATCAGTCAAAGAGAAATTTCATGGATGGAACTATAGCTAGCCATAGGTAAGCAGGGTGTGCCGTAAGTCATACTTAGCATGTATAAAACCATGAATGAAACGAGCAACAATATCCTAAGTATTAAAGAGCAGTCAAGAATTCTTTAATGTTACTTAGGAAGAAGAAAACAAAGAAGCTATGAAGAAACAAGAAATTTGAGGTGCCTCCATGGGCATATCTCAAATTTTTTCTCTACTGATCTATAGCAAACAAGAAACATGTATTCATGAATGAAAATTAGAAGACAACAACAAAGCAAGAGACACTATACCATTCTACCAAGTCATGGAATCCAACAACAATCCTTCTTCATTCATCCAAGAGCATCCAAGAGGCAATCCAAAAGCATAATACAAGTATTTATTCCAAAGCTTGTATGACCATATATTGCTTCTCTTCTCAAGTTCAACCTTCTTTTACAATGAAAGCCTTTGGAATATATAGGCTTAAGTGAGGAAAACCTCATGGTTCAACTTGCTCCCCCATTGGCCTAATCAAAATATCTAAGCTTGTCCTTGAGGTTTTGCAAAGCCCAAGTCACAAAATATCTCATAAAATATCTAGAAAATGCTAAAAAAGGAAAAATAATTGACTTTGCATCTTTTTTCATGTGCAAAAATAGCTAAACGCATATTTGGAAAAAGCAATTTTTAAAGGTTCAAAAATTACAAAAATATTCAAAATTTATATCAGCAAAAAGTCCCCTGACTTGCCGGCAACATTTGACAGCCTTCCCGATGTCAAAACAAGGCTCATGATAGCTCGTTGGAAAGCGTTGAGTGTCTACTTTCCGAAACAACTGAAATTTTCCAAATCTGATGCCTGGAAGTCCTCCAAAACTTCACCTGTGTGTAAAAAACAAAAATTACAGTCTGCTGATAGACCGGGCAGAGTGTGCAAAAAGCGGGCATTTTTCGTCATTTCGAGGGAGAAAATGATCTCCAAATGTCCTGAAAATTGCTGAGGGTGTGCTCCTGAATTTATGGCATCCAATGATACATTTCTCCTCCTTTGAAGAATCCCCAAAATGAAATGGCGAATTTCACGAGTTTTGACCAAAAACTCAAAAATGCCAAAAAACCAAAATATGTCAAAATGCGCCCAAAATCGGTGAGTATGACCCTCAAGGGTCCCCATCAACATGCTTTGAAACAGAAGCCAAAATGTCAAGTCCTGATGTGTCTTTCTTCCCTTTCCGTGCCGGGCGCTTCCCTTCAGCCTCCTTTAGCTTTTCTCGAGTTTTATTCTTTGATGTTTGGCATTCTGGTTTTGGTGAAGAAGTTATGGCCCCTTGCCTAGGAGAGGTAGATAGTACATGCTTTGGAGAATGCCCTTCATGATCCATGTTTTGTATCTTCTTGCCCTCATTAGGAATCTGCTGTGTATCATCTCTTGGTTGCCCTTGCTCATCACTGTCATGCTGCTAAACAAGATTCTACCTTCTTTGTCAGTCACTGTTTTGGTCAAGGCAACCATGGTTTCAATTTTTGTGTGTGATGCCCTCCTTGGGTATAAGATTCCTTCTCCTTCCAAACAATACCTTTCTACTTGGTATGCGACTCAGAAAGTAAACTTCTAGAACAAAATCACAGTCAATAAAGAGACACAGTCAAAATGATGTTTTTGTGTTTTGTGGTAAGGTCACCTTGCCTTTTGATGTTTTGAGGACATAGTATAACCTTGTATTTAAGACAAAGGAAAAGACACATTCTTTTGAGTTTCAAGACACTACATTTTTCCTTGCAGGCCACTTCACCAGTAGATTCAATAACAGAAGCACAGTCAACCAAAAAAATGTATCTACACAGTCAAAAGTTACTGTGTGTATAAGATAAAGTGGCAGAGTTTGAAATGCTTTTGATGTGGTCACAAAGGTCTGTAGAAGTTTAAACAATCAAGGCTCTTGTTCAACCAAAACTCTTCTCCTTTTGGTATGCCTTTCAACAAATATATTCAACACTATAAACACAGTTAACCAAAGTGTGTACACAGTCAACAGTCACTGTTTATAAGATAGGGTAACAGAGCTTATTGTGTTTTTTATGATGTGGTAACAAAGGCCTGTAGCATTCAACAATATAAACTCCCCTTCAAACAAAAACTGCCTTATTTATACTCCACTGTCTCTCATATCAGTTTGACAACACCTTGAACTGCAAATGGTAACTTTACTTACTGCTATGGAAGGTCAAAACAATGTTTTGTCTTTTCAACACCCTGAAGAGACTTTTGAAAGGTCAAAGAAGCTCATGGAATGACCACTGTTTTTGAAGATCGACCCACTGTTTCACACCTTTTTTAAAACCCTGTGCTCTTTCCCTCTATTGTAGTTTTGAGGGAAGTTTTATGGACTTTTCTTACCAACAAACTCATCAGCTTTTAAAGTTTCATCAGCCACAACAAATCTCGTTTTTTACACAAAATTCAACCTATCGTTAAACTGTGATTTTTAACCCCTTCACTTATTACTTAGCAGTTTTGAAAAACTAAGAGAAGCACGTAGAAATACCTCAAGAACCTGATGATGGCTTTGGAGGTGAGGTTGAGCAATCTTCAGAGTCGATTTGAGGGCGTTTAGACTGCTCTAAACGTGCGTGACACATTTACAAGGAAGAGCGTCGTGCAGACTTGTTTGCCGGGTCACTGTCGGGCCGACAGGACCAAGGGCTACAGGTACGCCGCACGCACCTATAGGCGCGCCGCGCAGCCTTGTTCCCCTTTGTAATTTCCACGCCTGAGCGCGCCGCGCATACTTACAGGCATGTCGTGCAAACTCCGACCATTGAAAACTCTATTTTTTCGTTCAATACCTCCTTTTCTGATCTCGAGGGCAGCAAGAGGGATCTTCTGCTCGGGCTTTGGAGTTTGCACGATGAAATTTACAACGATACTTTAACCTTTAAATTCAAACAAAACAAAAAACCCTTATCTTTGACTTGTGATGATTTTGAAAGTGTTGATCTTTGAAATAATGCCTTGTTTTGTTTTAACAACCCGAATGAATTTAACTGTTAGTAAAGAGCATGCATGCATTTAAAGAGCTCTTAATACGTATTGACCTATTCACTTTATAAAAACATTCAAAAGGTTGAACTTTATTCACTGTGCCTTCCTATTTGAAAAGGTACTTATATCTGCTTGCTTTAGAGGGAGACTGGCTCAAAACCACCCTATGCCTGTAGCTGCATGACTCTAATTGATGCCTCTTTCTGACTGTGGGTGAGACCTAGTCATGTTTTCCTGAGCTTTTACTGTTCTCTGTCTAATAAGAAGGACTTTTTCTTCTAAAAACTATTCTCTTATCCAAAAATGTAACAGTGGCATACATACTTTGCTCTTAATGCTCTGGATTTAATGATGCCCATTGTGAAACTAACTTGACTATAGGTGCAAAAATGCAGTTGCAGTCACCTATGTTTTATCATCCTCTGTTTAAAAAGGGCACTTTTTCTAACACTCTCTCTCTTTACTCAACTTGCACTGATATGGTACCCCTGACCTTTTTATAATGAACATGCCTATATCTTTTTTGAAATCCTCTCCAGAATCTGAAAGTATGCAAAAATCCCTTTTGTATGTTAGGAACCACTGTATCTAGGTGTGTTGCCTTTTGGGGGAAATGAGCTCAGATTTCCTTTGTCAACTATGATAAGCCTATTTGAAAGACACCCTTCTATGAGTAGAGAGATCGGTACCCTTTAAAACATAATCATCATTAGTTCTTTCGCCTGTGCAATGACTTACCACATCAACCACTCTTCAAATTTTGTTTTGTTGGAGCTGCAACCTATCTTTGAAAGGAATCCTGTTAGGAGACAAGCTCGACCCCTTGGATTGCAGTGTTACCCCTACTTTCCTTTTGGTCTCCTTACAGTACTTATCTGTTTCAACTATCCCTTACTGTCCCTGTTACTCATCTTTGATCAATCAAACTTGAAAACAGTCAATGCCCTGGCCCTCTGCTTATGAATGAAGGAGGCCTTTCAAAAACCCTCTGCTTATGGATGAAGGAGGTTCTTTGTCATGTCATATCACCATCCTCTTGACAATGTTGCTTTTTCTTCTGCTATCCTTTCAGGCTGTGAATGAGGTCGCAAGAGTTTGATGAATAACTCTTAGCCCTGTAGAAAACATCTTAGGCTCAGGATCACATTGAGAAGCAGCTGTCTTCTCATGTGGCGCTAAAATTGTCTTATGAGATGCTGGTATGTTTCCTATCCTTGAAAGATCCATCAAACACTGTAAAACACCTAAAATCAGCTTGAGATTATGGTCTATGTATTGCTGAGACTTAAGGGTGTATTAGTGGCGCGACTTAGGGCTGTGACCAACTTTATTAGCAGAGTGGGAGGTCTGTAATGACTGGTCTATAGCAGATGGAGGTTTTTGGCTCTTGGATAGTTTGCCAAGGGTGAAATGCCTTAAAGCGCCACTTCCTAACTTAGGGGAGGTCCTTTGAACAGATTTGGATTGTCTCTTTAGAGCTGATGGGCAGACTAGTATGGCTGAGGCTAGGTAGGATTTGATAATGGGGTTTCAGCTCGTCATGGGAGGACTGAGAGGTAAGAAGGAAAAAAACTTATGGGTGTTTTCCTAGCTGGAAAATATGACAAATTTTGGATCAGTTGTTGGAAAACTTGGCTGTTAGAACTAGTCATCACCAACAAGTGAAAAATACTGATGACTAACAGTGGCTCCATTTGGGGAGGGCAGCTCCTTTTTAGGAGGTGTCCAGAATTTCAGATCTTTGGCTTATGGAGACCAGTGCCTTACCCATTGGCGCAAAATTTCATTCTTCCTTGATGCTATTTCTGAAAAGTGACAGCATGATTAGCATCAATGATATTTCTACCTACCCCACTATCTTTCCTAACATTTTTTCTTCTTTTTGGCGCATTTGAACTAGCAGCCTTTTGACAACATATATTTTTTCTTTTTTGCAAAATGAACCTATCTAATTCTACACTTATATCTGCCAGGAGTTCAGATTAAACTGGTGAACTCCTTCATTACTCTACCTATGCTAGATCAACTGTCAAGATTAAGCTGTTTGACGGGATTTTGTTCTCTAATCTAAAACACGAAATTTAAATGATGATCAAATCAGGATTAGTCAGTCTGATTTGTCATGTATTTACGGCATAAAAGACAAGTTGCACACAAATATTATTCTGCATGAAATGGAAACTAGGAAAAACAGGGCTAAGATGCATAATTTGTTTTTCATCCCCGCTTCCCTCTTTGGTTCTGTTTTGGGTGTGTGGAACCAGTAACTTTTCCTAATCTACTCTCTTTGATAAGTCAAGCTTACACAATTTTGACCATCTTTTTCACTCACTAACTTATCAGCAATTAAATTTAAACATGTCCAGCTATGATTAGGCTAGATAGCTGAACAAGACATTTGAGTACTAGTAGCGGCATTTAGACTTGCGCGCTTTCTGAATGACTATTTTTTGGGTATGGGGCTATACCATTGCTGTTTTAGAAACTGCCCTCTTTTTCTACTTTTTACTGTTTTTGTATTTTCTGCTTTTTTCACTTTTTCTTCAAACAAACTACAACTGAAAAGGTGCTCACAAGGCTGAGCTTATTTTCCAATGTTGTCTATCTATCCTACTCTAATCTATACACAATAGAAATTTGTTTGGTGAACTCTGTTTTCCAATGCAACCAGTCAAGTAGATGATTACATGGGTGATTCTGGTTTAGTTCTTTCAAGATGTTGAAGTAATGAAAAGACCACTCCCATTTGGTTTGTTTTCGGACAGTAGTGTTTAAGTTTTTTCTCATTCTTGGTAGCAACTTGTTTATGATAGAACCCACTACTCCTTCAGATTTCTTAAGGAAAACAACAAATGGATCTCGGAATAATACCTGATCTAGAGGATTTGATAGATAGGCTTCATTAAGGACTACTCTTTCTTCTACTTGGCTATAATTGGGATTCTCCTGGTAAAGCAACTCTTCCCCTTGCTCATGATCACTTGAAATGTCAGACTCATCATATATTGCAGTGTATTTTTCTTTCCAAGCTGATGTGTTTTGATATGGCGGGCTGAAAACTGTGTGAAGGTCACCAGGTTGATGGGCAGGGATAAACTTTGACAGTAAATTATCTTGAAAGGATAGTGTGACAACTCCCATGTGTTTATTAACCTCTATTTCTTCATCTGCAATTTGTAACTCAATGGAACTTGGTGGCTGAAAATCTGGAGTAAAGGAAGATTCCATGTCTAAAATGATTTCTTCAACCATTTCAGGAAAAGGCTTCTCATTTACAACATGCTCAGGAATTTCATCATCCTCCTCAACCTCATCATCAAAGCTGAAAAACTGTTGATTTCGAATTATGTGAATGTTATCTCTGATGGACTGAAGTGAAGTAGAGAAAAGAGTCTGAGACTCTTCACTTACTTCTAAACTCTCAAGGCTCTTCTCATCAGTGTCATAGATGACCTGTAATGGCTGCTTAATTTTCTCAAGTTTATGAAACTGAGCTTTCTACCGAAAATCAAAAACTGAGTCTTCTGCAAAGTTAGCTTCTGTTTGGAAATCACAATCATCAACATATTGATCAAACATTGGAGAATCATTAACATAAGTAATGTCACCAGCCATGTATATTGGACTATTAGATTTCTTTTCTTCAACTTGATTTACAAATCTATTTTCTGACTTATGATATGCAGGATTAACAGGAAAAAGATCAGAGAAGTTTTGGTTAAATGAAGTTTCAGAGGCTGTCTACATGTTTATAATTTGATCTATTTCCTGTTCAGTTAAAGGAGAAAGTATTTTCTGTTTTCTTTGGATGGGGCAACAATTTCTTTCCATTTTTTGTGAAAGTTGATCTTGTGGCTGAATGTCCTCTTGTATTTTACAAGGAAGGGCAGATGGATTGTTATTTATTTCAACCTTTTCAAAGAGCTCTTGTGGCTCCTCTCTTATTTTTTGATGGATTTCATCTAGGATCAACTCTTCTTGGTCCTCTTGGTGGTTAGCTTGGGTAAGAAAATTATGGAACTCCTCTAAAAAATCCTCAGGATGCCAATTTCCTAAGTTTTCTTCAATGCTTATAAGGTGTTGTATGAGGTTTTCAAAGTGATCACAACAATTTTCGGTCAATGATAGAGATGGACAATGCCCTATATAGCGTTTACAAAATACTTTGTGGAAATCCTTCAAAGAAAACAAGGTGCCAGGTTCTAGGCCTTCATACCATTCTCTTGCCTCTTCTTCTAATGTACCCATGAACATTTTCATGAGGAAGTCCTCATGCCATTCAACATTTAACTTCCACACATGTATATGAAAATTGATGAGGTGTAAAAATGGGTCGTCAACATTTTCATTTCGAAAGAGAGGTAGGTTTTTAGTCCAATCTACATCTATAGGCATTTTGTGTGGGAATCCAGGGATATGTTCTCTGCTCATCGGAGCATATCTCCTTTGTGTCCTCAGGTGGAGGATTTGAACTATGCTGTCCTCCATCAGCATGATTGGGATTGCTTAATGCATTCTTAGGAGAATTTATAAGGACTAGTGGGGAAATAGGCCTACTAGAGGCTAGTGGAGTCGCCAGGTGGATTTCTATGAGAAATATGGTCCACCACCAACACTATCAAAGATGCTTTGGGAAAAATTTTAATAGCAAACTTTGAGATGGAAATTTGCAAAGAAGAGTGATTCACTTGGTTTCAACAGTTTGCTAGGCTGTATGGTCAAGCTAATGGTTCTCTTGGCAAGAAGGTTTATGCTTATCTCCTATGTTTAGGTGAGGTTTTTCTGAATTGCTAATTTATACTTAATTTGTCACTGATTACAGAGTTTCCACCCTAAGTTTTCAGTTTTTGGAAGGATGAGTTAGCAGAAAGTTATGGTTTATGAATTTTTGGTATTTTTTAGGCCTACTGGAGGCTAGTGGAGTTGCCAGGTGGAACTTGGTTGTTTTTGAAAAGATGTAGCTATGGTCCACCACCAGTAACTAGGGAAAAAGCCAATCTGGGAATGTTTTTGGTGTTTTTCTAAGTTTTTATGTGCAGCCTATGGTTTGTCTAAAGTATTCTAAACTTGTTTCGACACTTTGCTAGGGTGGCGATAACAAAAAGAGTTTACTCTAAATGATCTTATGCATTGCTTGCTTGTTTAAGTATCTAAAGGACTAAAGAGTCTATAAGAGTTTGCTAGACTGTCATGTACTTAGTGTCCCACCATCTCCCGCTATGTTAGTGAGCGATGGGATAGGTCGAACGGATAGTAACCTAGAGTTCGGTAAAATAGTAAGGCCTACTGGAGGCTAGTGGAGTCGCCAAGTGGAACTTGGTTGTTTTGAGATGTATGGGTATGGTCCACCACCAATATTGACAAAAACCAATCTAAGGGAGTGTTTTGGGGTTTTTTGAGTTTTATGTGCCTACGAGGTTTGGAAGAGTTTCCTATAACTGACTCATCATTTTGCTAAGATGGTGAAAGAGCTAGCTTCTACTCTTCAAACAACACTTAAGTTTTCTAAGTTTGATTGAGACTTCGAGAATTCTAAGGTGTACTTAGATTGTCACTAACTCGGAAGGTCCCACCGTGATCGCCATTATGTTAGGGTCCCGTGATTTGGCTGATTGGCAAGCCAAATGACAGTGTAACATCAAACCAAGCTTTGGAGCCCAAGGACCTAGCCTTCCTGGACTCAGAGAGGGCTCTCTCTATAAGTGTAAGGGATATCTGTGTGTTTGCTTATTGTGTTCTAATTTTAGGCTAGTTATGAAGTAAGTTTTTTGGTTTTTTAAGTTGTGAGGGATGAAACTGATCAAAGATATAAAATAGATAACAAGATGTTAGATTAACTGGGCTATGGGGTCAAAAGGTCAAGAAAGCTATTAGATGACGATACAAGGCTGTTGAAGGGCCGATTTGATTCAAGGTAGAAAGGATCTTTGGGCAAAATGGAGTAAATGGACATCAATTTTTTGAACAACAAAGAGTTTCAAGCATAACTAGTTCAATAGATAACATAAACATGGTAGGGAAAACCATTAATCATGCAAAATGTAACTACAAGCTAATCAATACATAGAAATAAACATTCAAGCCATGCATAGAAGTATATGACCCTCTAACTTTGGGAAATGGCTATCAGACTTTGGGGAAAACACTTAAGACAGACAAACAACTTAACTTACTATGCCGGAATGCCTAAACACAGTACTTCAAGTTATTGGGCACTTTGAACAAGGAGATTTGCATAGTTTTAGGCAAAGGGCTAGATCGAAACTAGGCCTCCTTGGTTAGACAAAATGATAATCTAATCAGTTAAAGAGAAATTTCATGGATGGAACTATAGCTAGCCATAGGTAAGCAGGGCGTGCCGTAAGTCATACTTAGCATGTATAAAACCATGAATGAAATGAGCAACAATATCCTAAGTATTAAAGAGCAGTCAAGAATTCTTTAATGTTACTTAGGAAGAAGAAAACAAAGAAGCTATGAAGAAACAAGAAATTTGAGGTGCCTCCATGGGCATATCTCAAATTTGTTCTCTACTGATCTATAGCAAGCAAGAAACATGTATTCATGAATGAAAACTAGAAGACAACAACAAAGCAAGAGACACTATGCCATTCTACCAAGTCATGGAATCCAACAACAATCCTTCTTCATTCATCCAAGAGCATCCAAGAGGCAATCCAAAAGCATAAGACAAGAATTTCTTCCAAAGCTTGTATGACCATATATTGCTTCTCTTCTCAAGTTCAGCCTTCTTTTACAATGAAAGCCTTTGGAATATATAGGCTTAAGTGAGGAAAACCTCATGGTTCAACTTTCTCCCCCATTGGCCTAATCAAAATATCTAAACTTGTCCTTGAGGTTTTGCAAAGCCCAAGGCACAAAATATCTCATAAAATATCTAGAAAATGCTAAAAAATAAAAAATAATTGACTTTGCATCTTTTTTCATGTGCAAAAATAGCTAAACGCACATTTGGAAAAAACAATTTTTAAAGTTTCAAAAATTACAAAAATATTCAAAATTTATATCAGCAAAAGGTCCCCTGACTTGCCGACAACATTTGACAGGCTTCCCGATGTCGAAACGAGGCTCATGATAGCTCGTTGGAAAGCTATAAGTGTATAATTTCTGAAACAACTAAAATTTTCCCAATCCGATGCCTGTAAGTCCTCAAAAACTGCACCTGTGTGTAAAAAACCAAAAATTACAGTCTGTTGATAGACCGAGCAGAGTGTGCAAAAAGCGGACATTTTTCGTCATTTCGAGGGAGTAAATGATCTCCAAATGTCCTGAAAATTTCTGAGGGTGTGCTCCTGAATTTATGGCATCCAATTATACCATTCTCCTCCTTTGAAAAATCCCCAAAATAAAATGGCGAATTTCACGAGTTTTGACCAAAAACTCAAAAATGCCAAAAAACCAAAATATGTCAAAATGCACCCAAAATCGGTGAGTATGACCCTCAAGGGTCCCTATCAACATGCTCTGAAATAGAAGCCAAAATGTCAAGTCCTGATGTGTCTTTCTTCCCTTTCCGTGCCAGGCGCTTCCCTTCAGCCTCCTTTAGCTTTTCTCGAGTTTTCTTCTTTGATGTTTGGCATTCTGGTTTTGGTGAAGAAGTCATGGCCCCTTGCCTAGGAGAGGTAGATAGTACATGCTTTTGAGAATGCCCTTCATGATCCATGTTTTGTATCTTCTTTCCCTCATTAGGAATCTGCTGTGTATCATCTCTTGGTTGCCCTTGCTTATCACTGTCATGCTGCTAAACAATATTCTACCTTCTCTGTCAGTCACTGTTTTGGTCAAGGCAACCATGGTTTCAATTGTTGTGTGTGATGCCCTCCTTGGGTATAAGATTCCTGCTCCTTCCAAACAATACCTTTCTACTTGGTATGCGACTCAGAAAGTAAACTTCTAGAACAAAATCACAGTTAATAAAGATACACAGTCAAAATGATGTTTTTGTGTTTTGTGGTAAGGTCACCTTGCCTTTTGATGTTTTGAGGACATAGTATAACCTTGTATTTAAGACAAAGGCAAAGACACATTCTTTTGAGTTTCAAGACACTACATTTTTCCTTGCAGGCCACTTCACCATTAGATTCAATAACAGAAGCACAGTCAACCAAAAAAATGTATCTACACAGTCAAAAGTTACTGTGTGTATAAGATAAAGTGGCAGAGTTTGAAATGCTTTTGATGTGGTAACAAAGGTATATAGAAGTTTAAACAATCAAGGCTCTTGTTCAACCAAAACTCTGCTCCTTTTGGTATGCCTTTCAACAAATATATTCAACATGATAAACACAGTTAACCAAAGTGTGTACACAGTCAACAGTCACTGTTTATAAGATAGGGTAACAAAGCTTATTGTGCTTTTTATGATGTGGTAACAAAGGCCTGTAGCATTCAACAATATAAACTCCCCTTCAAACAAAAACTGCCTTCTTTATACTCCACTGTCTCTCATATCAGTTTGACAACACCTTGAACTGCAAATGGTAACTTTACTTACTGCTATGGAAGGTCAAAACAATGTTTTGTCTTTTCAACACCCTGAAGAGACTTTTGAAAGGTCAAAGAAGCTCATGGAATGACCACTGTTTTTGAAGATCGACCTACTGTTTCACACATTTTTTAAAACCCTGTGCTCTTTCCCTCTATTGCAGTTTTGAGGGAAGTTTTATGGCCTTTTCTTACCAAAAAAATCATCAGCTTTTAAAGTTTCATCAGCCACAAAAAATCTCGTTTTTTACACAAAATTAAACCTATCGTTAAACTGTGCTTTTTAACCCCTTCACTTATTACTTAGCAGTTTTGAAAAACTAAGGGAAGCACGTAGAAATACCTCAAGAACTTGATGATGGCTTTGGAGGTGAGGTTGAGCAATCTTCAGAGTCGATTTGAGGGCGTTTAGACTGCTCTAAACGTGCGTGGAATGTTTACAAGGAAGAGCGCCGCGCAGACTTGTTTGCCGGGTCACTGTCGGGTCGACAGGACCAAGGGCTACAGGCGCGCCGCGCGCACCTACAAGCGCACCACGCAACCTTGTTACCCTTTTTAATTTCCCGCCTGAGCGCGCCGCGCATACTTACAGGCGCGTCGCGCAAACTCCGACCATTGAAAACTCTGTTTGTTCATTCAATACCTCCTTTTCTGATCTCGAGGGAAGCAAGAGGGATCTTCTGCTCGGGCTTTGGAGTTTGCACGATGAAATTTGCAACGGTCCTTTAACCTTTAAATGCAAACAAAACAAAAAACCCTTATCTTTGACTTGTGATGATTTTGAAAGTGCTGATCTTTGAAATAATGCCTTGTTTTGTTTTAACAACCCGAATGAATTTAACTGTTAGTAAAGAGCGTGCATGCATTTAAAGAGCTCTTAATAGGTATTGACCTATTAAATTTATAAAAACATTCCAAAGGTTGAACTTTATTCACTGTGCCTTCCTATTTGAAAAGGTACTTATATCTACTTGCTTTAGAGGGAGACTGGCTCAAAACCACCCTGTGCCTGTAGTTGCATGACTCTAACTGATGCCTCTTTCTGACTGTGGGTGAGACCTAGTCATGTTTTCCTGAGCTTTTACTGTTCTCTGTCTAATAAGAAGGACTTTTTCTTCTAAAAACTATTCTCTTATCCAAAAATGTAACAGTGGCATACATACTTTGCTCTTAATGCTCTGGATTTAATGATGCCCATTGTGAAACTAACTTGACTATAGGTGAAAAAATGCAGTTGCATTCACCTATGTTTTATCATCCTCTATTTAAAAAGGGTGCTTTTTCTAACACTCTCTCTCTTTACTCAACTTGCACTGATATGGTACCCCTGACCTTTTTATAATGAACATGCCTATATATGTTTTGAAATCCTCTCCAGAATCTGAAAGTATGCCAAAATCCCTTTGTATGTTAGGAACCACTGTATCTAGCTGTGTTTCCTTTTGGGGGAAATGAGCTCAGATTTCCTTTGTCAACTATGATAAGCCTATTTGAAAGACATCCTTCTATGAGTAGAGAGATCAGTACCCTTTAAAACCTAATAATCATTAGTTCTTTCGCCTGTGCAATGACTTACCACATCAACCACTCTTCAAATTTTTTTTTGTTGGAGCTGCAGCCTGTCTTTGAAAGGAATCCTGTTAGGAGACAAGCTCAACCCCTTGGATTGCAGTGGTACCCTTGCTTTCCTTTTGGTCTCCTTACAGTGCTTCTCTATTTCAACTATCCCTTACTGTCCCTGTTACTCATCTTTGATCAATCAAACTTGAAAACAGTCAATGCCCTGGCCCTCTGCTTATTAATGAATGTGGCCTTTCAAAAACCCTCTGCTTATGGATGAACTTTGTCATGTCATATCACCAGCCTCTTGACAGTGTTGCTTTTTCTTTTGCTGTCCTTTCAGGCTGTGAATGAGGTTGCAAGAGTTTGATGAATAAATCTTGGCCCTGTAGAAAACATCTCAGGCTTAGGATCACATTGAGAAGCAGCTGTCTTCTCATGTGGCGCTAAAATTGTCTTCTGAGATGCTAGTATGTTTCCTGTCCTTGAAAGATCCATCAAACATTGTAAAACACCTAAAATCAGCTTGAGATTATGGTCTATGTATTGCAGAGACTTAAGGGTGTATTAGTGGCGCGACTTAGGGCTGTGACCAACTTTATTAGCAGAGTGGGAGGTATGTAATGACTGGTCTATAGCAGATGGAGGTTTTTGGCTCTTGGATAGTTTGCCAAGGGTGAAATGCCTTAAAGCGCCACTTCCTAACTTAGGGGAGGTCCTTTGAACAGATTTGGATTGTCTCTTTAGAGCTGATGGGCAGACTAGTATGGCTGAGGCTAGGTAGGATTTGATAATGGGGTTTCAGCTCGTCATGGGCGGACTGAGAGGTAAGAAGGAAAAAAACTTATGGGTGTTTTCCCAGCTGGAAAATATGACAAATTTTGGATCAGCTATTGGAAAACTTGGCTGTTAGAACTAGTCATCACCAACAAGTGAAAAATACTAATGACTAACACCAAGGATTGAGGGTGCTAAGAAGAAAAATCGTATTGTCTGGAATGCATTCCTCGGAACCAGATGGAGCAGAGTCAGAGGGGAGGGAGAAAATTAAATCGGCAAAGACTAATGATTTCTTCGACTTAGCAGTAGCGAATACCAAATCGAAATCTTGGAGGATTACAATCCACTTTGAGTACTTGCCCCCCAACAATTTTCGAGACAATATATAGGTCATAGGGTTGCAGTCAGTAATCATAGTCACTGTACGCAACAGAATGTAGTGACGAAAACATTGTACCACCTGAACCGCAACCAACGCCAACTTCTCGACATGTGCATACCACGTTTCAGTGTCGAGAAGGTTACGAGATAAATAATAAATAACATGTTCGTCACCAGCATGATCATCTTGTACCAGAACCATGGAAATGGTGCTGAAAGTAGTGGCCAAATAGAGGGAAAAATCACGATAATAGTTTGGAGGATGCAACATAAGAACGTTGACAAGCAACGTCTTCAGTGCATTGAAATACTTCTGGGCGATCTCATCCCAAAGGAATGGGACATCCTTCTTTAGTAACTGCGTGAATCCTTTAGTCACTTCGGCATAGTTAGGTATAAAACGACGTAAAAAGTTAGCCTTCCCCTGTAGACTCTGCAACAAATGTAATAAGGATGGAGAGGGGAGATTAATGATAGCCTCAACTTTGAGTGATCGAGGCGAATTCCATCTTTGGAAATGATAAAACCTAAGAGTCTACTGGAATTAATGCAGAAGACGCACTTATGCGGATTTAGCCGGATGTTATAGCGATGAGAACAAAGAAAAATATGACAGATATGGTCAGGATGATCCTTACGCTTAGCTGAATGAGCTGGTAGGTCATTGAAATAAGGCTGAATGATGTGTTTAATATCATGGAAATAATATGACATTGCTCGCTGAAATGTAGCCCCAACATTTTTCAGACCGAAAGGGATCTTTTTGTATGCGAAAGTACCCTAGGGATAGATGAAGGTGGTCTTGTGTTGATCAATCGGAAGAATTTTAATTTGGTTGTAGCCAGAAAATCCATCCATAAGGGAAAAAATCTCACTCCCTGCACAGTCATAAATGATTTTATCAATAAAGGGAGTAGGATAATTATCCTTAGGGCAGGCCCGGTTAATGTCATGATAATCAACACAGATCCAAATGGTACCTTGTTTCTTATACATAGGGACAATTTTAGACACCCATTCTGTCAAGGGAATCAGATAGATAAAACCAGCTTTGAGAAGTTTTTAATCTTCACCATTAATAGCGGCAGCCTTTCGAGGGTACACAGGATGAAGACGCTAGCGAACAAGCTTCACACCAGGATATGTAGGAATTTCGTGTACCACTATACTAGGATTGATGCCGAGCATCTCTTCGTAAGACCAGGAAAAGACATTACGGAACTTGCGGAAAAGGCTAGTATAAACCTAAACTTCATCTGAAGAACAGGTGAACCCAATACGGATGTTCTTGACAATTCCTGGTTTCACGGAAATGTCGATAGGCATCGTTTGCATGATATTAATTAAGTTACCCTCCGTAAAAACTTTGTGTGTCAGAATAAGCATTTGAAGTGGAGGAGAAGGAACCTGAGAAGCAAACCTATCAAGAAACTTAGACATGGCCCCGAGGCTAGGCATGAATGAGGAATGATGATGACTATCATCCCATGGAGGATCCTCGAGAGACATAGTTTCCACGATGGCTTCATGGTAGGGAAATATCTCTTTCAAGGGATCGGGCGAATCTGAATCTCCGAGCCAAGGGTATTGAGAATAAGTGTCGAGAGACATGCTCAAAGGAGCATAATTAGGAGGTGGAGGCTCTGAAGCCGAAATAAGTTCACAATAGTCAATCTCAATCAAACTTAATGTCATCAAATCTCCAAAATAATCGATCTTCTCAGGCAAAGGGATGATCCACGGGTCATGAGACTGAGAGATCATATTAATCTGAACATTGTTGGTTGGAGGAAGAAGAAAAATACCCATGAGGGCAGGATCTTTGAAAATACCTAGCCCTATGCTCTCATAAGGCGTAGGAATTTGATCCACGTACGGAAAATTGTTCTCAGAAGAAGAAGTGAAGAATGACAATTGATCAACAGTAACGATCTTTCCTTCGTGTGGAAATTGAAAAACATGAAAGAGAGTGGACGGAATGCACAACATGGCATGAGTCCAACTGCGACCGAGGAGAAGATTGTAATTGAGCTTGGCGTCAACTACTTCAACCTCGACATTGACCGTCTTCCCTTCTAGAGTAATCGGTAAAATCGCGAGAACACCAAGAGGTTTAGATTCCCTTCCATCAAATGTTTTTAGAGCATTTGGAGATGAATTCAAAGCTGGAGAACCAATGGCTTTCCAGCAGGTAGATGACATGACGCACGTAGACGCACCCTTGTCCACAAATAATCATTGGATATTCAGTCCATTAATGCCAACTTGGATGATGAGCGCAAGCTGGTGTGAGAGATGTGGGACGAAATTCTCCAAGTCGAAAGCGATAAGGCTTGAATCAACAGAATCAACCCTGCCGATCACAGATAGCAAAGCCTTCCGTTGAGACAGACAAATCTGAAGTACTTCTAATGCAGACATTGCAGATGGTGCTTGAGCCAAATCCTCAATAATACCATAATGTTGAGCAACATGGGTGTTGGGATTATAAGAAGACTTACAGAGTACACCTTTGGAAGGTGGTTGTACAATGGGCTCAGTACTAGGAATTTCAATCTGAAGAGGGCCAGAAGCAGGCAAAGGAGGAGGACCATTAGCGATCTCTTTCCCCGCTGCCTAACGTGATTCAGTATAATCTTTCGATCGGGTAGCAATATAAAAATACGAAGAACCGTTCATCATGAAGACTTGAGAGCCAAACGAGGCAGAGGACTGAGGTTGCTCTACCATTTAGGTCTGCTGTGATGGAAAATGTTCTTTGAGAACAACTGCAGTTCCTTGGGTGCCTTTGAGCAATCTACTCACTTTGGCCCGTCGAGGACAGTCCTTGGTGTAGGGCTCTTCATGACAAATAAAACAAGGATACTTCGGCTTTCGCTGTGAACCATCATCAGCACGAGATTTTGGAGAATCCTATTTCAGGGTATTAGCTTTGGCCTTACCTTTATCCTTATTTTTTCCCTTGAAATCTTTATCCGCTTGATTGGCCTAAACGACATTCACTTCCGTAGTTTTACCAGAATTCGGGGTAGGCTAAGAAGCAGTATCATTGGAAGGATTATATTTTTTTCTTCCTAGGGTTTGAAGGAGAAGAATTCCGAGAGGTCTGAGACACGGAACCGATGATACCATCGACAGATGGTGTCGCCAGTGCTTTGGAAGTTCCAGGTCGAGGAGCATCAAGCAATATATCATACAATATGCCAAACTGGGAGTACACGAGTTCAAGGTACTGGGCACAAGAAATGGCCTGTTCTTCGGTTACACATGCCCCCATAGCTATGTATTTAGCGATTTGATTGAAAAATGAGGTGGTGAACCAATCAGTTAGAAGATGATTAGGAATATAAAACTTTATCAGGAAACGATGACGCCTCCATTCATGAATATGATTTGAGATATGAGTAGCTCGATCTTGCTTCAAAGATGTGAGGAGGTGCGTCCCGGTCTCATACCGAACCGATAACTGAAAATGTGTGAGAAACACCATGGATAAAGAGTTTAAATCTTGAAAGATTCCACGAGATAATTTAATTTACCACTTTGCAGTGGCAATAGTAAGAGTCCATTGGAAAATATAGAGTTGGATGGAATCGTTAACCCAAGAGTTAGAGGAACACCAAATATGGTATGTCATAACGTGCACTTGGGGGTCTTCTCTGGACTTGCCCTCAAACTTAGGACAATCACTAGGAATTTTGGTTGGTATTGGAGGCCAATATGGATTATGAAGAATTTCTCATTTTTCAATTTTGACACATCAGGCAGTTTCAACGTAGCTAGAAATGACAATTGAGGATTAAAAGGAATTGGAGGTCATTGATAAGGACTAGTGTTAACATTCCACCCAAGCTGGGAGAAATTCTGCCCCCATATGTTTTGTCCCAGAGGATTATGTCCATAGGGGTTATAAGCTGGATAGTTCTGCCCATACTGGAGTTGAGGACCGGGATACTAACTCTGAGCATACCATTGAGGTCCTTACTGAGCAACATATGGATTCTGCTATGGAATGTAAGCATTGCCTTGAGGTGGATTATACACCATCTAGGAATGATTTTGAGGGTAATAAGTGAAACCTTTGGGCGCACTGTATACAACCTGAAATTGACCTTGAGAAGGGTAAGTAGTTCCTTGAGGTTGAGCAAGTTGAACGGGTTGCTGAGCTGGTTGAACGGGTTGAACCGGCTGCTGAGTAGGTTGAACAGGTTGAACCGACTGCTGAGTGGGTTGAGTAGGTTGAATCAACTGTTGAGGCTAGGCAGGCTGTCCTTGCGGAGAAGGTTGGCCTAGATACTGAGGGCCACCGGGTTTCCCTTGTGGAAGAGGTTGGAATGATGGTTGCAATGGACCTGGTTGTCCTTGAAAACTAGGTTGACCTGGAGCAGGACTGTAGGGTTGTCCTTGCTGTACAAAAGCTTGGCCTTGCGAAATGTAAGGTTGTTGCTGTTGCACAAAAGGTTGTCCTTGTGGTGGATACATTTTCCCCCTAGGAACATAAGACGCTCCTGATTGAAACTAAGGTTGACCGGAAGGACCGTAGGGTTGTTCTTGTTGGACCGAAGGTTGACCCTGTAAGGGTTGGCCTTGCAGACCGTAAGGTTGTCCTTGAGGACCAAAGGTTTTTCCCTACTGGATCAAAGGTTTTCCCTGTAAGGGTTGTCCTTGTAGATCCGAGGGTTGTCCTTGTATCAACGGCCCTTGATGAGGAACAATCTGATAAGGATAAGTCGAAGGCAGATAAACTGCTTGATGAGGATCAATAGGAGGAAAATAAACGGGGTTACCGTAGACATCATAGTGATGGGGAGGATTGATAGGAGCTTGGGGCTACTAAGAACCCTGAGAGTTCTGTTGTTGGAAAGCTAACAGATACTCATCAAAATTAAGGCTGCCAGGGATAGAAGTAGAAACCATAGCCGTACTAGAAGCAGGCGTGGTTTCCACAACGCGAGGTTGTGATCTACTCATTGTAGGCCTAACAGGCCACGTGGGAGTAAGAAAAATAGACTTGCGAGTGTGAAAATATCCTGACGATTGAGTCGTAACAACCGGTGCAAATGAAGCCACACAAATGATAGGTTGTACTGGGATAGATGTAACAATGACTGAAAATTTAGGTGTCGAAGGCGACATTCCTAATGAAGGAAGGACCGAAATCCTTAAAGGATTCAATGTACTGGACTGTGTTATGGACGCAACACCAAAAATAATCTAACTCAAAGTACGATAACCGGGTGGAAATGACACTGATTGAGGAGAAGGTTGACTAGAAAAACGCGGGAGATATTCTAGGAAAAGATGATATTCCCCTATAGAAACAGGCAGTTCTTCATTGTCGACAGGACTTGAAGAATCCATCTCTGACGAAGCTGTAAGATCATTGAAAAGACGACAAGGACTAGGAGGTAAAGTAATGGATAAAAATGGTGATCCCTAAGTAAGAGGAGGGAATTCTTCCTCGCTCTCAAAACCAGACCAAGCACCCTGAGGTGGCCAATTGAACTCAACTGACTCTTCAGGAGGAGATTGGGTAGCAAGAGGCAAGACATTCGGGAGGATAGGTTGTGAAAACTTGGCAGACCTAGTGGACTGAGGGGTTTCGAAAGAAAGGTCAGGAAAAGAACTACCACTAGGAGGCAGTGAAGAAGACAACGAAACTAGTGGTTCCACCATTGCGACAATATTTCAACATAGGAAGGAAAACAAGATAGCCAATTCAAGGCTTCAAAATCAAACTCTAAGGAACTAAAAAAACAATCCAAGTAGAAAAATTTTAACGGCCATGTGATCGTGGGTAAATAATTTTACGACATTGAAACAAAACTCTGTTGTTTCATGTTTTAAGAGTCGAAAAATAGACAAAAGGTGACTCTAGTCACTTTCAATATTAAACGAGTGTGAAAGGACAAGTGCTCGATGATCTCTTCACTTTTCAAGGAGTCACAAAAATATCGAAATGACTACTTAGGTAATCTAAGCAAGAGGGTGTACCAAGTTTCCGTGAACTGCCATATACACCTTGGTGATCAAATGAAAGAGAAATGACCAAGGACTTAACGTACGTGTAGGTATTCTCTCCGAATGCTGTGTTTTGTGTATCACGGTCATAGGGCGGCATAATCGACTTCCTATGGATAAAGTATTTGAATATATGAGGGTCTCCCTTTATATACGCGATGGTATGGGGAGCACAAGTCCATACTAGTGCTGTCTAAAGGCAGGTGGCGAATGACAACTACTAGGTTTAACGACGCCGGAACATGTCACTATCCTAGACCTCTAAAAATGTTTGCGTTAGGTTCCAATGCTTCCTTAGATTAATTGAATTAATTTTAAAGTTGATCTGGAAATAATGTTTCAGTTTCAAGGCCCTACTGAATGGGATCTCAAATTCCCTAAATGCATGCTATATGCAAAAGAACACCCTTTTCTGTTCGATGAATGCTAACTAAGAGAAGGACAGAGATCTTTCAGAAAGTAGAAAACAATGAAATCAAAAGAAGAAGCCCTCTAATGCATCTAATAAAACCAAAAAAAAATGAAAAACTCTTTCCTAGTTCATCAAGCGCTAGTTATGCAAAAGAAATTTTCATTTCCGATGCAAACGAAATAATGAAATTTTTGTTTTTTGAATGAATGAAGAACAAAATGCACTAATTACATTAAAAAGAAAAGAGAACACTAGTTTAGAGCACTGTGAATGTAGAGATCTTAAAATGAATGATTCAAAAGCAATACAGACATAAAAACGCACTCAAACGAATGATGCACTCTCTCAAACAAACATAAAGCTTTCAAAATGACCCAAATGAGCAATGTGATATATGCTCGAAGTGAAAAACTGGAGATTCAAACAAAAACGAAAGTAATCATTCAACAAACCAAAAAACAAAGGATCAAGAAAGGCTAACACAATCGATCAGGGAATCGAACTGACAAAAATAAAAAATACTTGAACTTCAATTAGAAGGCTCAGTGAGTAAAAGACACCTAGAAACCCTAGGGCTATGAAATTCACCAATGAGACAATGGACAAAAACCTAAGAAAAACAAGCTATAGTAGTCAAAACAACTCTAAAAGACTAATTGCAAATCAAAGAAACAACCCATAGTCAAGCAAAACTGACCAAAAACTCAGAAGGGAGGTCAAAACAAATCCTACAAGATTTGACATGACTATCAGGTAGTAATCCACACTAAACAGGGGTTGGCACCACTGCAACAAAAGAAACAAGTGCAAATTGGTGCAACTGTTTAAAGAAAACCCACACCAAGCCAGAAAACTTGGGAAAAATGGAAAAGCTAGTGAGCAGAGGTCAATCTTGACACTCTGGAGCTGAACAGGAGGGTTCCAAACAATCAAGCAAGCCAAAAAAGACAGACAAGCAATCAAACAACCGAAATCAACTCGACAAGGAAAATTCCCAATGTGCAACGAGACGACAAACTCACACTGATCCCCAACGGAGTCGCCAGCTTATTGTGTAGGTAAATCCTCTCTACGGATAGAGACAATCCCTCTAGCCCTAGAGTGGGTCTAGAAACAAGGGAACAAGCTAATTGGTAGGTCCCTAGTTAAAAAATGAAATAGGTTGGGATAGATTATCCTACCTGGAGTCCAACGTGATTGTCACAGCTGTGGCAGTGGCAGCCTCTTGATCTATGTCCTGAAAGGTTGTAGTCCTTCAACAATGGTACTCAGCTTCTTGCACAAATATCAAAGGACAAGAGCAACGTACAAGATAATAATTGCATTCGTAAATAGCTAATCATCCAAGGAAGATTAAACATATTGTGTAAAATAAACCATATTAACACAAGATGGGAACCAGACATTAGTCATGTATATATAAATAGAAGAAAGAGATTACAACCAGAGCCTTGACGTCACAGCCTCCTTTAGCATGTTCATTCGAAGCACCTCTCAAAGGATCGTCGGGGAATTGGGACGAGGCGAGGACAAAGGTCTCTTTCTGTACTCTATCTCACCAGCAAGATGTTCAACAATTCTCTTCAGCTATTTAGCTATAATTGTTCAACTAGTGTATCAATGGGATATAGCTTTATTTATAAAGGGAGAGGAGGAGGTTGGGATCCATACAATGGTGTAAGGGAGGCCTTATCCTTTGGGAGGTTTCCCCAAAAGGTGGAAACAAGAGGCTAAAGGAGGGTGTTCGTGGTTATTCAGTCGAACCACCCAGGCTGACTCGCCCACGAAGTTGTTAGCATGGAAATGCCTCTATATTCAAAAAACATTCCAAAAATAGGTTGGTGCGGGTAGCTCACTAGAACAGAGTGCCAATGGGTGTGGGGCCTAGTGTTAATCTTCCTTATTGGTGTGAGTGCATAACGGTCTACCAGTGCTAACCCAAAAAAATGTGTTTTTGATGGCCTGCTCGGGGAATTGTCAACAGAGAAAGTGTTTTCCTCAAGGAAAGGGATGCAATGATCATCTTTGCAAGGCATGAAACTTATTATTAGTCACAGAAATGGTCATCTAATGTGCGAGATGGGGATTGCAGGGACGGTGACAAAATGTTGTGTAACAATTATGTCCGAGGGAATTAGTAAATGTGGAGAGCAGGGGTTGTTGCATTTGGTAGGGCACGATAAATGTATATATATATATATATATATATATATATATATATATATATATATATATAACTATGTATATATACACACACACACACACATATATACACACTTGTATATGGGTGAGTACGCATAGTGAAATCTCTAGTTGTGAGGCTTTGAAGCCTAAGTAAAGTTTAGTGAAAAAAAAAGGGAGAAGGAGAATTTTACCCCATTCCTCTAATAGTAATTGAGGGTTTGGGTATGTCACAGGAGGTATTAGGGCATCCAGGTTCAACACTTGTACTGGATGGGATCTATCATGATCAAGTAATGATTTCAAGAAGACTAACCAATAAATTATTTAGGTGTTAAAAGTCGGTTTTAACTAATTAATTGTAGGTTTAATGTGTGTATTGACTATGTGATTTATAAGCCAAAAATACCCTATTGAGTTGAGATCGCAGGCTTGAATTTGCAATGAATAATTTATACTTATGCTCTAATATGGATTGTTTTTTTGCAGAGGTGTACACAATCTAGTTGCTTGTCTATTGATGAAATTACATGTTGTGTGATTAATGCATGTGGGTTATTGAATGTAGTTAGTATGCTAACATGATTTCTCTTTCATAGCAAGGTTCTCCATGAAAACTCCATGAATGCAAGGTTCATGATTATTATGATGTTTAATTGATTATCACATGTAAAATATAATAGTGTGTATGGTTTATGGCATGTCACAAGAAGCATAAGACAGAGGAAACACATCAATGGTGATTAAAATGGTTGATTACATTTCTGATAAATCATAACATAGAAGTGAATGTGTCAGAGATAACGCAGAATAAATAGCAGTGGACCAATGGGGGGGGGGGGGGAATTAATCCCTAGATTGGATGGACACTTTGATAAGCCTGAGGTTTGAAGTGAGAAGCTTCAAGGAAGACAACGAGAGGTTAATAACAGCTCAAGAAATAAAAGTTGAGATCAATCCTGTTATCCTACAAATTCTCTCATATTAGAAGAGGTAGAGGTATTTTGAAATGAGGGCCAGTCATAGAGACATGAAGAGCCATCATGAGATAGAAGAGAACACCAATTGAGAAAATGGTGGCAGGTCCAAGAAAATGCACATGTGGGGAAATTAGGACACGGTTCCATGAGATGTATCTTTGAGCACCTAAAGAGGAGGAGCTAGCACATAGGTGAATCATTCTAGTGAACCATCTAGTTCCACTTCCAGGAAGCACTATAACCATTCAAACCATTATCATCACCATCACCCAAAAATAAAGGGAAGGGACTACATGCCTGAATAATTTAAGAAAGCTAAACCACCCACATTTGATGGGGATATGAATAAAGCAAATGATGTGGAAGCTTGGTTGTTGGGTATGAAGAAGTTTTTTCAAAATACATGACTATTCTTAAAATATGAAAGCTAGAATCGCCACCTATATTATGAATGGAAAAGTAAATATATAGTTGGAGGATTTGAAAAACGTTAGAGACATTGTTGAAGAAGAATTGATTTGGGATAAGTTTGAGAAGCTCGTCATAGAATAATACATGTTTGAACATTATTATGATATCCAGGCAAAGGAGTTCTATAAACTCAAGGTGGAATAGTTGTCAAATGAGGATTATGTCACCAAATTCCTAGGGATATTGAGGTACATTGCATACCTCAAGAATGAGAAAGATAAAATTCAAAGGTTTATCAGCAGGATGCATATAGTATTCAAAGATAATATCGATTTTTTGGAACCACCTACATGAAGGATGTTATTGAAAAGTTGAAGCACTGCTATGAGCAGGAAAAATGTCGACCAAAAGTCAAGTGTAATTGGCAGACCAAAAGCAGCACTGGACATAAGAATATTTGGCTCAAGAAAACTCATATAAGAGAGAAGGTAAACAACCAACTCACACAAGAAAACTTCAGTATAAATCTAATGTTGTTGTTAAGAAAAATGTGTAGCAACCAACATCAGGTCAGCCTAATTTTCAAGGTCAACATCCACTTAGATATTGGACTTGTGGAAAGAAACATAGAAGAAGAGATTGTCCACATCAGAAAAATGTTGTCCCAAATATTTATAGTGCTAAGGAGGTTTCCATGGTGGGTGAGGTAGATCAGAGTATGCCAAAAATTTATGTAGTAGTGGACAACCAACAAGTAGATCACCAAGCATCCATCATTAAGATGGAAGGTAAGTTGCATGATCAAATTTCTTCCATTTTAATTGATCCATATTCTAATTATAGTTATGTCAACCTAGAATTTGTTGAAAAATGCAACCTAGTCAGGGAATTTCAAGAAGGACCATGGCTAGTTTAGCTAGAAACTAGGTTAAAAAGGAAGATCATCCATTGGGTAAGGTCATCTGCATTTGAGCTTAGTGGTGTGCCCACAACCACACACTTGAATGTATTTCCATTGGGTGCATATGGCATGTTCTTGGGTATGGATTGTTTGTACTTACACTGGACCAAGGTAGATTGCTACGAAAAAGAAATTGAATGCTTGGATAAGAAAGAAGAAAAAAGAGTGTTGCAAAGCATGAAAAATCCAATCTCAGTAAGGTTTATCACTGCGATGCAAATAAACGAAGTAGCAAAAAAGGATGCATGATGTTTGGAATGCAAGTTTCCAAGAATGAGAAAGATGACAATGAAATTGAAGACGAGGAAGTTGAGTTGCTAAAGATGTATCCTCATTTGCATCAATATGAAGATGTATTCTTAATGGACGTTCCCGGATTACCTCCTCAAAGTGAGATATATTTCTCTATAAAAATGGTACCTAGAGCAGCACCAACATCCAAGGAACCATATAGGATGATGACCCTGGATTTGGTCAATCTGAAATTGCAGCTAAAATAAATTCTTGACAAGGGCTACATAAGGCCAAGTGTCCCTCCATGGGGAGCACCTATACTATTTGTAAAGAAGAAAGATGGAACCCTTAGGTTATGCATCGATTACAGGTAGTTAAATAAGGTGACCATCAAGAATAGACACCCATTTCCAAGGATTGATGATCTCTTTGATCATTTAAGGGGAGCAATAGGTTTCTCCAAGATTGACTTGAGGTCAAGTTGTCATCAAGTAAGAATCAAGGAGGAGTACATTCATAAAACCGCTTTTAGGACAATATATGGGCACTATGAATTTGTAGTGGTACCTTTTGGGCTTACTAATGCCGATACCATGTTTATGTGTCTAATGAATAGTGTTCTTTGTACATATTTAGACAAGTTAATCGTCATTGTGTTTATTGATGACATACTGGTGTACTTAAGGATGGAAAAGGAGCATGAAAACCATATGTCTATGGTTATACAATTGTTAAGGGAGCACAAGCTTTATGCAAATATTATCAAGTGTGATTTATTCCAATCACATATACATTATTTGGGGTATATTTTCTCCAAGGAGGGGATCATAGTTGATCTTGATAACATCAAGGTCATAACAGAGTGTCCAAATCCAAAGAATGTAGATGAGGTTAGGTCATTAATGGGATTGGATGGATATTATAGGATATTTATCAGAAATTTCTCCAAGATATGGCTTTCAATTATATCCTTGCAGAGAAAAGGAAAAATATTTGAGTGGAATACACAATGTGTAGAAAGCTTTGAGCAGTTAAAGAAGTTTCTCACCAACACATGAGTGTTAAGAATTGTAGATCTTGATATGGAATTTGTGGTGTGCACAGATGCCTACAAGGAAGGGTTCAGTGGATTCTTAATGCGGGAAGGGAAGGTAGTATACTATGAGACTAATAAGTTAAATGAACATGAGGTGCATCATATGACACATGATCTAGAGTTGGTTTCCATCATTCATGCTTTAAAAATGTGGAGGCATTACCTCCTTGGCAGAAAATTTATAATCGTGACAAACCATAGTGAGATCAAGTATTTGTTTGTGAAACCCAAATTGAATGTTATGAAAATAAATATTGTTGGATAAACTTAGTGAAATTGACTTTGAAATTAAGTATATAAAAGGTAAATATAATAGAGTTTCCAATGCTCTTAGCAGAATATTGCAATTAAATCACTTAGCAGTTGTAAGTTTTTATAAAACAGAGCTGGTAGAAATGGTCAAAAGTGTTTGGAATCAATATGAAAAATATCAGCAAGTGAGAGAAAAAATGTTGCAAGCCGGTGAGGATGAATAAAATCGCCTCACTAAGGACGACCTATTCAGGTTTTAAAACAAAATTTATGTGTCGAATAGTGATGACATAAAAAGACTGATACTGAAGGAGTTCCATTTTAGGCCTTATTTAGGCCATCCAGGATATCAAAAGACACTTACAGCCATTAAAAAGTGTTATTAATTTCTAAATTTGAAAAAGAAAGTGTCTGATTTTTTGTAAAAGTGCATAGAATTCTAGCAGGAAAAGGCTAAGTGATCCAGATTTATGCAGGAATGCATCAGAACATAGATATAAACATAAACACAAATATGTATTAGAAACAAAAATTCATTTCATTAACTTCAAATAACTGAATTATGCTTACATACAGAATGGAAATAAACTAGCTTGATAAATGGTAGCTTATCTCTAAGAAGAGAAACCCTAGGAGATGAGACACCAAGAGTTTGTGGGCCCATTGGGGTTAGTTAGGCAGCCAAATTCTCAAGGTCATAACTTGGTCATATGATCTTTGTTTGGTATGTATGATACCTCGTTAGAATTATCTCTCCAAGTACTGTAGCATTAGAATTATCCCCCTACCTAAGACTATGGGCCTGCGGTATACCTAAAAAAACGACATTTAGGGGGACAAAATAGCTCCAGAAGTTTATGACCCGAAAAGTTTCTAAAAATAGTAAATGTTGTTATAATCAAGGAAATCGATGAAACTGACTGGAGGTCTAGGCCGAATAGGTGGGTGGCCACCAATATCCACCTGGATCATTTAAACCTCCTTAGGAATCAATGGTCCCCATTGTATAAAGAGCCTCAATGAGGTGAGGAAATTTCTGTTGAACCTATTCCCTTATGAGCCACTTTCCCTGGTGAAGGAGTTGGCCTACTTTGACAGTTCGATATAGCTAGATACTCTGCTAAAAAGTGTTATTGATCTGCATGTCCATGTTCCTATAAATTTATCATTTTCAATTCAACTTGGGTTGAGCTATGTTGGTGTCAACTGCTCAGCAATGTCGAATGTGTTAAAAAATGGGGGAAAATATGGTCGCAGTTAGTCCACATTGAATACGGGGTGCAAGCCAAGGAACAATGGAATTTTGAGCCTGCAAGAATTGTCTCTTATAGCCTTAGTGATGGTGTAAGGCCCATATTGGAGTGGGTGAATCTTTTAGTAGGGCATAGCAAGGCACTCCATCTGCAAATGTAGCCAAACTTTATCGCCCACCTGGAACTTGTGTGGCACTTGATGTTGATCATGACATTGCTTATAATTTTCCTTTGCTTTGTCCAATATGTCATGGACCTATTGGATGATGTGTTGAATGTGCTCAATAAATTTGTTAGTTTTGTCAGCTTCAGATTTGACATGAACTTAATTTTACTGAGTAGTTTCAAATGGTATAAAAACATCAATAAGTTATAGTGGTTGGAATCCCAATCTTGCCTGAAATGGGTTGTGGTTAGTTGAGTTGTGGAGAGCCATGTTGTAGCTGTGTTGGACATAAGGGAGGCTCTCATCCCAGGTGCATGGGTGCTTCAATTTTTACATGTGCAGGATGTGCACGATTATCCTATTGACGACATATGTTTGGCCATCAGTTTGGGGGTGAAAGGCCATGGACTTAGTGAGATTAGTATCCAATAATGACCAAAGGCTTGACCACAATTCACTTAGGAACTAGCTTTCCTAATCTAAGATAATGGACTATTGGATCCCAAAGTGTACCCATACTTGTTTAAATAAGAGTTTGTCAGTGGCTTTCGCTAAGATAATCTTCGTGCAGGCCACCAGAATGGCCATATTAGAGAATTTTTCAATGACCAAGAAAACACATTCATTGCCATGCTTGGTAGAAGGAAGCTCTCATATGTAATCCATGGATTTGGATTCCTAAGGCCAACTAGGAGTAGGAATAGGAGTATACAGGCTTTGCTTCTTCATTATAGGTTTGGAAATTGGTGCAGGAAGTGTAGGATTTGATGTAATTCCCAACATCTTATCGAATATTTCGCCAATAAAAATATTTTTACAGTACTTCCACTATATTTTCTACACCAAAATATCCAGTAACTCAACTGTAGTGTGCCTCCCAAATCATCTTAGTATGCTCACTTGAAGGTACATAAAGGTGTCCCAGGTGGAATAATAATGCGTCATGAAGGTGAAAGTATAGAACCTGCTTACCTTCCAGGAAAATCTAGTATGTGGTGCAAAATTCTGGATCATTCTTGTAAAGATGTGGCCATTTCAAAGTATTGTGTCCACAAGAGTCAAGAATAGTGGCTAGTGCCATGACCAGAAGTCGGGTAAGGAAGCTGCAACATTATTGGTGTTCCCCTTCTTATAATTAATGTTCAAATGGAGCTATTGTAGGTATGTGGACCATTTATGATGGCGATAATTATACAACTTTCCTTATTTTTGTATGAACTGCAGGGATTAGTGGTCTATGTGGATGACCGTTTCCTTCGCCAGAATGTAATGCTTCCATTATCGGTAGACCTACACAATGGAATACATATATTTTTCATAGGTGGGATAATTTCACACTGTGTCTGAAAGTTTCTCATTTTGATATGCTACCAGATGCCCTTGCTGAGTAAGAACTGCACCAATAGCATAGTCGGAGCGATTTGCCTCAATATCAAATGGTTGATGCAGGTCTAGTAATGTGAGCATTGGTGCAGAGAAGAGGCGATGCTTCAAATTTAAAAAAACATTCTATTGGGATTCATACCAAAATAACTTTGATTTCACTCTTCCCTTTGTGACTTGACTCAAATGCCAAGTGATATGAGAGAAACCCAACATGAACATGCGGTAGAAATTGGAAGGACCCAAAGTTTGCAGAGCTCTATTAAAGCGGTTGGGGTTGGCCAATCCCGAATAACTTGTATCATGATTGGGTCCAAATACACACTCTGCTCATCAATGATGTACCCAAAATATTGAACCTGGTTCATACCAAAAGTGCTTTTCTCCAAATTGGCACACAATTTGTTTTGACGCAAGGTCTGGAGGACCTATCGAATATGGTGAAGGTATTCTTCCAAAATATGGTTGAAGATAAGGATGTCATCCAAATAAACTACCAATAATGATTTGGTGAAGGGCCTCAAGATGCCATCCATTAGCCTCATGAAGGTTTCAGGGGCATTTGTCAACCCAAAAGGAATGACCAACCATTCGAAAAGGCCCTCCTTAGATTTGAAGGTTGTCTTCCACACATCAGAGGGTTCGATTGGTACCTGGTGATAAATGGACTTCAAGTAAATATTGTTGAAATATTTTTTCCCCTTGAGTTGGACCAAAAGGTCATCAATATGTGGGATTGAATACCTATTCTAGAAAGTGATCGTATTTAGTGCTAGATAATCAAGGCATAGTCTCCAGGTCTTATCCCTCTTCTATAACAACAAGATCGTGCTCCCACAAGGTGATGAAATTGGCCTGATGTGCTCTTTGTGAAATAGCTCCTGAAGCTGCTTCTTGATCTCATAGTTCTTTGGAACAGAGCATCGGTAGATCGGTCCTTGGGTAGTGGTGCACCTGGGGTCAGATCTATGGAGTGCTTGACCTAACAGTGTAGGGGTAATGATCCGGATTTTATGCAGGAACCAAACAGAATACGAAAATAACCATGAACATAGAGATGCAGCGGAAATAATGCTTCATTTCATTAATATCAAATAACAGAAATATGCTTACAGGAATAATGGAAATAAAATAGCTAGGGTGCTGGTAGCGAATCTCTGAGAAGAGATGTGATGGCTACAGACCTCTGAAATCTGTTACAATGAGGCTCGAGGGACTATTTATTATTGAGAAACAATGGAGAACTCTAAACTTCCAAAAACCTAACCCTAGGAGATGAAGCGCCAAAACTATGGGCCCCGTTTGGGTAAATTGGTGGTTCAACTTCTCGGGACGTAACTTTGGCATCCAATCTTCGTTTGACACACTCAATAGCTCGTTAGAAAGATCTATCCGAGGAGTACAAATTTTGAACGAGAAACATTGGTCCATAGACCCATGTTGCTCTTCGTTTTCTCAAAAAACGTCGTTTAGGGCCTCAAAACGGCTCCGGAAGTTCAGGACCCGAAAAACTACTAAAAATAGTAAGTTTTGTTGCAACATGAAAACTGAAAGAACTGATGGTGGGGGTTCAAATGGAATAGGTGGGTGGCCACCAATATCCACCTGGATAATTAAGACCCCAAAACGGCTCCGGGAGTGGAGGACCCGAAAACCTGCTAAAAATAGTAAATTGTGCTGAATGTGAAAAGCTGCAAGAATTGATGGTGCTAGTCCAAATGGAATAGGTGGGTGGCCACCGATATCCACTTGGATCATTCCTCCCTCCTTAGGAAGAAATGGTCCCCATTGCGTTGAGATCCTCCATGAGATGAGGCAAATTTTGTTGAACTGAGTATTAGATGTGTTGAAGATGTCATGGACCTGCGGGTGGACATGCTGGATGCGTTTAGTAAATTTGGTTTCTTTATCAGCCTCAGACAGTACATGTTTGGATTCTATATGTGTAGTTGCAGGATGTATGGCAACATTAGGCGGTGGTGCGTTGGGAGTCAGATCAATGGAGTGCTTGTTCTGACAGTGTAGAGGAAGCTCTATGAGTGAGGAGAAAATGTCCTCGTATTCCTCCATGAATCTGTCCATTTGCTGCAGCCGTGTAAGGGAGCCCTGTTTCAAGGTTTTTGCCACAATATTCTTCTTTCCCTGTGAGTGAGTTGTAAGGAAAATGAATTTCCTAGTTTTGGAAACAATCTTACTGCGTTGTTTTGCAGTAGTCAAAGAGATGACAGGAGGCGGTACTACCTCCGGTATCCTGTACAAGTTATTTCCCAAAGTAATAATAACAGCACAAGGCCTAGAATCATACACATCATGTCGCCTCCACAAGTATGGTTGGCCCAATAATACATCAGCTACATCAAGAGGAGAAACATCACACAATACCTCATCCGTGAATGGCTTGATACTGTACAAAAGGCGGAACTGCTGGCGGATGTGGAGATCTCTCCCTAGGTGGAGCCACCCGATCGTATATGCATGTGGGTGTGCTATGGTCGGTAGGCCGAGCCGCTTCACGACCTCTGCTGAAATGAGGTTCTTTTGGCTTCTGCTATCGACGAGAAATTGCAGCGGAGAACCCTTCACCCACATCTGCGACTGGAAGAGGTGCTTCCCCTCCTCTAGATCCTCTGGACCCTCCCTCTGGATCTTGGTGGTGGCAACAATGGCACTGGGATCCACATCAATGATCTGCTTCCCTTTTTCATTTCCTTTGTCTGGTTCTAACTTAGGATCAGAAAATGCATCTAATTCGGGTGCCTTTAGTTCAGCCACCAAAGACTGTTTGGCCCGACACTCGTTTTTGCTATGAGTGGGGCTGTTATGAAATTCACACCACTTCCCTGTGTCCTTCTTTGGATATGTGTTTTTGTTCTGAGTCACATTGCTTTGGCCTTGCCCCTTTTTCTTTGGTTCGGGGGCACCTTTCGGATTCGCAGATCCAAAGTCTCGCTTCTTCTGCTTAAATTTCTGCTCGATCTTGGCGACATAGCGATATGCCGTGCCAAGCGATGTAATGTCGAGGAACTCCATTTCCTCCTGAATGTGTTTGTGCAGACAACTACGGTACTTGAGCACCAAATGTCTCTTTGAATCTTTAATAGCCAACTTTATGCGCAGGGTATGGAATAGATTCGTCAGTTCGTGCACATCTTGATCCTTTTGTTGCCGCAGCGTGGTCCATTGGATGTATTTATCCTCATAGCTCCCCACAGGGTAATATTGTTCCTTGATGCTGTCTCAGAATGAATTCCAAGTGGGTGTGGCTGAGAACAGAGAGGTTCTCCTTCGCCCTCTTGCTCACGGTAGGTTTCCCACCAGTCTTTGACATGGGGGGCGGCTTTGCGGAGTGCAAAAATAATCTTTTCTCGGTCAGAGAATTCATGGACCGAGAAATACCCTTCGAGCAAATTTAACCATCTGTCTACAATGTCTGCATCTATTTTTCCTTCAAATATAGGAATTTAAAAGTTTACCTGTACCTTGAAGGGAGTGGCACCTCCAGAGTGGCTATTGGATGCAGATGCGCCATATGTGGACAGTCGTTGAAGGATTTGAGCAAAGTTATCCATCATCACATTCCTTTGTTTCTCGAGGGCCTCCTCGAGCAGTATTTTGATAGGATCTCCTGCTCCCTCGTCTTTATTTTCTTCCACCATGGGAGGTCGTCGAGGTTTGCGAGGCTGATCTTGCAAGGGTTCAACCAGATCGAGCCCTAACTCCTTATACCCTGACCGCATTGGGGACATGCAAAGAAAAACAAAGAAAGAGCAGACCCGATCTGATACCACTGATCTAGATTTTATGCAGGAATGCAACAGAATACGAAAATAACCATGAACATAGAGATGCAGCGGAAATAATGCTTCATTTCATTAATTTCAAATAACAGAAATATGCTTACAGGCATAATGGAAATAAAATAGCTAAGGTGCTGGTAGCGAATCTCTGAGAAGAGATGTGATGGATACAGACCTCTGAACTCTGTTACAATGAGGCTCAAGGGCCTATTTATTATTGAGAAACAATGGAGAACTCTAAACTTCCAAAAACCTAACCCTAGGAGATGAAGCGCCAAAACTATGGGCCCCGTTTGGGTAAATTGGTGGTTCAACTTCCCAAGGACGTAACTTTGGCATCTGATCTTCGTTTGACACGCTCAATATCTCGTTAGAAAGATCTGTCCAAGGAGTACAACTTTTGAATGAGAAACATCAGTCCATGCACCCATGTTTCTCTCCGTTTTCCCAAAAAAACATCGTTTAGGGCCTCAAAACGGCTCCGGAAGTTCAGGACCCGAAAAAATGCTAAAAATAGTAAGTTTTGTTGCAACTTGAAAAATGAAAGAACTGATGGTGGGGGTTCAAATTGAATAGGTGGGTGGCCACCAATATCCACCTGGATCATTAAGACCCCAAAACGGCTTCGGGAGTGGAGGACCCGAAAACCTGCTAAAAATAGTAAATTGTGCTAAATGTGAAAAGCTGCAAGAATTGATGGTGCTGGTCCAAATGGAATAGGTGGGTGGCCACCGATATCCACCTGGATCAGGTACCCTTTTGGGTGAGGCGAAGATGTCCTTGTAATCCTCCACGACCTTATTCATCTGATGTTGGCGTGCTGAGAAGCCCTGCCTGGAGGCCATTAATTTGGCCACAATATTCTTCTTGCCCTAAGGAAAAATCATAAGGAAGACAAATTTTTGGGTCTAAGAAATGATCTTATTGAATTTCTTCACAGCTATCAAAGAGATGGCGATAGGTGGTGCTAACTCTAGTATCCTATATAACGTATTTCCCAAAGTAATAATAATAATGTGAGGCCTACACTTGTACATAGAATGATGCCTTAAAAAGTATGGTTGGCCTAATAATAGATCACAAAATTTAAGAGGAGAAAGATCACATAGTACCTCATCTGTGAAGGGTTTGATTTTGTAAGGAAGGCGAAAGTATTGGCGGATGTGGAGATCACATCCTTGGTGAAGCCACTCAATGGCGTATGACTGTGGGTGTAATGTGGTTGATAGGCCTAACTCCTTCATGGCCTCTATTGAAATGAGGTTATTTTGTCTTCTGATGTTGATAATGAACTACAAAATATAACCCTTCACCCACATCTATGAGTGGAAGAGACACTCCCCCTCCTCTAGATCTTTGTAATATTCCTTTTCAGGAATTTCAATAATATCTCTAGTGAGGACGCTGTATAAGTGAACCAGTGCAAGAATAACGCAGTCCAGGGCTTGGAACCTCAATAATATGTTGTATATGACTTAAATATAGAATGGAATCAGAAAAAAATAACTCTAGCTATGATAAACAGAATCTCCCCAACTCAAATGTAGGAAAAGGCATCATAACACCAGTACATCATAAAATGGAAATGCCAGAGGCAGCAACAAGTTATTCTTATTATGTAAAATACAGCAATGGATGGAATAACATATATATGGAGCTTTCAATCATTATAAGATCAGAAATGAGAGGATTGACCTCTTTTACAAACACATTGGGACCTCCCAGCAAGGGTTTCCAGCAAAATAGCAACACAATGTACAACACTGCAGAAAATAACGTTGTACCCAGCAACTCTATATTAAGAAATATATGATATGCTCAAAGAAGAATACACAATACAAAAATAGGCTCAAGACCCTCCTCAATAGAACTCTTGGAGTGGAAATCACCTCCTCCTCTCCTGAAGTAAGCTCAAATGGGTAGATCTAACCCCAACTATTGTAGCTACTGCAGAAATAATGCACTCACTGAGAGTGACTACGTAGTCCAGGTTAGAGGATGGCTTCCTCAAGATAATTGATGAGAATGGAACTCAAGACCTCCTCCTTGAATCTCCCAATCAATCTGCAACAACAATGAAACTAGAATTCCCGCATGAGAACCCTTGCACTAAACAGTGCTGCAACTCTGGCTAAACAGCTGAAGATTGCAATTAGTCATAAGACTGAAACAAGAAGTATGAATGAATGAATTCCCTTGTTGCCATTCCTTCCTTTTATTCCAAGTGAGTTTCTCCATCTTGGGCCCCACACTGTTGGTGATGTAGCTTCCTTGAGAAGCTTTCTCCTTCAAAACTGCGCTGCTCTAGAGGCTTTCCCTCCCTTTTTCCAGCACCGGTTGACTTGGTCAACTATAGTAGCTACTTTATTTTGCTCCTCTTCACACTCAAGGGGATTTATTTTATCCTTCTATCTCAATCCGTTTTCACATCGGGAAAGATTTTATTGTGTTTCTTACTTCTTATTTAAAAAATGGAGTAATTATAATGTTCCAAGTAGCTATGGCTAATTGGGAACATCATAGTCCTTCCTGCTCAAAATTTTCTTGCCCACAAGCAACAGTAAAGAATGATGCTGCAAGATCTTATCCCCCTCCCAAGTGGCATCCTCATCTGGTAGATTCCTCCATCGAATCAGATATTATTTGATGACTCTGTTTCTCAACTTCCTCTCTCTTGTGTCTAGGATTTCTTCTGGTTGCAAGATCAAATGACCCTCATCATCAATTGGAAGAAGTTCCAAGTTGGCAACTACATTCCTCTCTATGGCCTTCTTGAGGCAAGATACATGGAAGATATTGTGGATCTTGCTCCCCTTAGGGAGCTCCAGCTCATAAGCTACCTTACCGACACATCTGTTCACCTTGTATGGCCCATAGAAACGTGGTTTGAGCTTTTCAGCTCCCGTCACCTTGAGTGTGGACTATTTGTAAGGCTGAACGCATAGGTAGACAAGATCCCTCACCTCAAAGTGTCTCTCTGTCCGACCACGGTCTTCATACATCTTCTGCTAGTTCTGAGCAATGGAAATGTTATCTTTGAGGGCCTTGAGTATGTCCTGGTTCTCTTGAATCCAATCTCTTGCCCTTGGTGCTTTACTTGCCCCAAACATAACATCAGCAAATGAAAGTGCCTCATATCCATAAAAGGCTCGGAATGGTGTCATGACAATAGATATATGGTGAGTAGTATTGTAACAATACTCCCCCAAGTGGAGCCACCGCAACTAAGCTTTCTGCTGTCCGGCCACATAGTTTCTCAAGTAGCCTTCTAGCCACTTGTTCACTATCTCAGTTTTCCCATCAGTTTGGGGGTGATAACTGGTGATGTGGGTCAAATCAGTTCCCACTAATCAGAAAATTTCCTGCCAAAATCCACCCATGAAGCGGCTGTCCCGATCACTCACTATGGTTCTAGGGATACCATGGAGTCTAAATACATCTCTAAAGAAGAGTTTAGCTACCTGTGAAGCAGTATAATGTGCAGAGATGGAAAAGAAATGAGAATACTTTGTTATTCTATCAACAACAACATAGATACAGTCCTTACCCTGCACTATCGGTAAGCCGGTGATGAAGTCCATAGAGATGCTTTCCCACTTCCCATCCGGAATAGGTAGTGGCTGTAACAACCCAGTAGGATAAGTGTGATCTCCCTTATTTTTTTGACAAGTGGTACATTCCTTGACATGTCGGAGCACATCCTCCTTGAGACCCTTCCATGAGAATCTCTCCTTGATAGATCTGTAAGTTTTTGTGAATCCTTGATGCCCGGAAAGTGGGGAATCATATGAGGCCACTAATATCTTCTCCTTGAGGTTAGAATTATTAGCCAAGTAGATCCAATCCTTGTAATATATAACCTCATCCATCACTTTAAATCTCTCATCTCGTACCACCCCATCAAGTATCCCACATGCAAGGTCATCTTTGGAGTACTCAACTAAAAGTTGAGCCTTCCAATCTGCATCCATGCCTCTCATGGACTGCGCTGTGGGCCTCTTGGAAAGTGCATCAGCTACTGTATTGCTCTTCCCCTTGACATATTCTATGTCAAAGTCATACGACTAGATTTTTCTCACCCACTTCCGTTGTATTTCCTGAAGCTTCCTCTGTTCAAGAAAGAATCTAAGGCTGTTATGATCAATCTTCACCTTGAACTTATTCCCCACCAAATATTGCCAGAATTTGGCTAATGCATGCACGATAGCCAACATTTCTTTATCATAGATGGGGTATAGCTTCTCATGAGGGAGAAAATTTCGGCTCTCAAAAGCTATAGGATGCCCTCCTTGCATCAAGACTGCCCCCATACCTTCACCTGATGCATAAAATTCTAACACAAAAGGTTGAGAAAAGTCAGGTAAAACCAAAACAAGACAACTACTCATTACCTCTTTGAGCTTATCAAAAGCCCTCTGTACTATGGGTGTCCATTGGAAAGCCCCCTTCTTTGTCAAGTCTGTAAGAGGTGCTGCTAGTTGTGAGAACCCTTTCAAAAACTTCCGGTAATATGTGCATATGCTCACAAACACTCTAAGTTCTGTCACATTCCTAGGTCCAGGGCAATCTCTAATAGCTTTAATCTTCTCCTCATGTACCCTTACTCCATTTGTCCCTATGATATGCCCCAAATACAACATCTCTGTGAGGCCAAATTCACATTTGGAGAGCTTGGCATAGAATTGCTGCTCCTTGAGGATTTGTAAGACTGTCTCAATATGCGGCAAGTGCTCCTCCCAAGTGCAGTTGTAGATCATAATATCATCAAAGAAGACCAATACAAATTTCCGCAAATGACCCCGAAAGATATGATTCATACAGGATTGGAAAGTTGCTAGAGCATTAGTCAATCCAAATGGCATTACTAGTTTCTCAAAATGCCCATACTGACACCTGAACGTTGTCTTGGGGATATCTTGCTCCCTCACCTTGATTTGATGGTACCCGGACCTCAAATCAATCTTGGAGAAATATTTGGACCCCCTGAGCTCATCCATGAGTTCATCAATCCTGGGTATAGGGTACCGGTTCTTCAAATTCTTCTTGTTCAAGGCCCTATAATCGATGCACATCCTCAATGTGCCATCTTTCTTCTTTACCAAAACCACCGAGGAAGCAAAATGACTAGTACTAGGCCAAATGTGCCCTAGTGCTAGCAGCTCTTGGATAAATTTTTCAATCTCATCCCTATAGGCCTTGGGATGTCTATAAGGAGTGGTGATCACTACTTGTACCCCTTGTTCCAGCTCAATGGTGTGCTCAAACCCTAGGTCAGGAGGTCTCCCTGGTGGGTATCTCCAAATATTGTAGAATACCGGTCCAGAAGGTATTGAACATCTGGATGCACCAGTGTGCCCTTGTTCTTCACCTCGGATACATGTAGCTCCACTACCCATGCAATGTCTCCTCTACATAGATCTGCCTCCATCCTATGTGATGAAACAACCTAAGGAGGATATGTGTTCATACCCTTGAACTTTTGTTGCTGGCCATCCTCTTCTCTAGTCCGTTCCATTTCCAGAGTTCTCCAGTTAGTGGTGAATCTCCCAAGAGTGACTAACCAGTACCACTGGAATCCCAATATGACATTGGTGTTTGGAATATCTACCACAAAGAAGTGGTCTATCAAAGTATAGGTACCCATATTAATGGTCAGCGCTGGAAGATACTTGGCACATTGTAGAGTCATGGCTCCTGGAACCAAAATTGAAAATCCCTCAAACTCCTCCACGGGAATTCCTCTCTTGTGTACCATCTGTGAATCAATAAAATTGTGAGTGGCCCCACTATCTATCAATACAAAAACTCTTTGCCCCATGATGGTGCCTCTTACTCTTAAGGTAAGATATTTTGGGACCCCTCTTAACGATGAAACAACTCCTCCTCTTGGAGAAAAGTCTTCTATGGGTTGCACAGCGCTGGCACCCTTCTCGGAGAAGGTCTTGATAGGATGTGCCTCCCCTGTAACACATTTCTCCTGAATAGGGAGTGTCTCCCTTGGCCTTGAATGGGTTTTCTGTTGTAACAAGGTTCTTGCCCTGGGCAAGATGTGTTGTAGATCTCTAGCTTTCTCCATAGCTTCAAGGAGTGTAGTTGGTTTTGTAGACTTGACCAACCATTGTAATGGTTCAGCCATCCCATTCAAAAACATGCACACCTTCCTGCTCATAGTGAGGTTGGAGACCATCACTGAAAGTTGTAGATACTCAGCAATATAATCCTCAAGATCTCCCTCTTGCTTGAGTTTGGTTATTTTGGCAAAGTGGGCTTCCGGATCCCTTGGATCAAATATCTCCACTAACTTCTTGGTGAAAGATGAGTATGAAGTGATATGATGATGCCCAAGTGTGTTTATTCCATGAAACCACCATTCTTGAGCCTCCCCTTCTAGATGCAATGCAACTATCTTGATAGCTTCCATTTTAGAAACCTTGTGAAGCTAGAAGTATGTGTCCAACTTCTCTACCCATGCCTTTACTGTGTGCTTAGATGTCCCATCAAATGTGGGCAAGAAGAACCCCACCATACTGCTCCGTAGGGATTATCCCTTCATCAAGTTACCTTCCCTTTGATGAGAATCATTCCTCCTTCCATCCTTGATTCGGCAAAACTCCTGAAAGCTCAGATGCTCCTTGAACCTTTGAGACTAGAGCTCATATTCTTAAAAATATTCTCCTAGATAACCTTCCCTATCTCATTTAGTTAAAAATGAAGGCATGGTGGAGCTTTGTGATGGATTTGAATGTCCCATGCCATTTGCAGTGCTGGTACTTGCCTTAGGGAAAAACCATAAAGAGTCTTCTTCCTACCTCATCTCCTTGAGATCCCTTGCAATGTTCTTAGGGTTTGAAGTACTAGCCTTTAGATATATTCCTTCTCCATGCTGAAGATAAATATCCCCCCCACAAGATGAGCCAAGAGTAGAGCTCTGATACCACTGTAATATTCCTTTTTAGGAATTTCAGCAATATCTCTAGTGAGGACGTTGTATAAGTGAACCATTGAAAGAATAATGCAGTCCAGGGCTTGGAACCTCAAGAATATGTTGTATATGACTTAAATATATAATGGCATTAGAAAAAAATAACTCTAGCTATGATAAACAGATCTCCCCAACTCAAATGTAGGAAAAGGCATCATAACCCCACTACATCATAAAATGGAAATGCCGGAGCTAGAAACAAGTTATTATTATTATGTAAACTACAGAAATGGATGGAATAAAATATATTTGGAGCTTTCATTCATTATAAGATCATAAATGAGAGGATTGAACTCTTTTACAAACATATTGGGACCTCCCGGCAAGGGTTTCCGGAAAAATAGCAACACAATGTACAACACTGCAAAAAATAACGTTGTACCAAACAACTCTGTATGAAGAACTATATGATATGCTCAAAGAAGAATACACAATACAAAAATAGGCTCAAGACCCTCCTCAATATAACTCCTGGAGTGGAAATCACCTTCTCCTCTCCTGAAGTAAGCTCAAATGGGTAGATCTAACCCCAGCTACTACAGCTACTGCAGAAATAATGCACTCATTGCGAGTGACTGCACAGTCCAGGTTAGAGGATGGCTTCCTCAAGATAATTGATGAGAATGGAACTCAAGACCTCCTCCTTGAATCTCCCAATCAATCTGCAACAACAATGGAACTAGAATTCCCGCATGAGAACCCTTGCACTAACCAATGCTGCAACTCTGGCTAAACAACTGAAGATTGCAATCAGTCATAAGATTGAAACAGGAAGTATGAATTAATGAATTCCCTTGCTGCCATTCCTTCATTTTTATTCCAAGTGAGCTTCTCCATCCTAGGCCCCACACATTGGTGATGTAGCTTCCTTGAGAAGATTTCTCCTTCAAAACTGCGCTGCCCTAGAGGCTTTCCCTCCCTTTTTCCAGCGCTGGTTGACTTGGTCAACTATAGTAGCTCCTTTCTTTTGCTCCTCTTCACACTCAAGGGGCTATATTTTATCCTTCTATTTCAATCCATTTTCACACCGGGATAGATTTTATTGTGTTTCTTACTTCTTATTTAAAAAATGGAGTAATTATAATGTTCCAAGTAGCTATGGCTAATTGGGAACATCACAATCTTTGAGCTCAATATTTTGGATCTTGGTGGTGGCAACGGTGGAATTGGGCTCCACATCAATAATTTTCTTCACTTTTTCATTCCACTTTTTAGGTTATTACTCAAACTTGG
The DNA here is from genome assembly GCA_034641835.2 of Pinus albicaulis. Lineage (NCBI taxonomy): Eukaryota > Viridiplantae > Streptophyta > Pinopsida > Pinales > Pinaceae > Pinus > Pinus albicaulis. The sequence continues at coordinate 599,853,373 of CM076580.1, forward strand.
AACATGCATCTGATTCGAAAGCCTTTAGCTTGGCCACTAGTGACTGCTTGGCTTGACACTCACTTGTGTTAAGAATGGGGATCTTATGGAACTCACACCATTTTCCTCTATCCTTATTTTTATTCTTGGTATTTTTCTTTTCTTGCGGCTTCTCCGGGTTGTCCTAGGTTGCCTCGCCTTGGATTTTTATTTTTTTCTGTGGTTTGGGGGTGCCTTTCCATTGCTTCGGATTTTTAAATCCAAATTCTCGCTTCTTCTATTTAAATTTCTACTCGATATTGACAACGTATTGATATGCGGTTCCAAGCAAGGAGATGTCTAGGAAATCCATCTCGTCTAGGATTTACTTGTGTAGATAGTCACAATACTTTAGTAAAAAATTCCACTTAGAATCATTGGTACCCAAATTCATGTGAAGTGTATGAAAAATATTTGTGAAATATAGCACGTTTTGGTCCCTTCCTTGCTACAGCATGGTCCACTTTATTTATTTATATTCATATCTCCCAACAAGAAAATATTGTTCCTTGATGGTGTCTTGGAAAGAATTCCAAGTGGGTGTAGCTGAAAATAGTGAGGGTAATCTCTCATCCTTCTGTTCAAAGTAGGTTTCCCACTATAAGTCCTTGACATGGGGTGTGGATTTGAGTGTAAAATTAATATTTTCTTGATTGGAAAAGCCGTGAACCGAGAAATATACCTCCAAAATATTTAATCATTTATCTACAACCTCCACATTTATCTGGCCTTCAAATATGGGAATGTAAAATTTGAATTGTACCTTAAATGGAGTGGCGCTTACAGAGTGGTTGTGGGATGAAGATGCGTCTTTTATGGGTAGCCGCTGAAGGATCTGAGAAAATTTTTCCATCATCGAATTACTTTATCGTTTGAGGGCTTCTTCGAGAAATATTTTGAAAGGATCTCCTACTCCTTCATATTTCATTTCTTTCACCATGGGATGTCGCTGGGGTTTGCAAGGTTGTTCTTGCAAATGTTCAACCAGTTCAAGACCTAACTCCTTATACCCTGACCTCGTTGGGGAAATGAATAGAAAAACATAAAAAGATCAAACCACTCTGATACCACTGATATTGAATTATGTAGTAACATAATAGAACATATATATAAACATAAACACATAGATGGAATAGAAATAAAACTTCATTTCATTAACATTAAAGAAATTAATTATTCTTACATACAAAATGGAAATAAACTACCTTGGACGATGGTAGCTTATCCTGAGAAGTGATTTGGTAGCTACATGACTCTAAACCATGTTTGAGGCTCAAGGGAATTTTTATTATTGAGCAACAAAGGAAAAACCTAAAAATCCAAAAACCTAACCCTCGTAGAAGGAACACCAAGATTTTGTGGGCCTCGTCGGGGTTAGTTGGGCAACCAACTTCTCGGGGTCGTAACTTGGTCATATGATATTCGTTTGGTGTGTACGATACCTCATTAGAAATATCACTCCAAGTACTATAGTGTTTGTGATAGGCCCTCTCCTACAGACACAAGGTTGTGGCGGACCTTAAAAAAACGTCGTTTAGGAGGTGAAAACAACTATGGAAGTTCAAGATCCAAAAAAATGCTAAAAAAGTAAATGCTGGTATAATCAAGGAAACTGATGAAACCAACTGGAGGTATAGGTGGAATAGGTGGGTGGCCACCAATACAAACCTGGATCATTCCTCCCTCCTTAGGAAGCAATGGTCCCCATTATGTTCAAAGGCTCCATAAGGTGAGGAAATTTCTGTTGAACCTAGTCCTTGTTGAACCAATTTCCCTCGTGAAGGAGTTGGCCTACTTTGAAAACTCGATATAGCTAGATCCATTGTTAACGAGTGTTCTTGATCTGATTTTCCATGACCCTATCAATTATGTCCTATTCTATAAAACTTGGGTTGAGCTTTGTTGGTGTCAACTTCTCAGCAACGTCGGATGTGTCCAACAATGGGGGAAAGTAAGGCCGTAGTCTATCAACATTGAATATTGGGTGCAGTTCAAGGAACGGTGGAATGCTAAGCTTGAAAGAATTATCTCCTACAACCTTAGTGATGTTGTAAGGCCCATATCCGAGCAGGTGAAGATTGTGGTGGGGTCCAACGAGGTTCTCCTTCTACAAATGTAAAAAAACTTTTTTCACCCACGTGGAACTTGTATGGCACTCGATGTTGATCATGACGCTAATTTTACTTTACATTTTCTCTATCCAATATGTCATGGACTTGCTGGCGGATATGTTGAATGCAATTAATGAATTTTTTATCCTTTTTAGCTTCGGACAGGACATGAGTTAAATTTTCCTGAGTATCTACAAATGGTATGGAAACATCAATGGGACATAGTGGCTAGAATCCTAATTCCACCTAAAAGGGGTTGTGGCCAGTTGAGCTATGGAGAGCCATGTTGTATTTTTTTGGACATAGGGGAGGATCTCATCCCATGTGCATGGGTGCTTCAAATTGTACATACATAGGATGTGTATGATCATCCCATTGACAAACTCGGTTTGGCCATCATTTTGGGGGTGAAAGGTCGTGGATTTAGTGAGCTTGGTATCCAACAATGACCAGAGGCTTAACCAAAATTCACTTAGGAACTATTTTTCCTGATCTGATATAATGGACTGTGGGATTCTAAAGTGTACCCATACACATTCAAAGAAAAGTTTGGCAGTGGCTTCTGTTGAGATACTCTTCTTGCAGGTTTCCAGAATGGCCATCTTAGAGAATATGTTGACGACCACAAAAGCATAGTTGTTTCCATGCTTGGTAGAAGGAAGGTCCGACATGCAATCCATGGAAATGGATTCCCGGGGTTGGCTATGAGTAGGTAGAAGAGTATACAGGCCTTTCTTCTTGATTGTAGGTTTGTAAATGGAGCAGGCAGTGTGAGATCTGATGTACTTCCCAACATCCTGTCAAATATTTGGCCAATACAAATATCTCTATAGTACTCCTACTGTCTTTTCTACCCCAAAATTTCCACCGACTTAACTGTAGTGCACCTCCCAAATCATCTTGGCACGCTTGCTTGAAGGTACACAAAGGTGTCTTAGGTGGCATAATAGTGCGCCATGGAGGTTAAAGTATGGAACTTTCTTACCTTCAAGGAGTATATAGTGTGTGGTGTTAAAATCTAGATCACTCATAAAAATATGTGGCCATTCCGGAGTCTTGTGTCCACAATATTCGAGCACAATGGTCAACACCATGACTGACGGTCAGTTGAGGCAGTCTGCAAAATTATAGGTGTTTCCGTTCTTGTACTTAATGTTCAAATGAAACTTTTGTAGGTATGTGGACCATTTCTGATGGCAATAATTTTGCAACTTTCCTTATGTATATATGAACTATAGGTATTGGTGGTCTATGTGGATGGTTCTTTCCTTCCCCATAAAGTAATGCTTCCATTTTCGGCTGTCTTGCACAATGGAATACATCTCTTTGTCATAGGTGGGATACTTTTGGACTATGTCTGAAAGTGTCTCACTATGATATGCTACCAGATGTCCTTCCTAAGTAATAACTACACCAATATCATAGTTGGAGGCATCTGTCTCAATCACAAATGGTTGTTGAAGGTTTGGTAATGTGAGCACTGGTGCAGAGTACTAGGCGATGCTTCAACTTGAAAAATTCCCTCTATTGGGATTTAGAGAAAAATAAATTTTCTTTCGCTTTACCCTTGGTGACTTGAATCAAAGGCCAAGTGATATGAGAGAAACCCAACATGAACCTATGGTAGAAATTGGTAAGACCCAGAAAGCTGCAAGACCCAGAAAGCTGAGGAGCTTTGTTAGAGTGGTTGGGGTTTTCCAATCCCACATAACTTGTATCTTGGCTAGGTCCACATGAACACCCTGTTTATCAATGATGTACCCCGGATATGGAACCTAGGTCAAAAAAAAAGTGCATTTCTCCAAATTGGCACACAATTTGTGTTGACACAGGGTTTGGAGGACCTGTCGAATATGATAAAGGTGCTCTTCCTAACTTTGGCTGAAGATTAGGATATCGTCTAAATAAAATACCATGAATGAGTTGGTGAAGGGCCAAGAGATGTCGTTCATAAGCCTTTGTTAGGTCCCTATATTACTAGTATAGTCCCTTATTGTTGTTAGTGTAACCCCCTTATTGTTATTTTTGTACCTGTGTAACTCCAATATTGTTATTATTGTGTCCTTACATTATTATTGTTAGGTCGGTTAGGATTATATTGTGACCCCATAGACTCCTATATATAGAAGGAGCTTTTTTCATTTGTATCATCAAATAATTTTTCATTTACGTAATGTAAAGGAGGTTTCCCCCTCAAAGTGGCTTATTTCTAAGCCATTGATCTCTCTTTTCTTCTATTTTTGGAGCTGGTTTCATAACATTTGGTATCATAGATTTGGATTCTAGGGTTTCGCTGCTCCAAGTAGGTCATTGTGGCATTTTCACTATAATTTTTTCTACGAAGGTTTGGAAGTTGAAATTTTTATCATGCAAAGCCAAAATCCTGAGGAACTTCGTGTAAAAATTTCAGATCCTGGTTGGCAACATTTTCGGAGATATGATCTGAGGTAGTTAGGGTTTTTTCAGGCTCCTGAATTTTATCTCAAATAGGTGACCGTGGGAAAATCGTCGTAACTCTCTCTCTGAGCATCAGATTGGAATTTTGTAAAAAGTGGCCACAAGTACACGGACTTTAGTTTCCTGTGTAAGAATTTCAGAGCTGAAGGAGGAAACAATGACACATCGCATGTCATACAAGTTATCTCTACTGAACCAATCCATAATTAGGTCATTGTGGGAGATTGGGCATAACTTTGACTTGAAGAATCTAAATCAGGTCAAACCTATGGCATTCGAAAGAGGATTAAGAGGGATACTACAGGGCCGAATTTCAGATATTGAAGATATGAAATCACAGAGATAATTTAGTTTCAATACCGAGCTCCTCAAAAGTAAGAAAAATGTGTGTATTTTTTTTTTTTCAAATTGCATAAGTCTTGTGTGAAAAATCAGTTTGAATTGATTCCAAGGGCATATTGTAGAATATATATCAGTATTGGGTTCTAAAATTCCCCCTAAAATGAATTAAACACCCATTAATCCTTCATAACGCTCTACTATGACTCATGAAGACAAAGAAGTGCAACATGACTTATCAAAATTACAAGAGCAAGTGCACCAAATTTTGCTCTTGCAAAGAGAAACAAAAAATGAAATGGAAGTTTTTAAGAAAGGCATGGAAGCTAAGATGGATGGTTTGAAGAAAGGCATGGAATATAAGATGGATGGCATGGAAGCTAATATGGATGACATGAAAGACAACATGGAAAACATGAAGAATGATGTAAAAGAATACATGGAAGATTTGACAAAGTTGATACAAGAAAAGTTTCCTAATGGCTAAAAGATAGTAGAGGAAACTCATGATGAGAAAAAAATAAATATTAATCGTGATTTCATAAACTCTAATGTTGGAGGGAAGAACCAACATATTCCAAATATGGATATGAGGAAGTTTGATGACAAGGATCATGTAACATGGATACTACAGATGGAGCAATATTTTGATCTTAATAATGTGCAAAACACACAAAAGGTACACATTGCAAATTTACATTTAGAACAAGATACATTTGTATGGTATCGACGGCTTTTCTCCCGTAAAAAAATTGTCACTTGGTCAATTTTTACGGAGGAAAGGATAACACATTATGACGATACAAAGAGAAACAACTTATTTAGCCAATTGATAAATCTCAAACAAAAGGGTTCAGTGGTGGAGCATATTGAGGACTTCCAAAAATTGAATATAAGGGTAACTGATATTCCAGAGGAACACATGATTGATGTATTCATAGGAAATTTAAAGGATAACATCCAACCTGAAGTTTGCATTTGGGAACCTGATTAATTAGAGAAGGCATTCAAGTTGGCAAGAAAAATTGAATGTAAAATTATGGCGACAAGGAAGCCTACCGCTCACATCTATAAATATGGAAGTGTGGCTACTCCTAGACTTCCACAACCTACAAGGTTGACACCACAATGGTTGGAAGAAAAAAGATAAAAAGGACTTTTCTATAGTTGTGATAACAAATACACTAAAGGTCATAAGTGTGCTGGGAATAAATTATTTTACATAGATTGTGAAGAGGAGGAAGAAAATGAACAAAAAACTTCAAAACAAGAGGATATACACTAGGAACCAACCCTAAAAGAAGAAGAAAAGAGTTTGACCATATCGTGTAATGCATTGGAAGGAATTAACACTCTTCAAACTCTCAAGATAGAAGGAAATATCAAGAAGAAAAAGGTAATAGTGTTGATTGATTTGGGTAGTACCCATAATTTTATTCATTGTAAGGTAGCCAAGGAATTGAATTATTTCTTATACCCAACACCAGAATATCAAGTGATGATTGCAAATGGAGGTACTATAAATTTCTTTGGAAAATTCCATAATATCAAGCTAACCATGGGGGAATATGTATTGAATAGTCCAATGCTTTCCATTCCAATGGGAGGTTCTTATGTTGTACTAGGAGTACAATGGTTACAATCTTTAGGGACGGTAGCTTTTAATTTTCAAGAAATTTTCTTGAAATTTTTTTCGGAAGGAAAGGAAATCAAATTACGGGGTATCGCAGGGAAGCTGGGAAAGATAATAAGCTCTAATGTCATGACAAAGCTTCTGAATAAATAACAACGAGGCGTAATTGCACAATTATGCTCACTAGAAGTTCCAACATCAAAATCATCTATTTCTCTAGATATCCAAAAAGCCTTGGACAATCATTCCAAGGTGTTTGAAACTCCCAAATGACTCCCATCTATTTGTGATCATGATCATGCTATTCATTTGATTATAGGAAGTGTTCCTCCAAACATCAGGCCTTATAGATATCCTTATGTACAAAAGTGCGAAATTGAATGTATTATTGCAGAAATGTTAGAGGCTTGTATAATTCAACCTAGTCAAAGTTCTTTCTCTGATCTAGTAGTATTAGTGCACAAGAAGGATGGATCATGGCGCATGTGTCAAGAATGTAGGGAGCTCAATAAGCTCACTATTAAAGATAAATTTCCCATTCCTGTGATTGATGAATTATTGGATGAACTACATGGAGAAATTTATTTTACCAAGTTGGATCTTCGTTCAAGATATCATCAAATTAGAATGAAGACTGAAGATATTTCAAAAACAAGATTTCGAAATCATGATGATCATTATGAATTTTTGGTCATGCCTTTTGGCCTTACCAATGCACCTTCTACATTTCAAGGGTTGATGAATTCCATTTTAAAACCCTTCCTTAGAATATTTGTGCTAGTATTTTTTGATGATATACTAATCTACAACAGGTCTTGGAAGGATCATGTTCAACATGTTGACAGGGTGCTCAAACTATTGGAGGAGAAACAATTATATGCAAAAACATCCAAATTTTTCTTTGGAGTACAAGAGGTGGAATACGTATTATATCTCACGAGGGTGTTAAGGTAGACCCTAACAAAATTAAATCCATTAAGGAATGGAAATTCCCCACAACCATAAAGCACTTACGAGGATTTCTCGGGTTAACAGGGTATTATCGTAAGTTTGTTAATAATTATGGGAGAATAGCAGCACCTCTAACAAAATTATTGAAGAAAGATGCATTTTCATGGACTCCTGAAGCAACTAAGGCCTTTGAACATCTTAAAGAGGCAATGTGCCTAGCACCGGTCTTAGCTATGCCATACTTCACAAAAACCTTTATTGTGGAATGTGATGCCTCAGGAAATGGAAGTGGTGTTGTTTTAATGCAAGAAGGATGACCCGTTGCTTTTGAAAGTTTTCCAATCAAAGGAAAGTATTTATAGAAAGCTATTTATGAGAAGGAAATGTTGGCAATACTACATGCACGAAATAAATGGCAACCTTACCTAATGGGAAGACACTTCAAGGTAAAAATTTAACATGATAGTCTTAAACACTTTTTGGAACAAATAATGTCTTCAGAAGAGCAGAAAAAATGGGTCACAAAATGTTGGGTTATGACTTTGAAATCATCTACAAAAACGGGAAGCTAAATTTTTTTGCAGATGCACTCTCAAGAAAGGATCAAGAGGTGGAAGCATTTATTTGTGCTATTTCTATTATCCAACCAGATTGGATAACCGAAGCAAGGGATGAATGGAAGAAGGACAAAGAAGTGTGGATACTCATTCAAAATTTGCAGCAAGATCCTAGTACATCTGATACATTTAGTTGGAAAAATGATTCCTTATGGTACAAATATCGCTATTATATTTGTAAGAATTCCCAACTAAAACAAAATATTCTTTTGGAATTGCACACTTTTCCTTTAGGAAACTCAAGATTTTAAAAAAATTACCACATGGTGAAGAAAGAATCTTTTTGGGATGACCTTAAATATGATATTCAAAAGTTTGTGGCAGAATTTTTAGTTTACCAGCAAAATAAAGTTGAGACAATTAAGACCTCGGGTCTTCTACAACCTTTATCCATTCCAAGTCAACGTTGGGAGGATATTTCCATGGATTTTATCACAGGTTTACCTAATTCCGAAGGAAAGAGTGTTATCACGGTGGTAGTTGATAGAATTACCAAGTATGTACACTTTGTGCATTATCTCATCCATTTAAAGCAAGTACAATTGCTATTGCATTTATGGAAACAATTCAAAAGCTACATGGAAACCCAAAGATTATTGTAAGTGACAAGATCCCATTTTTACTGGAAATTTTTGGACGGGATTATTTTCCTGTTTGGGTACTCAACTAGCTCATAGCTCATCTTATCATCCTCAATCCGATGGTCAGACTGAGATAGTGAATAAATGTTTGGAAGGATATCTTCGTTGTTTTGTATCTGATAAGTAACACAATGGGTCATGTGGTTACCTCTCGCTCAAGGGTGGTATAACACTTCCTTCCATACTGCAGCAAAAATGACCCCATTTATGGCACTTTATGGATATCATCCACCGTCCATCGCATCATCTTTAAGAGAAACTTCTAAGGTTCAAGCAGTGGAAGATCACATCGATCATCAACAAGAAGTTCTCCAACTCTTAAAGGATAACCTAAATTTGGCACAAAATCGAATGAAACAACAGGAAGATCAACATCGCAGCCAGAGAATTTTTGATGTAGGAGACTGTGTATTTTTATGGCTACAACCATACAAACAAATGTCCCTGAAGCAAGCTAACGATAATAAATTATAGCCAAAGTGCTATGGTCCTTACAAGGTGTTGCAAAATATTGGTACTATGGCATACAAATTGGAGCTTCCTCCTTCTTCACGAGTGCATCCATTTTTCAATGTTTCATGCTTAAAGAAGGTTATAGGTGACAAACTTCTAGTTCAAACAATATTGCCAGAACTTGATGAGGAAGGAAAAATCATATTGGAACCTAAAGCTATCATGGAAACAAGAACTAGATAACTACGAAATCAATCAATTTCAACGTATCTCATCAAGCAGAAGAACTTTCCCACTGAAAATTCTACATGGGAGGATGAGAATTTTATATAGAAGCATATGGAGCTACTTAAGCATTGAGGAAAACACTTTTTTGAAGGACAAGGGCATGTTAGGTCCCTATATTACTAGTATAGTCCCTTATTGTTGTTAGTGTAACTCTCTTATTGTTATTGTTATACCACTGTAACCCCAATATTGTTATTATTGTGCCCTCACATTATTATTGTTAGGTCAGCTAGGATTATATTGTGACTGTAGAAATTTGAATAACTGATATATTATTCATTGAGATTCTCCTGATCACACACTATTTTAGCTTCATGCATAATACAGAATCTCTTCTACCATTGATCATCACATGTGGAAATAAAATCAATTGCATGCACACATTAAAGCCATAAAAAATTACACATATGAACACAGTATGTAATGGGAAAGCTTAAAGCTGAAAACCCCCAACTATCTGTATATTATATATGTCATAGATATCATGTAACAATCATCATACAAAGCTCCTCACAAGCTCTTAGTATAATCTCCACTTGGTACACACTAATCAGGCCTGATCTTGCAAATCCCATGCACCGATCTTTGCCAACCTTTAGCCTGCCTCTACTGCGCAATCCCTGTTGAAGAATGCCTCTTGATGAGAATGTATTACCACATAATTGCTCACACAGTATTTATAGGAATCTATACTAAGTGTTGGATACAAACCATGCATCACTTATAGTCACAACTGATAGTCACACTTGCCCTTTCACCTACCTCTCCACTGGTCTCCACTAAAACTGTCCATGCACTGAAGTTAAATGATGTATTTTTTAGTTGATTAATGAGTTTATAATTAGTGAATTAATTAATAATTAATTCACACCACTCTCACTAATTGTATCAATCAGTTAAACTAGATACAAATAGCTCAACTATGTTTATATTAGTTAAACTGAATACAACTCCACTAACTTCCTCAATCAACTCCACCAAACTCTGTCACATGAGTTCTAATTGAAGTATCCATGCAATAGCTCCACTTAACCCTCAGGAATAGCATAATTCCTTCTGTCAACTCCTGTGCCACATCTGTGCACTTAACTGAAGTGCTCCAAGAGAATAAGATAATGTTTAGAGTCCAAATATTATTAAGAGCTAATAATATTAGACATGTCTATTTTTAGACTGGCAATCTAAAAATAGATTCCACCCAATATGTCTAAAAATAGAAATCCATCTATTTTTCCAACTTGACCAACCATCCATAAATAGCACCCCGCAACTTATAGAATATGCTCCATATGTCTAAAAATAGACATAGTCTAAAAATAGACTTTGCGACAAAAAATCACCTGTGTGGCCCCCACCTAATTTGGGTGATCACTTTCCAACTAGAATCAGGAATGATGTTTCAGGATGCCTCCTTCACTGTTTCTTGTTGCAATCTTCAACAGTGACCCCATGGAATACTACATATAGAAGGAGGCTTTGTCATTTGTATCATCCAAGAATTGTTCATTTATGTAATGGAAAGGAGGTTGCCCCCTCGAAGTGGCTTATTTCTAAGGCGTTGATCTCTCTTTTCTTCTATTTTTGGAGCTAGTTTCATAATAGCCTCATGAATTTTGTGGGGGCATTAATCAACCTGAAAGGCATGACCAATCATTTGAAAGGTCCCTTCTTAGAGTTAAAGGCAATATTCCACACATCGGGGGGTTCGATTGGTATCTGGTGATAACTAGACTTCAATTCATTCTTGTTTAAATATTTGGCCCCCTTAACTTGGTCCAGCAGGTCATCAATATGTGGGATTAGATACCTATTCTGAACAATTATCTTATTCAGTGCCTGATAGTCAATACAGAGTCTCTAGGTTTTGTCCTTCTTTTATAAAAACACGATCGGACTCCTAACAGATCCTGCATCTACCTCTTGATTTCATTTCTCTCCTGAACATGGTGTTGATAGATCAGTCCATTGGGTAGTGGTGAACTCAGGGTCATATCGATGGAGTTCTTGACCTGAAATTGTAGGGGTATCTCTATGGGTGAGGTGAAGATGTCCCTGTACTCCTCCAAGACCTTGTCCATCTGTTGTTGTCATGTGAAGCAGCCTTGTTTGGAGCTCATGGATGTGGCCACAATATTCTTCTTTCCATGAGGGATAATCATAAGGAAGGAAAATTTCATGGTCTTGGAAATGATCTTATTTCATTTCTTCGTAGAGATCAAAGAGATGGTGGTAAGCAGTGCTACCTTCACTATCTTGTATAACTTCTTACCCAAATTAATAATAATAAAGAGAGGCCTAGACTCATACATAGTATCACACTTCCATAAGTATGGTTGGAATAATAATACATCACAAACTTCAAGAGGAGAAACATTAGATAGTACCTCATCTCTGAAGGGCCTGATTTTGTAAGGAAGGCGAAACTATTAGTTGATGCGGAGATCTCGTCCTTGGTGAAGTCACCCGATGGTGTACATTTTTCAGTGTTTTTTGGTTGGTAGGCCCAATTGATTCCCGACCTCTACTGAAATAAGGTTCTTTTGGCTTCCATTATAAAAAATTAACTGTAGTAGAGAACCCTTCACCCACATCTATGAGTGGAAGATATGCTCCCTCTCCTCTCAATCTTCAGGCTCAATCTTATGGATATTGGTGGTCGAAATTGTTAGGATAATATAATAATAGGGTTCATAAAATTTTGAATTGCCTTTGATAAGTCTTGTAAATATGTACATACCTTGCTTTCTGCAAGTTCTTTTCCCATATTTTGAAAAGATGAAAAATAATAAAAAATCGAAAAGAGGGTAAAAATTCCTAAGAGAAAGATCAAAGGACTTAGAAAAACATATACCCCAAAAAGAAAAAGAAAAATAAGACCTGAAAGTGAGAAAATACAAATGCCACTACTTTAATTTACTGCAAGAATAATGATTATGTGCAGTGTCAATAAATGCCATAATCCATGATCAGTTAGAAAGTTTAATCCTAACTTTCATGTTTTCAATTTCATGTTTTAGATAGTGAATAAAGATTTGTCAAATAGTTTAAACTTGACAAATCATTAGATAGGTAGAGAATAATGAGGAGCTCAACAATTTAATTTGAACCCTCGGATGAAATAAGGTAGATTTAGATAGTTTTATGCTTTTGAAAGAAAATTTTTTCAGGTTGCAAGCCTAAATGCACCTTCGAAATGAAGAAAAAATGTTAGAAATGGAAGTTGGGTAGGTAGAAAGTAGTGGAGCAATCATGTAAATAATACATCATCGGGAAAAATAACTAATTTCCCCTCCCCTATGATTATTCAATATTCTAATCTATCAGTCAAACAGGCTTAGAGCATTTCTCTGACTTTTGTTGGGACCGGACCCAAGGCTCTATGACTAGTTAGTTGAAAATATCGAGTTCTTATGTTAAATCCTCATTTATCATCATTTACCCTTCATTCATACATTAAAACCCCTTTTTTCTAAGTAAAAACACATTTTTACTTATTAAAATTGTAACCCTAGAGTAATTAACTTCATCCCTTCATAAGCATTCATAAAAACCCACAAAATCACATTTATCCTAAGTATTATTGAAAGAAATATAAAGATGCGCAAATTCTTGATTATTATGTTATACTAGATGTTGAGCCCCAAAGATGTCCTTTCCTTTCACCAAATTTCACTTCATTCCATTTATCCTCTGTTAATTATAGGCTTAAAAGATCAATAGGAATGATTAAAGTTACTTTAATAATGCATGCAATAACTCACTTACTAAAATTTTGTGGTTTTGTTGTCATAGTGTTTTTTGATCAGACTTAGCTACAGAATGCAACCATTCTGTAGCTAGTCGAATATTCCGCAGCCATCTTCATGTTTACATAGGTTACATGTGTCATTTCAAGGTAAAACGCATATGGTTGAATTCCAGAACTCACCTACATCATTCCTTGCCCTCTATGAAGTATGAACAAAAATCTGCAAGTGGTTATGCACGTGGAGGAAACCAAAACTAAGAAGTAGACTTCTACCAGGACAAGGACTATGCAGATGTCTTCAACAAAGTACGAGGCCTCAACAGGAGTTCTAATTCGATTTTGATTGAAAAAGACACCTATCCCTATTTCTTCTCAATGACAGTTATGTATTTTGCTTATAAAAATAACTCGGTGAACTGAGAGACAATTAGCTAGATGATGTTTTGTTGTTAAGTTCTCAAAGACTGTGTTACTCTGTTTTCTGAGCATTTTGATAAAATGAAAGAAGTACAAATTTAATGCAAGATGCGAAGCAATCTTAAGGAACTAGGATTAAAATTGTACTTGTCCCCAAATTTGAGGGCCCTAATCTAAGAAGGCTTTGTGCATATTTTCTAGATAAGTAAATTTAGCTCTGTTTCGTTTTTAATCTAGGCAGTTTTCTGAGCATCATGTTTTATGTTTACTTACATCGAATATTGCAATCAATCTTGTTCCCATGAACTATTCCAATATATCACTAACACGTGAATGAGATAGAGCTGTAATACTTCGGAGGTTGATTGCATTTTAGTTCAGTTCTGTTCATTGTATTTCAAGTTTTATTAGCTAGTTGTATTCTAGTTCTGTTAAATTAGACTTAAAGGCCTTCATTATTTACAAAATTCTCTTGTTCTTAATCTCTTCTAACACATCATTACCATATGGACAAGAATTAGCTATATCATTTTGAGTCCTTGACTATTATGAAATTTCTCATAATTTTACAAACAACCTTTTTCCAAAGCTATTCCAAGAGAACTCTAACCCTTGAATGAGGCTTAATAGTAACATTTTGAGTGGCAGAATGGGTTAATTTTAGTGTTATAAGTCATTTTAGGATAGGGTTTCTTACTATGTTGCAGATAATCTTTTCTCAAATTGTTCCAACAAATTTCTAACTATGGATGAGATTTTCTCTGTAATATTGTAAGTTGTTGTTTACTATAGAGAACTTCATTACATCAAACTTATCCCTTTCTCAAGTTGTTCCAACATACTTCTAATGAAATGAATTGGACTGAGTTAATGTTATGAGTTACTTTACTTGTCAAGCTTTGCAATTTGTGAATTAACATTTTCTGTTCTTAGGTGTCATGCACAGTTTAGAGTAAATTTTGTACTATTTTAGTATGATCAGTAACTTCTCTTTGCCAACAATTTAGTTCTTTTCCTCTTAACACAAAAATATAAAACCAAAAACACTAGAAAAACACTAAACACAACGAAGTAGGAAGAAGATACCTAGGCACATATAGTGCACTTCACTTCAACAATTTACTAGCCCTGGTTGACAATTTATGACATCAATTTAGGAACACTAAGTTGAGCAGACACTAGAGATAATGTGTATTTTGTTTTTCACTCCCCTCTCATATTAACTTTTAACATATTTTATTAAATCCCTAAGGAATACCCTTTCCTAGTTATTAATTCCCTTATATTCAATAAACCCTAAAAAACCCACTATTATAAACTTTTGACCAAAGAATCTTATCCCATGTGCATAAATGAAAAAACCAAAATCAAAATCCCTTTGGTCTAAAATATTATCCATATTCAAATATCCCGCCCTATAGTTTTAAACTGTTAAAAAAAGGTTGAAAACTATATAAATACAATGTATAAACATGCCTACTTATGTTTTATTAAAAAATTTTAACAGATGTTTTAAATAAAAACATTAACCCCGCCATATATATATATATACCAATGAATAAGGCTTAAAAAGCCTTATGTAAAAGCGCCTTTGTAATGATATTTTATCCCCGCTGCTATGGCTTAAACATGTTTTAAAATATTTATTTCATAAAAATTAAACCATTGTTGCCCATACAAAGCCCGATCCCACCTTTCTGCTCCATGCAACTCCTGAAATGATCCCAGCTGTTCGCTTCAAATATTTTGATCTCACGATTAAGAAGTGATATCGCATAGAAAAAGAGCACGACCACTCCAAGGAAAAAGGCATGTGAAATAGGCAGTTGCGCGCTGAACCCTACCTTCCACGTGGCCTCTTTTGATTTGATTGCGTGGGTTTGGCTTAAAACTACTTACCGCTAAAAAGCAACGTGATAAACCACCTGTTTTCTACGCCTATGTAAATTCAAAATCTCTTCCCGATTGATTGTGACTTGCATTCAATGTTGTTCAATGAAAATTCATACATTTGATAAAACATTGGTTAATATGTTAATTCATTCATATATTGCGTTTCACAAATTTTTTTCCCTTCCCGACTATGTAAACCTGCAAAAAACCCCTGATAGCGATTTTCTCCCATCTTTTCGCCTAAATATTGCAAACCTTTGCCCAAGAAGACTATAAAAGAGTGTTGAGGAGAAATATTGCTCCAGTTCAACCACTGAAGCAATTAATTCGACCAGTAGACTGAAGAAAAAACTGTTAAAACCGATACTTGCGTCAAACAGGTATTCCTCTGATAGTCAAACCTGCAAATAAATTCAAAAGACCTTTAAAAGAAAGAAAAATCTTTTTTAATTAAGAAATTGATCAAATTAAATTGCCCAAAAGTCCCAGAAACAGGGAAAACCCTGGAAAAATTTCCCCAGGAACGCTAATTGTCTGTTGCACACAATTTTCAAAGAAAATTATCATTTATTCATAGATTAATGATCAATTTCAAGCTCTAAAGGCCAAAAATCCTCTGTAGGTGCCCTATATCTTCTGAAAATCCTTTTTTTACAGAGTTTAGCCCATTTTGCAGTCAAAAGACTCAGAAAACCCCTGTTTTCTATTTTAGACCAGTTTTTAGCCTCAGAACTTCATTTGAAGAGACCTAATTGAGCATAAAATCCAAAAAGACATTCTATTTTCCTGAAATTGCCTAATCAAGGCTCTCTTATAGTAAAATTTCCTCTACAAACAGTTTAAACTTGCAGAAGCCAAACAAAATGCCTAAAAAACAGAGTGTAAACAAATCTGAAGGTTATAAAATTCCTAAAGCTACTCCTTCCATGACTCCAAATAATGCAATTGTAGTTAACCCATTACAACCCCCAGTTGTTGATATTGAGCATATTCCCTTAGTTGATATTGACTACAAAATAGCTGATCCTATAGTTGAGTTCAATTTGTTAGATATCCACAACTGGTGTTTTGAAAAATCCCTAGTTGATCAAGAAGATGTTCATATTTGGGAATCCAATTTGCCCAAATATGTAGTCCCCTTGTCAAGAAATTATCAAACTATGTCATCAGTACTACATTCCTGAACAAAGAGCTATTGTGAATGCAAACTAAGAGGTCCTATTTACCATTACTGCAGAGTCAATAAACCAAATGTTGCAGCTTCAACCAGACCCTCAAGAAGTCCCATTATCTATTGAAGCCCTCACTAAGTTATACATTAACTTAGACTTTCCCGAAAGGTTTATGATTTTCCAAACTTTCATGCCTCTGCATGTTGAAATTCCAAAATTAAACCCTCCATATTCAATTTCCAAGTTCCATGAAGGTTCAAGGCATGTAATCTCCATGCTTTCCTTCATACTTGGGTATTTCACTGATGAGCATACTCATGAGTCTATCCTAGGATTTTTGTCCACCTTTTCTCTAGGACAACCACCTTCAGTTGTATTTGACTATGCTGGTTTTATAGCTGATAAAATTCACTATCAATTGACTAATTTGCAACTGAAAGGAGTATTTAGATATACATCCTATCTTTTCCACTTGTTTCTATTCTTTCAATGAGAGAGCATTCCAATTTCACTTCAAAAGTTGGATATAGAAGGAAAACCTCTATCAGTTGTCTTTTGGACATCTATACTTAGAAAAGAAGGCACAAAATTCAGTTATTCAAATTTCACAGAGTTGTTTGTACATCCATTGACCACCATCTTGACAAAAACAGAGCAGGCTAGAATAAATGAGGAAATGAAGAGAATATTGCAGCTATCGGAGCAAAGCAAAGTAGGTGATTGGTATTTGTATGAGAAATTCACTAAAATCAGAGTTTTTGGTTCTAACTTGTTTCCCTACAGGTTACCTAAGCATCCATATATGAGGATCTTTTCCTTAGAATACATTAGGCAGATCCTGAATTCAGATTCAATTAATTTTATGGAAGCCAAGAAAAAGACCCAATTTAAACTCAAAAATCAAATTGGGCCTTTCATATGTAATCAAAGAGATGCAGAAAAGGAAGCAGCAAGTCAATTATTGGAATATAAACTAGAAGAAATCTTCCCATGGAATTATGATCCACAAGGGATCTTAAGTAAACTTAGGGTAAAATGTAAATTGACACCCTTTATCCATGAGTCAAAGCCAGATATAGAGAAATTTTCTAATCAAATTGAGTGGGTTGAAAATACTTTAGCAGAGGCATTAAACCAAAGGAATACTAGTCACCCTTTGGAAGTTGCCAAACAACCAGAGACATCCACTAAAATAATCAGAGAAGAAGGAGCTTATACTGCAGAGATTACAACAGAGACAGAGTTTAAAATCATTTACAATAAGAGGCCAAAACTGGATACAACAGCTAAAGGTAAATTAACAATAGATGTTGAAGAAACACAACCTTTGAATACCAACACTGCACAAACAAAGACCAATGTAGCCACTATAATCATCAGTGAGCCAAATCTGAATCAAGAACAATTGAATAATGAAGTTGCACAGATAATGGAAAGGCAACAAAGTGTGGAGGCTTCTTCCTCACATTCAGCTGAGGAGAAGGATTTGGATATTAAGGAAAAATACAAGAAAATCAAATTGAAGAATGAGGAAATCAAAACTGAAATATATTCTCATTTTTTGAAAAAAAAACCAGATAAACAAAATAGATTCCTATCAGCATTTGATTATTCAACTCAAAAATTGATTATGTCAGTTCTACAGCCCACTGTACCAATGCCAAAGACAGTGGCTGACTATAAAATTTTTTATATGGAAGTAGCCACAGATAAAATCCATGAGTTGGATTAGATTGAATTTCACAGGCAAACATCAGAGAAGCTCTATTCCACAGTTACCACAAAAGGTATGAGTGCTCATAGGCTTTAAAATACCATTTCTAATATGCAAGACCAAATGAAGATGGATAAAGCTTCATTATATGCAAAGGATCTAAGGATAAAGGCCTTAGAAGAGTTAGTATTGCAAGTAGGACATGATCCTACAAAAATCAAAGCAGCTGAAGCATTGGTTAAAAAGAAAAATGATGAAATAGCTGCCTTGAGGAAACAACTCAAGCTTCCTCAAGGTGAACATCCTCAGACAAAGGAATTTTTACAAGATCAAAAGAAAAAGATGAAATGGTGAGTTGGATACTTCAACTCATTGATCAAATTAAGGAGATGGAAGTACAAATGGACCAAGTTGTCCAAGAAAAGGGGACAGTTAAGGAACCAGTCATTCCCACTGTCGTCCCAGTCATTACAGCAATAGTGCCATCAACTTTAGGAGAAAATTTGGCACTCGAAGAGCCACTGGCCACTGCAGTGCTGATGACTTCCTCAACAACTTTAGTAACTGAATCCTCTACAACAGTGTTGCCACCTACAAATGAAAGAAGTCAACTAGTAAAGGAAATGGAAGAGATGTCCTTGAAAACCAATGAAATCAACAGATTGACAAAAATAATTGAAAATATTGAGAAGGCAAGAAAATAAGCTTAGATAGATGCTAAAATACATGAAAAAAGTTCTCACAGATTGAGTGAAGAAGTAAAGAAGCTACAAAAATAATTAACTCTCAAGGATCAAATATCATATATTAAAAATTACTTATGGAATAATGTAATTGAAGCCATTCATGATGTTTGGCCATAAATTCAAGTAATTTTTGAGCAAAGAGAGTTACTATTGGCAGCTCAGGCAAAGATCCAAAAGACACAAGAAGAATTAGAAGATAAACCAGAATAGGCAGTAAGGTTAATAAATTTCCTCAACAGCAAGAAAAGACAACAACTTGAAGAATTGAAAATCAATGACAAGACAACTACTATCCTATAAATTAGGAAAGTAACCACCAACAGAAATTTGATGAGGCAGCTTGAA
This sequence comes from Pinus albicaulis, assembly GCA_034641835.2. Classification (NCBI taxonomy): domain Eukaryota; kingdom Viridiplantae; phylum Streptophyta; class Pinopsida; order Pinales; family Pinaceae; genus Pinus; species Pinus albicaulis. The sequence goes on from CM076580.1 coordinate 599,872,916, forward strand.
GAGAAATGTGAAGAAATGAACACTGCTGTCACTATATTCATGGTTAAATTCACCAATTTAAGGCAAAAGGGACTACCTGATATCATAGTGATCAATGATAAGTTAATGCCACAAAATGATTATGACAAAAATATAAGAGAACATGCCAAAGAGCAGGTGAACAAGCCAACAGGACAAGGTATTCCTAGAGGAAAAGTATTGCTGAAAAGTTATGAAGATTTGTTTTATTTACAGTATGAAATCAAACATTTGATTGTCATCAAACCCACATTTTCCAGGTACACTGAGGCTGATGAGAATTTTAGGAAACTCAAGAATATTAGAATTCCTAAAAATGAGGAATGACAAGCGTTGACTGATTTGCTATAAAAATTGAAAGGCAAACAAATGAAGAAGAAAAAAATATTTTTGCTGATTTCACAGTCAAAAAAGATTTTTACAGTAGAAAGCAATCTTACTGAAGGTTAAAGAGTATCCGAAGTGAAAGAGTATAAGTGATAAAGAGTATCAGCAAGAAAGAGTATCAGTGAAGGCAAGTTAAATTCTGAAAATATCTATAAGGCCAACGGAAAGGACACATAAGAAGCCAATTGCTTCTTATCTTAAAACAATTTCTATTTATTTGGAATAAAATAGGACAGTTTGCTAATTTTTTAAGCAAGTTGTCACTATTATTGTTGTAAGATATTTAATTTTCCTAAGTTAATTCCTAGAAGTCATCTAGGATATTTTTTAAGACATTTTATATAAATACTTCACTCTTTGAAGTATTTTTGTGTGGAATAAAATTGCTAGAGATTACTATAGATATTTTGTTGACTTGAAGGCTTTGGATTTCGAATTTGAGTAGCAGATTGGATCACCTTTTTGGCATCATACTTCAAGATCCCTGTGATAAGCTATCTGGAGTGAAGTACTCTCTTAAACTTGTCATTGTTATCTTCTTTTGTTTTAATTCTAAATATGAATGTCTAAATAGGAGTATTACTACAGGACATGTTAATAGCACCCTATTTTTAACTAGTTATCATTTCTTTGTTTTCTTCTGATTTCCGGTGTAGGGAACCCTTAATTGCTCCCTCTCCCATTTGACCTCTATCTACTACTTCCATTTTCTGGATCAAAGGATCCTTAAGTTCCCTTTATCCCGATCATACCACCTCAAAAACCAACTTTCCCAAGATCTCCAAGGGTTATCTACCTTTCCCTACAGATATTTGACCTTTTAGGCTTTGATCCTAGTTCTGTTATCATGACTTAGACTCCATAGCCCAATGGACAAGTATATTTCCCTCTATCTACTCTCTAAGTGAAATTTTCCCACTAAATCCAACAAAACCAAACCAAAATTGCACTTTAATAACTAGCCTAATATTCAAAACTAAAACAAAGTTAAACTTTAAAGAGAGAGCCCTCTCTGAACCCTAGGAAGTCTAGATCCTAGAGTTTGAAGTAGGTTTGTGGTTACCTCTAGTATTCTTTGAATAAAAACCAAAATCCCACAACTTAAGAATTTACTGGAGTGATAACATTACTGGCGACCATACTGGGGAAAATAACCTGGCCTCAGTCATAAAATTGGTCTTAAATGAACCGTTTAAATCATCCTTTTACTTTAAGATTGTTTTTATAGGTTGTGGGTATTGAAAAATTGTAATTCTTGCTTCTAGGAAAGTCTATTATACCAGGTCTAACCCGGATCCTAAGCTTGCTGTAATAGTAGATGACCCAGACCAAATTGGTAAAAAGAAAAAACAAACAGAAAATTTAGAAGCTGAAATATCATTGATAAGAGTCAATTCATTACCAAGTGAATTAGAAATTATGCAAGACATTGATTTTGATCCGAAATTTGAACATTCCTTATTTAAAAGTAAATCTAAAAATGATTTAAAAACTGCTGTGTTAGATCTTGTTTTTATTTCATTTTTGAATGCAAAACAAAAATCTATTGCAGTAAATTTTAGATCTAAGAAAGTTGAATATTAGACCAAAGTTGAGGAAATTAATGTTACTATTCTAAAGGATATTGATGAAGCTATTGAATTAGCTCATTTATTGACTTATGCAAATAGATCTTCAGCTTCCCAATTACATACTACAATAATTCCAGCTAGATATTCATCTCTTTACGCTGTCACATCATTCATAAATTCTACTACCAGCTCATCTATAGATCCATTTATCCCTAAACTACCTCTACAACCCAGATTAGTATTTCCACCAATCACTTCATCTACTATATCCATTAGTTCACCCTTTGATTTCTTAAAAACATCATCCTCATTTCCCAACACTTCTAATACTATCTATAGTTCATCTACTATCATTTCCAGCACAGCTCCAAGTAGTTCTACCTTACCTCCTAGTCAAGCTAAGCTTCAAGCTATGGTTGCTAGATATGCCCCCCTTATCCTACCACAACAACTTCATGATATTCCACAAGACTATCAAAACAAAATGCCACTGTTTGATGGCACTACTCAATATACTGCTCAACAACATATTACTAAAATGACAAACTTCTTTGAAATTTATGAAATTGATGATTCAGATGTTCAAATGAGACTGTTTGCTCAAACTTTAACAAGAGCAGTTAAGAAATGGTTTCAAGATTTAGCTGCTGGTAGTGTAACTAATTTAGCTGTCTTTTTTACTTTGTTTTTAAATAAATGGGAAAAGAAAAAGAACCCCCTCCAAATTTTCTCTGAATTTGATAATTTAAAAAGAGTTCCAAATGAGTCAGTTCAATATTACTGCATTAGGTATAATAGTGTCTATAATTATATCCCTGCAAATCTTAAACCTACTCCTTATTCCGTTCTGCTCAAATTCCCTGATGGATTTGACACAGATATGGCTTACCAATTAAGGGAAAGAGATGCAGGCACCTTAGAAAAAATGCAAATTGATTTAGTAAGTGTAGAAGTGAACATTCTAGCCAAAAAATCTAGACTTAGAAATGAAAGAAGAGTGACAATTAAAGAAGAAAATGAAAATTTAGACACAAAAATGGTTTTTATAGCTAAAAATTTAGAAAGAGTGATTGATAGATTAGATAATATGGAGAGAAGACCTCAGTGGGATAACCAAAAACAGATTAGAAATCCCAATTTTAGAAAAAATATAAATTCTGGAAAAGCAAAAGAAACATCCCCGGACCAAACAATTAGACCACCATTCCAAGAGAAATATGCTGAAATTTCTTAGAATAATAATGATGATGAGGAGGATACTATTATTCTAATGGGAATACATGACAACAATACCATTTTCCTAACTCAGGAAGATCAAGAATTGTTTGAACTTCAATAGCTTAAATTAGATTCTAGTGAATCCTTTGATTATAAGAAAGGTTATGAATATGAAATAAATGAAATACACAACCAGTATAACCTTAGAAACAAGAAAAGCAATGATTATTCTACTAATAAAACTTCCCGAAATCAAAATCAGAAAATAGTAGAAGCCCCTAAAACAAAAGTTTTGCAAATTCTCCCAAGGGAAAATAAGCAAAACTCAAATTCCTCCCAAAAATTTTCTAGTCCTAAGAAAGCATCAGGCCCTAAAATTGTTGACATTACTGATGAAGTTGCTCAGGATGCAAAAGATCCTAAAAAATATGCTGCTGCTAAGGCATCTAATTTTGTAAAAACATCAAATTTAGATCCCAAAAAACCTTCTGCTGATCCTAAAACAATAGACCCAAAGACTGTTGCCTCAAAAACATCTGTTGAAAATTCTAAGTCAGAAAGAGCATCTAATGCTTCATAAACAATCCCTGAAAATAAAGTTAGAAGTAGTAAAACACAAGAAACACAAACATAGAATCATAAACAATTGAAAATGAAAAAAAAACTATAGAAAAGCAAGACAAACCAACACAAACTACAGTTACCAAAGAAGAACTGATTCAAATCAGTAAAGATCAATCTGCATTCAACATATAATCAGAAATTGCAAAACTTAAAATACCAATTCCTTTGACTGAATTGGTAAAGAATGACTTGTACAAATCAACCATAACTGAAAAATTAAATATGAATGATGGAGAAGACTCCATAAATCTAAATGATGATCAACCAGAGTTGATTTTTGGCCCAGATGTAAATGGAAAACATGCAGATGGTGTAGTTCCTCCATCCTATATCAGTTTAACCATTCATGATAAAATTCTACATAACACAATGCTAGATTCAGGAGCTTCCCATAACTTAATGCAAAAAGCCATATGGAAACTCTGAATCTAGAAATTACAAGGCCATACAAAGATTTGTTTTCTTTTGATTCCAGTAAAGTTAAATGCTTAGGTTTAATTAAGGATTTGTGTGTAACAATAGTTCAATACCCCGGTAAGAGTATATTAATGGACATTGTAGTAGTTGATATACCACTAAAATATGGTATGCTACTTTCTCACTCATGGGGAGCAAAGTCGCAGGGATCTCTACAATTGGACATGTCTTATGCTACTATCTCGGTGTTTGGCCAGCCTAAAAAGTTATATAGGGAAACATTAATGAAGTACATGGTCAGTAGTGCTGAAAGATCTATAAACTACCCAATTTACTCTACACCAACTGACCTTGATTCCTTTATCCTATGTAACTCTGTAACAAATGAAATCCAAACTGAACTAATAGATAAAAATAGAGAACCAAACAATGATAACATTTATCATGAATCTCAATGGCATTTAGACTTTGATGGTGTAGTGAATAAGTTAGGAGCAGGAGCAGGAGTTTGGATAACAAATATGGAGACCAATCATTCTGAAGGTCATGCTTTCATGCTAAATTTCAATTGTACAAACAATATGGCCGAGTATGAAGCCCTTATCCTAGGACTCCAAATCATCAAAAACTCAGGAGGAAAAAGAATTTTAATCATGGGAGATTCAGATTTGATCATAAAACAAGTAAATGGAGTTTATTCTGTTTACAATCCTAGACTAAGCAGATATAGAGACACTATCATATATTTAATTGATGATTTATTGGAATGTAAGTTTGTTGTTATACCTAGAAAACAAAATATACAAGCTCATTGTCTTGCAAATTTTTCTAGTACATGAAATTTTCCATTCCAACCTAATCACAAATATACTGCTGAAGTCAAACATAGGCCAATAATTCCAAATAATCTTAAGTATTGGCAGATTTTTTCTTAGGATGAACAGATTTACAAGTTTATGAACAATGAAGGAGAATTTCAAAATTGTATTATAAATACAGATTGTACAATAAATCATGATTTGGATTGTGAAATAGATTTAAATGACTTAGATATAAATAAAACTAAGTTTGATAAACCCACTAGATTTAGTCAAGCTGACATAGATAGCTTAGAGAAAGTAGAGATTGAAGAAATTATTGAAGATGAATAAGATATAGTGAATCTTAAGGATAACTTTTTACCTAAAGGTTTAACTCCATTAGAAGATTTTTTTGACTCTAATGATGTAGCTAGAAAACCAAAAATGGAGCCAGTGAGATCTTACATAGAAGAATGTAACATTGGTACAAAATCAAAACCAAAGATAATCAAAATGTCCAGAATTTTACCTCAACAAGAAAAGGATAAATATATTGAAATTTTAAAGAAATATCAAGATGTGTTTGCTTGGGGTTATGAATATTTAAAATCTTATGATACAAACAAAATCCAACACAAAATTCCAATAAAATAAGATCAAAAGCCATTCAAACAAAAGTTGAGAAGGATTAACCCTGTTATATTACCTTTGATTGAAAAAGAAGTTAAGAGAATGTATGATGCCCAGATCAGTGCACCAATCATATATTCTGATTGGGTTTCAAACCTAGTTCCTACAAGAAAGAAAACAGGAGAAATGGTCATAGATGAATGACTAAATTAACGCAGTTGAATCCCAAAAATGATATCTAAGAAATTAGATTGTCTGTTGAATTTAGAAATCTTAACAAAGTATCCTTAAAGGATAATTACCCTTTACCTAAAGTGGACCACATATTACAAAGGGTAGTAGGTTCTTCAAGGATTTCATTGTTAGATCGTTTTTCAGGATACAACCAGATCCTAGTTCAAGAAGAAGACCAAGCTAAAACAACATTTACCATTCCTTGGGGAACTTTTATGTATGTAAAAATGCTTTTTGGCCTAATGAATGCAAGAGCAACCTTTCAAAGGGCTATGGACATAGCCTTTGCAAAGGAAATACATGAGTTCTTAGTAATTTAATTAGATTACATTACTGTATTTTCCAAAATAGATAATGAACACTTGGATCATTTGAGACAATTTTTTATTAAGTGTAGGAAATATGGCATCTCTTTAAATCCTAAGAAAAGTCTATTTGGACTAGAATAAGGTAATTTAATTGGACGTATAATCTCAAAATAAGGAATTAGGATAGATCCTGCTAGGATAGAAGCAATTCTGAACATCAACCCACCAAAAAACATCAAAGAATTACAAGCTTTTTTAGGTAAGATAATTTTTTAAAGAAGATTCATATCTAATCTAGCTGAGATAATTACAGAATTGAATAACATGCTAAAAAAAGATTCAGTTATTAGATGGATTGTTGAGGCTAAACAATCATTTGACTCTATCAAACAAGCCTTAACCAAAACTCTAGTCTTAATAAGTCCTGATTTTAAGAAAGATTTCATGATTTTTTCATTTGCTTTAGAACACACCATTGCTGCAATTTTACTGCAGAAAAAAGACCAAGGATTTGAACAACCCCTATATTTTTTTAGTAAAGCCCTTAGAGATTCCCCTTTGAAGTATAATATTATGGAAAAACAAGCCTTAGCCTTGGTTAAGGCCATTAAAGACTTCAGAGTTTATATTCTCTACTCACACATTATTGCTTATGTCCCAAATTCTGTAGTTAAAGACATTCTTACTCAGGATGGTCCTGATGGAAGAAGAGGAAAGTGGATTGCCACTATTTTAGAATATGACATAGAGATAAAACCCACCAAGCTCATTAAAGGTCAAGGATTAGCCAGACTTATGGCTGAATCCAATAGTAATTCCCTAGATATAAATTTTATTGCTCAAGTAGATGATCAGGAAGAGATGGTGACTCCATTGATCAGTGAAGCCTTTTCACACTCACCTTGGTATACAGATATCATATTTGTACTCCAAAACTTACAAGCTCCTCCTGGATTGTCAAGAACCAAAGCTAGATTTTTACAACTTAAAGCAGTAAGATTTTGTATCTTAGATAATGTACTTTTTTGGAGAGATCATAGTGGGATTTTACTAAATTTTTTACTAAAGGAAGAGGCTGACAAAATACTTGAAAAATTTCATGCAGGTGACTGTGGAGGACATTTATATTGGAAATATACTACTGAAAAGATCCTGAGAGTTGGTTTTTACTGGCCAACCATGTTTTCTTATGTCAAAAAATATGTTACTTCATGTCATAAGTGCCAAAATTTTGAGGGTAAGAAGAAATTATTACCCCTCCCTTTAAAACCTATTTCAACTGAAGTGCCATTTCAACAACGGGGTTTAGACTTCATTGGTGAAATTCACCCTCCCTCTTCAAGCCAACATAAGTGAATTTTGACAACCACTGATTATTTTACCAAGTGGATTGAAGCCATACCTTCCAGACAATCCACTGATACTGTCATTATTTCCTTCCTAGAAAACAACACCCTTTCAATATTTGGATGCCTTCAAATGATAATTTCTGATAATGCAACAACATTCAAATCCAAGAAAATGATTGACTTTTTCCACACATAACATATTACCCTAGGCCACTCTACTGCATATTACCCCCAAGGTAATGGTCTAGCTGAATCCTCAAACAAAAGCCTAGTAAATATCATCAAAAAATTACTTGAAGACAATAAAAAGACTTGGCATAAGAAGTTAGTCAATGCCTTATGGACAGATAGACTTACTGCTAAGAAATCCATTAGTACTTCACCTTACCAACTATTTTATCGAATGGATGATGTTTTTCCTTCCTCCCTAGGTGTACCAATGATGAAAATTATCCAAGAATTACAGGTTGAAACAAATGACATCCAAAGAAGGATAAATCAAAATATTCACTTGTAACAAACAAGGGAAGAATTTTATGTCAACTCTCAAGTCATTCGGGATAAGATCAATAAAATATATGATAAAAAAGACAAAAGAGGATGGTTTTTACATAGGAGATAAGGTGTTAAAATGGGATTCCAGAAGAGAAGACAAAAGAAAACATAGAAAATTTGATTTTCTATGGAAAGGGCCTTATGTAATTTATGGATATAGAGGTAATAATGCTTTCTTTCTCAAATAATTGGATGGAACAGATCTGCAAGAAGGACCGGTTAATGGCAGAATTCTGAAGCACTACTACTCACCAGAGTTAACCAATAGTTATTTTTCATTCACTTTTATCATTGTACATATACATTGCAAATTTTAGATTGGATTGGATATTTCCTTAGCAAAATTGAAGCCCGAAGAGAAGGCCCTAAGCTTTGAAAAGTGAATATCATAAATATGAATAAGTTCCAAATATCAGAAGACATTTACAAGATCATCACAGTCAAATTTCAAAGGCTACTAAGTCTTAGAGTTCTTGATATTTCACCAGGAAATTTAATCCCCATGTGGAGCCACTGTTAGGGTCCTATAATAATAGGGTTCATAAAATTTTGAATTGACTTTGATAAGTCTTGTAAATATGTACATACCTTGCTTTCTGCAAGTTGTTTTCCCATATTTTGAAAAGATGAAAAATAATAATAAATCAAAAAGAGGGTAAAAACTCATAAAAGAAAGATCAAAGGACTTACAAAAACATATACCCCAAAAAAAAAAGACCTAAAAGTGAGCAAATCCAAATGCCACTACTTTACTTTACTGCAAGAATAATGATTATGTGCAGAGTTTCAATAGATGCCATAATCCATGATCAATTAGAAAGTTTAATCCTAACTTTCATGTTTTCAATTTCATGTTTTAGATAGTGAATAAATATTTGTCAAATAGTTTAAACTTGACAAATCAGTAGATAGGTAGAGAATAATGAGGAGCTCAAAATTTTAATCTGAGCCCTCGAATGAAATAAGGTAGATTTAGATATTTTTATGATTTTGAAAGAAAATGTTTTAAGGTTGCAAGCCTAAATACACCTGCAAAATGAAGAAAAAATGTTAGAAATGGAAGTTGGGTAGGTAGAAAGCAGTGGAGCAGTCATGTAAATAATACATCATCGGGAAAAATAACTAATTTCCCCTCCCCTATGAGTATTCATTATTCTAAGCTATCAGTCAAATAGGCTCAGAGCATTTCTCTGACTTTTGTTGGGACCAGACCCAAGGCTCTATGACTGGTTTGTTGAAAATATTGATTTCTTATGTTAAATCCTCATTTGTCATCATTTACCCTTCATTCATACATTAAAACCCCTTTTTTCTAAGTAAAAACACATTCTTACTTATTAAAATTGTAACCCTAGAGTAATTAACTTCATCCCTTCATAAGCATTCATAAAAACCCACAAAACCACATTTATCCCAAGTATTATTTAAATAAATATAAAGATGAGAAAATTCTTGATTATTATGTTATACTAGAGATAACATGTATTTTTTTTTTCACTCCCCTCTCATATTAACTTGTAACATATTTTATTAAATCCCTAAGAAATACCCTTTCCTAGTTATTAATTCCCTTATATTCAATAAAACCTAAAAAAGCCGCTATTATAAACTTTTGACCAAAGTATATTATCCCATGTGCATAAATGAAAAACCCAAAATCAAAAGCCCTTTGGTCTAAAAGATTATCCATATTCAAATATCCCGCCCTATAGTTTAAACTATTGAAAAAAGGTTGAAAACTATATAAATACAATGTATAAACCCGTCCACTTATGCTTTATTAAAAACATTTAACAAATGTTTTAAATAAAAACATTAACCCCGCCATATATATATATATATATATATATACCAATGAATAAGGCTTAAAAAACCTTATCTAAAAGCGCCTTTGTAATGATATTTTATCCCCACCGCTATGGTTTAAACGTGTTTTAAAATATTTATTTCATAAAAATTAAACCATTGCTGCCCATACAAAGCCCAGTCCCACCTTTTCGCTCCATGCAACTCCTGAAATGATCCCAGCTGTTCGCTTCAAATCTTTTGATCTGATGGTTGAGAAGTGATATCGCATAGAAAAAGAGTACAACTGCTCCAAGGCAAAAGGCACGCAAAATAGGCAGTTTCGCATTGAACTCTCCCCTCCATGTGGCCTCTTCTGATTTGATCGCGTGAGTTTGGCTTAAAACTACTTATCACTAAAAATCAATGCGATAAACCACCTGTTTTCTACGCCTGTGTAAATTCAAAATTGCTTCCCACCTGATTGTGACTTGCATTCAATGTTGTTCAATGCAAATTCATACATTTGATAAAACCTTGGTTAATATGTTAATTCATTCATATATCGCATTTAACCATTGTTATTCCCTTTCCGACTATGTAAACCTACAAAAAACCCCCGATAGCCATTTTCTCCCATATTTTTTCCTAAAACTTGCAAACCTTTGCCCAAGAAGTCTGTAAAAGTCTGTTGAGGAGCTATATCGCTCCATTTCAATCACTGAAGTAGTCAATTCGACCAGTAGACTGAAGAAAAAACTGTGAAAACTGATACCTGCGTCAAAACATGTATTCCTCTAAGATTCAAACCTGCAAATAAATTCAAAAGACCTTTAAAATAAAGAAAAATATTTTTTACTTAAGAAATTGATCAAATTAAATTGTCCAAAAGTCCCAGAAACAGGCAAAACCCTGGCGAAATTTCACCAAGAACCCTAATTGTCTGCTGCACACCATTTTCAAAGAAAATTATCATTTCTTGATAGATTAATGATCAATTTGAATCTCTAAAGGCCAAAAATCCTCTACAGGTTCCCTATATCTTCTGAAAATCCCTTTTTAACAGAGTTTAGCCCATTTTGCAGTCAAAAGACTCAGAAAACCCCTGTTTTCTATTTTAGACCATTTTTTAGCCTTAGAACTTCGTTTGAAGAAACCTAATTGAGAATAAAATCCAAAAAGACATTCTATTTTCTTGAAATTGCCTAATCAAGCTTTTGTTATAGTAAAATTGCCTCTGCAAATAGTTTAAACTTGCAGAAGCCAAATACAATGCCTAAAAAACAAAGTGTAAACAAATCTGAAGGTTCTAAAACTCTAAAGCTACTCCTGCCATGACTCCAAATACTGCAATTGCAGTCAACCCATTATAGTCCCCAGTCATTGATATTGAGCATATTCCCTTAGCTAATATTGACTACAAAATAGCTAATCCTATAGTTGAGTTCAATTTGTTAGATATCCACAACTGGTGTTTTGAAAAATCCCTAGATGATCAAGAAGATGTTCATATTTGGGAATCCACTTTTCCCAAATATGTAGTCCCCTTGACTCACCCTTGTCAAGAAATTATCAGACTATGTCATCAGTACGACATTCCTGGACAAAGAGCTATTGTGAATGCAAACAAAGAGGTCCTATTTACCATTACTGCAGAGTCAATAAACCAAATGTTGCAGCTTCAACCAGACCCTCAAGCAGTCCCATTGTCTATTGAATCCCTCACTAAGTTATACTTTAACTTAGACTTTCCAAAAGGGTTTATGATTTTCCAAACTTTCATGCCTCTGCATGTTGAAATTCCAAAATTAAACCCTCCATATTCAATTGCCAAGTTCCTTGAAGGTTCAAGGCATGTAATCTCCATGCTTTCCTTCATATTTGGGTATTTCACTGATGAGCATACTCATGAGTCTATCCTAGGATTTTTGTCCACCTTTTCTCAGGACAACCACCTTCAGTTGTATTTGACTATGCTGGTTTTATAGCTGATAGCATTCACTATCAATTGACTAATTTGCAGTTGGAAGGAGTATTTAGATATACATCCTATATTTTCCACTTGTTTCTATTCTTTCAATCAGGGAGATTTCCAATTTCACTTCAAAAGTTGGATATAGAAGGAAAACCTCTATCAGTTGTCTTTTGGACATCTATACTTAAAAAGAAGGCACATAATTCAGTTATTCAGATTTTTCAGAGTTGTTTGTACATCCATTGACCACCATCTTGAAAAAAACAGAGCAGCCTAGAATCAGTGAGGAAATGAAGAGAATATTGCAGCTATCAGAGCAAAGAAAAGTAGGTGATTGGTATTTGTATGAGAAATTCACTAAAATCAGAGTTTTTGGTTCTAACTTGTTGCCCTACAAGTTACCTAAGCATCCATCTATGAGAATATTTGCCTTAGAATACATTAGGCAGATCCTGAATTCAGATTCAATTAATTTTATGGCAGCCAAGAAAAAGACCCAATTTAAACTCAAAAATCAAATTGGGCCTTTCATATGTAATCAAAGAGATGCAAAAAAGGAAGCAACAAGTCAATTAGTGGAATATAAACTAGAAGAAAGCTTCCCATGGAATTATGATCCACAAGGGATCTTAAGTAAACTAAGGGTAAAATGTAAATTGACACCCTTTATCCATGAGTCAAAGCTAGATATAGAGAAATTTGCTAATCAAATTGAGTGGGTTGAAAATACTTTAATAGAGGCAGTAAAACAAAGGAATACTAGTCACCCTTTGGAAGTTTCCAAATAGCCAGAGACATGCACTAAAAGAATCAGAGAAGAAGGAGATTAAATTGAAGAGACTACAATAGAGACAAAGTTTAAAATCATTTACAATAAGAGCCCAAAACTGGATACAACAGCTAAAGGTAAAGTAACAATAGATGTTGAAGAAACACATCCCTTGAATACCAACACTGCACAGACAGAGACCAATGTAGCCACTGTAATCATCAGTGAGGAAAATCAGAATCAAGAACAATTGAATAATGAATATGCATAGATAATGGAAATGCAACAAAGTATGGAGGCTTCTTCCTCACATTCAGCGGAGGAGAAGGATTTGGATATTAAGGAAAAATACAAGAAAATAAAATTAAAGAATGAGGAAATCAAAACTGAAATATATTCTCAGTTTTTGAAACAAAAAATAGGTAACCAAAACAGATTCCTATCAGCATTTTATTATTCTACTCAAAAATTGATTATGTCAGTTTTACAGCCCACTGTACCAGTGCCAAAGACAGTGGCTTACTATAAAAAAATTTGATATGGAAGTAGCCACAGATAAAATCCATGAGTTGGATCAGATTGAATTTCATAGGCAAACATCAGAGATGCTCTATTCCACAGTGACCTCAAAATTTATGAGTGCTCATAAGCTTCAAAATACCATTTCTAATATGTAGGACCAAATGAATATGGATAAAGCTTCATTATATGCAAAGGATCTAAGTATAAAGGCCTTAGAAGAGTGAGTATTGCGGGTAGGATATGATCCTACAAACAACAAAGCAACTGAAGCATTGGTTAAAAAAAAAAATGAGGACATAGCTGCCTTGAGGAAACAACTCAAGCTTCCTCATGGTGAACATCCTCAGACAAAGAAAGTTCTACAAGATCAAAAGAAAAAGATGAAATGATGAGTTTGATACTTCAACTCACTACTCAAATTAAGGTGATAGAAGTTCAAATGGACCAAGTTGTCCAAGAAAAGGAGACAGTTAAGGAACCCGTCATTCCCACTGTCATCCTAGTCATTACAACAGTAGTTCCATAAAATTTAGGAGAAAATTTGGCACCCAAAGAGCCAGTAGCCACTGCAGTGCCAGTGAATTCCTCAACAACTTCAGTAACTGAATCCTCTATAATAGTGTTTCCACCTACAGATGAAAGTAGTCAAATAGTAAAGGCAATGGAAGAGATGTCCTTGAAAACCAATGAAATCAATATATTGACAAAAATAATTGAAAATCTTGAGAAGACAAGCAAATAAACTCAGATAGATGCTAAAATACATGAGCAAAATGCTCACAGATTGAGTGAAGAAATAAAGAAGCTCCAGAAAGAATTAACTCTCAAGGATCAAATATCATATATTAAAAATTACCTATGGAATAATGTAATTGAAGCCATTCATGATGTTTGACCATCAATTCAAGCAATTTTTGAGCAGAGAGAGTTACTATTGGAAGCTCAAGCAGAGATCCAAAAGACACAAGAAGAATTGGCAGATAAACCAGAACATGCAGTAAGGTTAATAAATTTCCTCAACAGCAAGAACAGATAGCAACTTGAAGAATTTAAAATCAATGACAGGACAGCTACTATCGTATAAATTAGGAAAGTAACAACCAAAAGAAATTTGATGAGGCAGCTTGAAGAGAAATGTGAAGGAATGAACACTGATGTCACTAGATTCATGGTTAAATTCACCAATTTAAGGCAAAAGGGACTTCCTGATATCATGGTGATCAATGATAAGTTAATGCCACAAGATGATTATGACAAAAATATAAGAGAATGTGCCAAAGAGCAGGTGAACAAGCCAACAAGCCAAGGTATTCCCACAGGAAAAGTATTGCTGAAAAGTTTTGAAGATTTGTTTTATTGACAGTATGAAATCAAACATTTGTTTGTCATCAAACCCACATTTTCCAGGTACAATGAGGCTGATGAGAATTTTAGGAAACTCAAGAATATTAGAATTCCTAAAAATGAGGAGTGGCAAGCATTGACTGCTTTTCTATAAAAATTTAAAGGCAAAAAAATGAAGAAGAGAAAAATATGTTTGCTGATTTCACAGTCAAAACAGATTTTTACAGTAGAAAGAAATCTTATTGAAGGTTAAAGAGTATCTAAAGTGAAAGAGTATAAGTGATAAAGAGTATCAGCGAGAAAGAGTATCAGTGAAGGCAAGTTAAATTCTGAAAATATCTAAAAGGCCAGCAGAAAGGGCACATAAGCATCCAACTCCTTCTTATCTTAAAATAGTTTCTATTTATTTTGAATAAAATAGGACAACTTGCTAATTTGTTAAGCAAGATGTCACTATTATTGCTGTAAGATATTTATTTTTCCTAAGTTAATTCCTAGAAGTCATCTAGGATATTTTGTAAGACATTTTATATAAATACTTCACTCTTTGAAGTATTTTTGTGTGGAATAAAATTGCTAGAGATTACTATAGATATTTTTATTGACTTGAAGGCTTTGGATTTTGAATTTGAGTAGCAGACTGGATCACCTTTTTGTCATCATACTTCAAGATCCCTGTGATAAGCTATCTGGAGTGAAGTACTCTCTTAAAATTTTCATTGTTATCTTCTTCTTTTTTCATGCATATGTCTGTGTTTTAATTCTAAATCTAAATGTATAACTAGGAGTATTACTACAGGACATGTTAATAACACCCTGTTTTTAACTAGTTATCATTTCTTTGTTTTCTTTAGTGCCCTTTATCCTGATCATACCACCTCAAAAACCAATTTTCCCAAGATCTCCAAGGGTTATCTACCTTTCCCTATAGATATTTGACCTTTTAGGCCTTGATCTCGGTTTTGTTAGCTTGAATTAGACTCCATAGCCCAATGGACAAGTAGATTTCCCTCTATCTACCCTCTAAGTGAAATTTTCCCACCAAATCCAACAAAACCAAACCAAAATTCCACTTTTATAACTAGCCTAATATTCAAAACTAAAACAAAGTTAAACTTTAAAGAGAGAGCCCTCTCTGAACCCTAGGAAGGCTAGATCCTAGAGTTTGAAGTAGGTTTGTGGTTACCTCTAGTATTCTTTGACTAAAAACCAAAATCCCACAACTTAAGAATTTACTGGAGTGATAACAGAAATGATGGCACTAGGCTTTGCATCAATAACCTGCTTCCCTTTGTCATTCCCTTTGTCAGGTTCTGACTCAGAGTTGGAACATGCATCTCAATCAGAAGCCTTCAGTTGTGACATGAGTGACTTCTTGGCTTGACACTCACTTGTGTTCTGAGTGGGATTCTCATGGAACTCACACCATTTTCATGTGTTCGTATTTTTCTTCATGGTGTTTTTATTTGCTTGCAGCTTCAGTGGATTGTCCTAGGTTGCCCCTCCTTGGCTTTTTCCTTTGTTCTATAGTTTGGGGACGCCTTTCTGATTGCTTTGGATTCGTAGATCCAAAATCTCGCTTCTTCTATTTAAATTTATGCTTCATCTTGACAATGTATCGATAGGTGGTGCCAAGCGAGGAGATGTATAGGAAATCCATCTCATCCTAGATGTACTTTTGTAGACATTCGTGGTACTTGAGTAAAAAATTCCACTCAAAATACTTGATACCCAACTTCATGCGAAGGGTGTGAAAAATATTTGTGAAATCTGGCACATCTTGGTCCCTTTCCTACTGCAGCGTGGTCATATTTACGTATTTATCTTAATATCTCCTAATAGGGTAATATTGTTCCTTGATGGAATCCAAAAAATAATTCCAATTGGGTGCGGCTAAAAACATTTAGGGTTCTCTCTCGTCCTTATGTTCATTGTAGGTTTCCCACTAGTCCTTGACATGGGGTGTGACTTTGAGGAGTGTAAAAGTAATATTTTCTTATTGGAAAAGTCGTGAACAGATAAATATCCTTCCAATAGATTTAACCATCTATCTACAATGTTCGCATATATCTAGCCTTCAAATATGGGGATTTAAAAGTTGACTTGTACGTTAACGATAGTGGCGCCTCCAGAGTGGTTGTTGGATGAAGATGTGTTACATGTGGGTAGCCATTGAAGGTTCTCAAAAAAAATTTCCATCATCGCATTCATTTGTTTCTCGAGGTCATATTCAAGAAATATTTTGAAAGAATATCCTGCTCCCTCATCTTTCTTTTCTTCTGCCATGGGAGGTCGTTGGGGTTTATGAGGCTAGTCTTGCAAACATTCAACCAGTTCGAGCCCTAGCTCCTTATACCCTGACCTCATTGGGGACATGTAAAGAAAGAAAGAAAAAAGAGCAGACCGCTCTGATACCACTTATCCAGACTTATGTAGGAATGCAACTTGACACAAATATAAACATAAACATATAGATGCAGCAGAAACAAAAATTCATTTAATTAACATCAAAGAACTGAATTATGCTCACATACATAATGGAAATAAACAAGCTCGAGCGATAGTAGCTTATATATGAGAAGAGATGTAAAGAATACATGCCTATGAACTATGTTGCAATGAGGCTCAAGGGAATTTATTATTGAACAACAAAGGGAAACCATAAAAAACCAAAGACCTAATCCTAGGAGATGGAATGCCAAGAGTTTGTGGGCCTCGTTGGGGTTAGTTGGGCATCCAAATTCTCAGGGTCGTAACTTGGTCACATGATCTTAATTTGGCATGTACGATACCTCGTTAGAAATATCTATCCAAGTACTACATGATTTGTGGTGATCCCTCTTCTACAAATACAATACTGCAGTGGACCTCAAAAAAAATCCTTTTAAGGTGTCAAAAATGCTTTGAAAGTTCAAGACCCGAAAAACTGCTAAAAATAGCAAGTGTTGCTATAATCAAGAAAAATGATGAAACCAACTAGAAGTATAGGTGCAATAGGTAGGTGGACACCAATATCCACCTAGATCATTAGTCCCTCCTTAGGAAGCTATGGTCCCCATTACGTGAAGAACCTCCATGCGACGAGAAAATTTATGTTGAACTTGGTACCTGGTGAGCCACTTTCCCTAGTGAAGGAGTTGTTGCATGTTTAATACAACTTGGGTTGAGCTCTATTGGTGTCAAATTCTCAGCAACTTCGGATGTGTCCAAAAATTTGGGAAATTATGGCCATAGCCAATCCATATTGAATATTGGGTGTAGGCCAAGGAACACTTGCATTCTAATCTCGAAAGAATTATCTCCTGTAACCTTAGTGATGGTGTAAGGCCCATTTCAAAGCAGGTGAAACTTGTGGTGGGGTACAATGAGGCACTCCTTCTACAAATGTAACCAAAATTTGTCGCCTACTTGGAACTTGTGTGGCATTTGATGTTGATCATGACGTTGCTTGTACTTTGAATTTTCTATGTCCAATAAGTCATGGACATTTTGGTGGTTTTGATGAATGTGATAAATGAATTTGTTAGCTATGTCATATTTGGACAGGACATGAGCCGAATCTACCTGAGTAACTGCAAATGGTATGCCAACATCAATGGGACATATTGGCTAGAATTCTAGTCCCACCTGAAAGGGGTTGTGGCCAGTTCAGTTGTGGATATCCATGTTGTAGTTGTGCTGGACATAGCGGAGGCTCTCATCCCATGTATGTGGGTGCTTCAATTTTTACATGCGTAGGATGTGCATGATCATCCTATCGGTGACCTCTATTTGGCCATCAATTTGGGACTGAAATTTCATGGACTTAGTGACCTTTGTATCCAATAACGACCAGAGGTTTGACCAAAATTCACTTAGGAACTGGATGTCCCAATCTGGGATAATGGATTGTGGGATCCAAAAGTGTACCCATACTCATTCAAATAAGATTTTGGTGGTGGCTTCTCTTGAGATACTTTTCTTACAAGACGACAGAATGGCCATCTTAGATAACTTATCAACAACCATGAAAACACAGTCATTTCCATGCTTGGTAAAAGAAAGGCCCAGCATGTAATCCATGGAGATTGATTCCCAGGGTCATCTAGGAGTAGGAATAGGAGTATACAAGCCTTTATTCTTGATTGTAGGTTTGGAAATGGTGCAAGAAGTGCAGGATCTGATGTACTTCCCAACATTTTGTCCAAGGTTTTTCCAATAAAAATATTTTTACAGTATCGCCACTATATTTTCTACCCAAAAATTTCTAGTGACTCAACTTTAGTGTGCCTCCCAAATAATCTTGGCATTCTCGCTTGAAGATATATAGAGGTGTCCCAGGTGTCATAATAGCACATATTGAAGGTGGCAGTCTAGAACCTTCTTACTTTCTAGGAGCATTTGGTATGTAGTGCCAAATTTTGGATCATTCTTGTAAATATGTGTCCATTCTGAAGTCTCATGTCCAAAAGGGTCGAGCACAGTGATCAGCTCCATGACCAACGACCAGCTGAGGAAATCTACAACATTATTTTTTTCCATTCTTGTACTTAATGTTCAAATGGAACTCTTGCAGGTATGTGGACCATTTTTTATGGTGATTGTTATGTATCTTTCCTTGTGCCTATATGAACTGTAGGGGTCGGTGGTCTATGTGGATGGCTATTTCCTTCCCAAAAATGTAATGCTTCCATTGTCAGCAGGCATGCATAATGAAATACATCTCTTTTTCAATGATGGGATACTTTCATATTGTGTCTGAAATAGTCTCACTGTGATATGCCACAGGATGCTCCTATTGAGTAATAATTGCACCAATAGCATAGTCATAGGCATCTATCTTAATATCAAATGGTTGTGCAGTAGGTCTGGTAATGTGATAACTGGTGTAGAGAAGAGGTGATGCTTCAACTCAGAAATTTTTTTTTTTATGTTTTGGTCCAAAAGAACTTTGTTTTTCTCTAACCTTGGTGACGTCACCCAAAGGCCAAGTGATATGAGAGAAACCCAACACGAAGCTGTGGTAGAAATCAGAAAGACCCAAAAATTTTTGGACCTCTGTTAGAGTGGTTGGGGCTAGCCAACTTGGTTGGGTCCACATGCACACCCTTCTCATCAATGATATACCCTAGATATTGAACCTGGTTCATACCAAAAGTGAAATTCTCCAAATTAGAACACAATCTGTGTTGACACAGGTTTCTGAGGAGTTTTTTAATATCGTGAAGGTACTCTTCTGACCTCTAGCTGAAAATCAGGATGTCGTCCAAAAACACTACCATGAATGAGTTGGTGAAGGGCCACAGTGTGTCGTCCATCAGCCTCATGAAAGTTGTGGGGGGATTTGTCAACCTGAAAGGCATGACAAACCATTTGAAAAGGCCCTCCTTGGATTTGAAGGCAGTATTCCACAAATTTGAGGGTTTGATTAGTACTTGGTGATAACCAGACTTCAAGTCAATCTTGTTGAAATATTTGGCCCCCTTGAGCTAGTCCAGAAGGTCATCTATCCGTCGGATTGGATACCTATTCTAGACAGTGATTTTATTCAGTGCTCGATAGTCAATACATGGTCTCCAGCTCTCATCCTTATTATGTACCAACACGATCAGGCTCCCACAGGGTTATGAACTTGGATTGATGTGCCCTTTATGCAGTAGCTCCTGAATCTGCATCTAGATTCCATCGCTCTCCAAAACATAGCCTTGATAGATCGGTATGTTGGGTAGCGTTGCACCTGGAGTCAGATCGATGGAGTGTTTGACCTGAAAGTGTAGGGGTACCCTTGTGGGTAAGGTGTAGATGACCCTATACTCCTCCACCACCTTTTCCATCTGATGTTGTCATGCATAGGAGCCTTGTATGGAGGTCGTGGATGTGGCTATAATATTCTTCTTGTACTGAGGGTGAATCATAAGGAAGATGAATTTCCCGGTCTTGAATTTGACCTTATTATATTGCTTCAAAAATATCAAAGAGATGGTGGTAGGCAATGCTACCTCTGGTATCCTTTATAAATTATTTCCCAAAGTAATAATAATAGTGCGAGGCCTAGAATTATACATAGCATGACTCTTCCACAAGTATGGTTGACCTAATAATACATCACAAAATTAAAGAGGAGAAACATCACACATTACCTCATATGTGAAGGGCTTCATGCTGTAGGGAAGGTGGCACTATGGGCTGATGCGAATATCTCGTCCTTAGTGAAGCCACTTGATGGTGTACGGTTGCAGGTGTTGTGTGGTCAGTATTCCCAACCACTTCATGACCTCTACTAAAATGAGGTTCTTTTTGCTTCAGTTGTCAATAATAAACTGTAGTGGAGAATGCTTCACCCACATATATGAGTGGAAGAGACAATCCCTATCCTTTGGATCTTCAGGCTCAATATTTTGGATCTTGGTGGTGCCAGCAATGGCATTGGGCTCTGCATCAATAATATTCTTATCTTTGTCATTCCCCTTGTTGGGTTCAAACTGAGATTCAGAATATGAATCTTATTTGGAAGCCTTCATCTTGACCACCAGTGACTATTTGGATTGGCACTCACTGGTGTTGTGACTGGGTCTAATATGGAACTCACACCATTTTCTTGTGTCCTTCTTTGTCTTCATGGTGTTGTTATTTTCTTGCAGCTTCGACGAGTTTTATTGGGTCGCCCATCCTTGGATTTTTCCTTTGTTCTATAGTTTCAGGGCGTCATTCTCTTGCTTTGGATTCATAGATCCAAAGTCTCGCTTATTCTATTTAAATTTCTACTCGATCTTGATAGTGTATCGATAGGAAAAGGAAAGCAAGAAGATGCCTAGGAACTCCATATCTTCCTAGATGTACTTGGGGAGATAGCTGCAATACTTGAGTACCAAATGCCACTTAGAATCCTTGATACCCAAATTCATGTGAAGGTTATGAAAAATATTTGTGAACTTTGGGAAATCTTGGTCCCTTCCCTGCCACAATGTGGTCCACTTTATGTATTTATATTCATAACTCCTGATAGGGTAATATTTTTCCTTGGTGGCATATCGGAAAGAATTCCAAGTGGGTGCAACTAAAAATAGTGAGGGTTCTCTCTCATCCTTCTATTCAAATTAGGTTTCCCACCAGTCCTTGAAATGGGGGGTGACTTTGAGGAGTACAAAAGTAATATTCTCCAGATTGGAAAAGTCATGAACCAAGAAATATCTATCCAATAGATTTAACCATCTATCTACGATGTTTTCATCTATCTAGCCTTCAAATATTGGAATGTAAAATTTGACTTGTACCTTAAAGGGAGTGGCACCCCCAACGTTGTTTTTGGCTGAATATGTGTCTCCTGTGGGTAGTTGTTGAAGTATCTGGGAAAATTTGTCCATCATCAAGTCCCTTTGATGCTCGAGGGATTATTCGAGCAATATTTTTAAAGGATCTGTTGCTCCTGCAGAAATTATATACAAGATGCATGTATATATCCAGATTCTCCTGATCTAACAATATTTATCTTCTTGCTAAATAGATAATCCTTCCACTGTTAATATTTTGCGGAAATTAAAATCAATTGCAAACACATGAAGTAATAAAAACAATCGCACATAAAATAGTTGTTTAATGGGAAAGCATGAAGCTGAAAAACCCAACTATCATATATTGTGTATCATGGAGATCATGTAACAATCTCATACGAAGCTTAGTACATCAAACTCTAAGTACAATCAATCGTCACACACTAATCAAAAGAAATCTGCAAATCCATGCACCGATTTCTTGCCACCTGCTAGCCTGCCTCCACTACGCAATCCCTGCTGAAGAATAGCTCTGAATGAATTTGGATTACCCTTGCTTGCACTGCACAATCCTCATTGGCAACTCCAATGTGTCTGTGGTGCAATCAATGCATCACTATAGTCACAACGGATAGTCCATCTTTCCCTTTCACCTATCTCTCCACTGGGTCTCCACTAGAACTGCCATGCATTGTAGTTAACTGCTATATTGTTCAGTTGATTAATGAGTTATTATTTGTGAATTAATTCACTCCACTCTCACTAGTGTATCATTCAGTTAGACTAGATACAACTAGCTCAACTAAGTTTAACTCCATTAACTGAGTTAAACTAAATAACAACTCCATGAACTACTCTTCCAACTCTGTCATAACTTTTCCACTTCAGTTCTAACTGAGTCCTCCATGCATGAACCACCACTAAACCCTAGGAATTGCGTAATTCCTTCAACCCACTGATTTTCCAAATCTGTATACTGAAATTAAGTGCTCCAAGAGAATAAGTTGTTGTTTATTGTCAGATTATTATTAAGAGCTAATAATAATCAACACTTCTACTTTTAGATCGACGATCTATAAATAGACTTCGCCAAATATTCTAAAAACATAATTTCATATATTTTTCCAACTTGACCATCCATCCACAAATAGCATTCTGCAACTTTTGAAATATGATCACCATGTCTAAAAAAAGACATAGTCTAAAAATAGACTTGCACCAAAAATAGCCTGCGGGCTCACTTAGTGAAGGAGACTCATTTTCACTAAGCTCATCATCTTGTTGAATCTCAACATTCCCCCTCAACAAGATAGGGATTATCCTTCACCCCGATCCTGCCTTTATGGTATTTGAATTTTCTCCTAGTGAGCGCCTTTGTCAGAATATCTGCATCCTGATCCTCCATAGGAATGTACTGAAGCAACATGATATTCCGCTGCACACAATCTCTGATATGATGATACCGGATATCAATATGTTTATATCTATCATGAAAAATAGGATTAATCGAGAGTTTAATGCAACTCTAATTATCACAACGTATCACTGAAGGATCTAAATGTGAACCGAACAAACCAACCATGATCTTCCTCATCTAGATAGCCTCACATGCAGCTTGACTTGCTGCCATGTATTCTGATTTCGCTGAATTGAGTGCCACAGATCTTTGTTTCTTGTTGTACCAAGAAATTGTTGTAGATACGATACTGAAAATCCCTCCTGATGTGCTCTTTCTGTATGTTGGGCTGCCTACCCAATCTGCATCCGTGAAGCCATGCAACTTCACCTCATCTTTCTGTCTGTACCATAAGCCATATACTCAGATGTGCCCCTGAGATACCTCAGGACATGCTTGCCTGCCTTCCAAAATATTTTGGTAGGCTTAACCATCGCTTGTGAAAGCTAGTTCACCACAGCATATGTCTGGTCTTGTATTAACTAAATACATGAGCGAACCCACCAACTATCGATAAACAGTGGCATCCACTACTTCTGCCGATGTAGCATCCTCTTTCCTCCAATTTCCTGGAAGAGGAGTGTCGATAGGCTTGCAGCCTTGCATGTGAAACTTCTCTAGTATCTCCCGAGCATACTTTCCTTGAGACACAAACAGTTAACCTTATCGCTGCCATATTTCCAATCCAAGGAAATAATGAAGGAGGCCCAAATCCTTCATCTCAAACTCCTTCGCAAGATCTGCCTTGCATGAGTGTATCAACTTCTCATCACCCATTAGTATTAAATCATCAACATAAAGAACAATGATTAAAAGCTTACCCTCCACCACAATTTGCTACAAGTTTTCATCTGCCTCACTCTTAGTGAAGCCAAGTCCAGTGAAATAGCTGTCGATCCGTGTGTACCAAGCACGAGGTGCTTGCTTCAGCCCATATAGCGCTCTTTTTAGCCTACACACATGTGACTCACTATTGAATATCTCAAATCCTTCAAGCTTCTCAATCTACACCTCTTCCTCAATGATCCCATTAAGGAACGCAGTCTTCACATCCATATGATGAATGTGCCAACCCATCTATGCTGAGACAACAATGATGGTCCTTATGGAAGAATACCGTGCGATAGGTGCAAAGGTTTCTTCATAATCAATCCCCTTGATTTGTGAGAAGCCCCGGGCAACAAATCTTGCCTTATGCTTCTCGATGCTCCCATCAGTAGCTTGCTTTACCTTGTAGATCCATCTTGATCTTACAACTGATTTTCCAACCGGCCTTGGAACAATCTCCCAAGCACTATTTCTGAAAATGGAGTCATACTCCTCCACATGGCATCTAGCCATGTGGGATCCTGCACTGCTTCTTCAAAAGAAGATGGCTCTGTCATGATACTCTTGCTCATCAGAGCCATGTATCCAGTAAAATGGTTAGGTGACTATCTCTGTCTGTGTTGTGATGTAGGGACTCCTACATTCTATGCCGCATCAAGCTTCAATCTCTCAGCTTCTGTGGTACACTTTCTGCCTTGTATGATGTTTGGTTATGCATGAGTGGACTCCTCAACTCCATGAATCTCCTCCTGTGGCTGATCCACATCTAGAGGCTCATCTTTGAGAACAATAAGTTTCTCCTCTGCATGCAAGTGTAGCTCCCTCTCAATCATAGCTAGTGCAACACCCACGATTGTTCTGTTCTTCCTCTTCGCGACCCCATTTTGCTATGGGTTATGAGGCACTATGAGTTCTCTTTGAATTCCTTCTTTGCTACAGAAGTCTTTGAATCCACCCAGGATGTATTCACCACCATTATCGCTCCGTAGAGCTTTCACTTGCTTCCCCGACTCCTCCACCAATGCTTTAAACTCACAGAACTTTGAGAATGTTTCACTCTTCTTCTGCATGAAGAAGATCCAACATCTACGAGAATATTCATCAACAAATATAACATAATACCTGTGTTTTGTTGTTGAATCAACCGATAAAGGTCCACACATGTCTGTGTGAATTCTCTCCAGGATCACTGAAGCATGTTTCTCCTTCTCATGAAAGGTGGTGTTCACAAAAATACCCATAGTGCATACCTTGAACTGATCTAACTGTGCAAGAGTACCCTTGGGAAGTCCAGTATAAATCTACTGCAAAATCTTCAAAGCGCCATGGTGAAGATGGCCCAATCTCCTGTGCCATAATTCGCCCTCATCCCGGCTCACCACTTCTTCTACTTTGCCCACCATTTTAGCACAACCATCTACCTCCATCTTGTAGATATTCTTAACTCGAATCCATATCCTCTTGGTTTGACCTGTTGTTTTATGTTGAAGAAAAGCTTTTCCCTCACTGAAAAACAACATCATAACCTTTGTCTTCCAACCTTGTGACCGAGACCAAGTTCTTCTTCAGACCTGGAACATGCATAAAATCTTTCAACAAGAATGGATTACCAGACTCCCTCTCAAAGGTAATGGTCCCAATGCTGGTCGCATTGTATCGAACATCGTCACCCATATCTATATGCATTTGAAGGTCCTTCTCCTCCAAGTCACTAAACAACTCCTTGTCTCCCATCATATGGAAAGATGAACCACTATCAAGATACCAAACTGATCCCATATAGCTTGAAACCAAGCATGTAATCAAAGAGAAATCAAGTTCAAATTGTGAGGCTAAGGCCTCTCCATCTGCAACTCCAGCAGCCTTCTTGTTCTTCTTCTTCTGTGGGCAGTTAGTGGTGAAATGCCCATGTTCGTGACAGTGAAAACACTTCACCTTGGACAAATCCTACTTCTTGCCTTTAGCTTCAGATTTTGAAGGAAATTTCTTCCCCTTCCCTTTCCTTGCTTTGGCATCCAAAGCGCAATTCTCTTCATCTTCATTATTCGATGAAGAGCCATCCCTGGTACTTTGCCTTATCTCCTCCTGCACAAGATATGACCAAAGTCACTCCCATCCCAGCAGTTTCTCCCATCCATTGACAGAGTCTTCACAGATATGCCAACTCTTTAGAAGCCCAATTAGAGACAAGCTCACCAAGTCTTCAGCATCAACACTAATCCCCGCACTTCCCAGTTCATCTCTACAGTGGACAAACTTCGTGAGATATTTTGGAATATTGCCGCCCTTCTCCATTTTTATTTTTTTGATCTTTTCTTTTAGCACCAACTTCCTCTGGTTGTTATTGCTTTGGAACAAATCTGTCAAAGCCTTCCACATTAAAAATGGAGTGGCTTTCCCGTGAAGGCTAGACAAAATATGGTCCTTCACACCTTCCAACAGAATTCTTCTTGTCTTTGCTATCTTCTTTTGCCATGTGTTTGCTCCCTGTGATTTATAAGAATGGCAAGAATAAACACTGCAGGGGCCACATCAGAACCACTTTGGAATCCTAAGACCTAGCCGTCCTGGATTCAGAAAGGGATCTCTGTATTAAGTGCTTTAAAAGGATATATATTTATGCTTTGTTTATGATATTAGGCTAGTTATGAAGCTCTTAGGAACTTGTTTTTTTTGGTTGGGATGGATATCATTAAATGAAGAGGTCAGTTGAAGGGTGAAGGTGAGAGTAAATTGAAAGAATGTTTCGGCTGAAAAGTTGATGGATCAAGAAACAGTATTGACCCATTGGGCTATGGAGTCACAAAAGGATTTGATTGTACAACAATTCTTCAAGGGTTTCCATAGGGAAAGTCATCTATATCAAAGGATATTTTAGATTGAATTGTGATATAAAATATTAATATATTGTGAAAGAAGCAAAGCTAATAATCAATTAAGAATATATTAACTCCACTAAACAAGAAAATCCTTTCAAAGTAACTATTTGAAGCAAGCCAAAGGAAAGGGAAAACCATAGACTTCTTTGGGCAGAATTGTAATAAAGAAAACCTTTAAGAAAACAATCCAGTAATCCTAAGACTACTTTTAGAAAGGAGAAAACATATAAGGGACAAGGAAAATAGCCTAAGATCAGACAAAAACTATGAATCTAGCCTGCTTTTGGCATACTCTCAAGGGATATTTCAAAGCAAATTTTGAAGGCAGACCAGAGGATAGGGCTAACCATAGACTTCCCTAGTTTAGAATCTACTTAGCAATGCTTTGAAAAATATCTTTAAAAACAATATCTCAAGTTGTACTCGGACAGACATGGGCTCACCAACATTTCTCCCTGGTTATACTCTATTGAATCATTCTTAAAAAAACCAATTGGATAAAACAAGAGGGAAATTAAGAATCCTCCAATCAGACCTTAGCAGAAGAAAACATAAAGATAAAGCTTTCAGACAGAAATAGGGTACTTTGACAGTAAATCCTAATCTAAATTTTCTCTTCTTTATCAAAGAAAATGGACAGTTTGTAAAACAAAAGGAGAAACAAAAAAAATGAGGAATAACATCACCATTAACATATACCAAGATCCTATTAATCAGCTTGTTTTATTGATGTTCAAACCAGTTACATACTTCAAGTCCAGCAGGTCTTTGCAGCTCAAAACTTCTCTTCTCAGCCTAGTATTCTTCAACTACTCAACAGCTCTTCAGCAACAACCAACAACAACCCAACACTCAACAATAATCCAACCCACACTTACAATGAGATCCTCATATGATATTTATAGATGAAATGAGGAGGTGGGGTGAAGAATGAGTCTTTAAATGTTTCATAAATGACAGAGTAAATGTTTTTGACCTTTGAGACCATGCAAAGGCCCAAGGAAAAAATGTATTCAAGACTACCTCTGCATAATGAATATTACATTAACTCTTTGAACTACTTAGTTGCTTTTGTTGAGTTTCAGGCTTTATTTGGTAGGCTGGCAATAAATTCTGAGCTGTCTATACAAAATATCTCTGTTTTGTAATAACTTTGTGTATATTAGGGGAAAATAGGCTGGCAGGTGGCATTTCATCTTTTGGAGGAGTCCTTGCTTCAGTGATTTGTCATTCAAAGAAATCTGTCTTGTTGATCTGTCTAATTATTGATTTAACTCCTGATTAGGCCTCTGATATTGGTTTTTGGCTTTCTTTATCATCTCACTGTCTGTTACCTTTCTGCTAACTGTTTCAACTTTAATTCATTTATCTTTACATTGTGCTCTTTATCATTAATCTTCGCTGATATTCTTGCTTTCTGTGCACGGGTGTCTCTCTTTTCGATGCTGGAGGGTTTAATGATCGATCAATTTTCATGACGCATTGACTACTATCAAAATTTGGACCTGCTATCTCCCATTCAACATTCTTTGGAACCAAGGATCATCATCCTGAAGCTCCCTGCAACTTAAATTTGTGGTGGGAGGGCCGGTCCATATGGCCGCCATTGAACTTGCAACTCAAACATAAAAAATATTATAAACACCTGTGTTTTTTGGATAAAAATTGTGATCAGAGGCTTCAGGATGGTGGAGGAGCGATTGTAGAGGAGGAAATAGTGTGCAGAGGGAAGGATTTCATGGACGAAGTTATGCAGAACCGAGGCGGATTTAAATATTGGCGTGAAATAGTGGAAGCAGTTTTGTGCAATGCTGGGGTGGTATTCGCGCAGGGTTTAAGTGGTAAGTGGTTTTAACCCCGGCAAACGCGATACCATACAATGGTTGACATGCGTCCTGGGGAAAACCACTTTTATCGCATTGAGATGGGGTGGTAACCCTCTGTGGAGGATTGGGCACGATAATGGATTGGGACCGTTGGATATGGGGGATTCAGATCTACGGTGGGAAATGAGCTTGATTGGCAGATTTGATCGGTCAAATGAGTTGGTGGGCCCAGCGGGTGGCCTCAAAAAATTTGTCGGGGAGCGAAAATTTTATCGGCAGAGTTGAAATCTTAGGGATTAGCGACGATCGTTAGATTTGGAGGATCTACGATCGAGATCCATTTGTGGGAGTGAAGGGTAATGATGGGTGTTCGGAAGAAAGGGTGATGGGGGTAGGTGATCATTGTTGGATTCATGAGTGTTGGGTGCAGGAATTACACTTAAGAAAATTCCTCAACACTTAATTTGTCAACCCAGGGGATTCGTAAACTTAGAGACGAAGCACAGGAAATTCCATAGATGGTATGAATCTTCCTAATGTAAATCCCTACTTTTTTTAAAGGAAATATTTCAGAATCAAATCAAAAGAGAAAAAGGAAACTTGAACCATAAAAAATAATATAAGACTGGAACGAGGAAGTCTGCATTTGCAAGAGAGAATTAAAGATAAAAGGAAATCACTCCCACTAATGGTTTTTTAATCTACTGAGTGTGTGTTTTCCTCTAGCAGAGACACTTTAGCAGTCTTGTTAGATGGGCCCTTAAACCTGCTTCTTTAGAGATTTCCTCCTTGCATTAATCTGTCCTGCACTAGTGCCCTTAAACCCGCTTCTTTAGAGATTTCCTTCTTGCATTAATCTGTCCTGCACTAGTGCAGGATCAAAGATTTATGTAGAAGGTATAAATAGTGTCTTTACTGAAGGATTTTTACTTCATGCAAGGGCTCGAAATTTTCAAGGTTCAGAGAACTCAGATCTTGTGGCAAGAAATTGGTTCTTACACCAGATCAGAGCTTCCTGCACTTAGCATTTAATCTTAAAATGAGTGTTCAATTATTGCAAGTGCTAGTTACTATCGAATCAAATTGCACACATCAAAGTGAATGTTTCTGATCTTAACAAAATGTAGAAATAAAGAAACAATAATTTATCCTGTCATAAGCATTTAAAGAAAGAAAGAAGATTGCGGAAAGTAGACTAAGAAAGCTTGCTGCATCACACCAACATGCACTGGTGTAGGTTCATTTCTCCTGCTTGGACCAGGCGGAAAAACCAAGTAAACAGAATTGCAGGAAAAGGAAATATCACACCAACGTGCACTGGTGCAGGTTTGTTTCTCCTGCTTGTACCAGGCAGAGGAAAACCAATTAAACAGAATTGAAGGAAAAGGAAATATCATACCAACGTGCACTGGTGCAGGTTTGTTTCTCCTGCTTGTACCAGGCGGAGGAAAACCAATTTGAAATAAAGTGCAGGAAAGTAAATTGCAGGGAAAGAAAATGTATCTACTTCACACAGCAGATCTGTTTTCACTCAGACAGGAATACATGTGCTGAAAGTTAAATCACACTTTGACAATATAAACACAAATTACAAGAAACAAAAAATAGGGTAAACGTGTTGGGTTGGCTGGGCCCTAGCCAACTAGCGCGTTTCCCTTTTAAGTTAAAATGATGCTCAGTAAAATAGTCAATTCATTAGCTTAAATAAAGAAACCCAATTTCTAAAACATAAGGCGGAAAAATATTTTATTAATTCATTGAGGCGAATACATACGTTAATACAATGTCCAACCCAGATTCAGGTGATAAAAAAACAAACTGTTACCGCCTATCAAATTTTTCTCTAAAATATCTGCTAAAAAAAACTCCCCTAAGTCTTATTTACATTTTACATTATTTAGATCTATTGGCCAAAGGCCAAAACATATCATTCAACTGATTACATAACCATCGCAGAATTTAGCATTCGGCCTTCAAAATTAAGCAGCTAACAAAACCGGCCGTAGCTAATCTCCAGTCTTTTCACCCTTCACGGATTCGGTCCTAGATGCCTTTGGATAAATCATGCTGTCATGGATGAAGCTGCTCAAGACAAGGCGATGATCAAGGAGGTTCGGATCTGCCGCGAAGATCTGTTGTGCTGGCAATGGTGCAGGATCCGATCCTGCACTAAGATCAACGGTCATGGTAAGCACTCTAACTATCAAATAACCATTCGAGATATCGATAAGTTACAAAAGTGATTTAAAATTAATAAATCATGTAATAAATATTTAATTAATGCTAAATTGAATTAAAACATGATGAATAAAGGTTTATACGAAATATGCCACCGTGCTTGGACTGGTGCAAGATGAGGATGTATAAAAGAGGTGAAACAGAGGTAAATGGTTATGATTTAGGAAGGGGAAAATGGTAAAAAGAGAGAAACTAGGGGGCTAACATCCTCCCATCCCTAAGCTGTTGTGTGTCCTCACACAACTCTTTACTTCTGCAAAAACCTTCAAAAATTTGAGCATTCCAGCTCACTCCTACTATGTCATACTAGCATCAGCCAACAATGTTTTAGACTTCTTCTTTTTTCTTTTATTCAGTTTATTTGTCACCTTTCTAAGTTGTTTGAAACACTGCGCAGCCCAGTATTTCCACACTCTGACTTCTTCTTTCTTTTTATAGATCTCCACCGTTAATTCTTCTTTATTCTGTTCTTTTTCCTCCTGCTCTTTAGCTACGAGCTGCTCTAAGTTCTGCACTTGAAGCTCTAGCTCGACTATCCGAGTAGAAGGAGCTATCGAGTCTTCTTCCTCTTCTATCCTGATAGGGGCTATATCTTCTTCAGGGACCTCAGTATCCCTACGGGTTTTAGTAAACACTTCTTCTTCTTCTTCTTCTTCTTTCTCTTCCGATTCTTCTTCTCCTTCTTCTCCTTCTTGCTCTTTCAGTTATTCTTCTTCTTCTTGCATTGGTGCAGGACAGGATTCAACATTCTGTGGGGAATGTGGTTCTGCACCAGGTTCTTCATTCTTTTTCCGGGCCGTTTTAATGAAATCGGCCAACAGGGTGTCATCTTCAACTTCTACATATTTTGATGCGTCCGCAAGGATTGACAACAAATCGTTTTCTTCAAGGGTCTGTTCATGTACTAGTGGTGTCGGAGGATTTTCTTCAATAGGTGTACCTGCTGTCTTCTTTTTCTTTGGAGATGGGCCCTTTTCTTCTGTTGACTTCCCGATTCGTTTCCTTTTTGCACTAGTGCAAGAAGGACTTCCCTTTACACTTAGACCCTTGCTTGTGTTTCCAGGGGTCTCTGTATTCTTTCCGGTAGCTATCTTCTTATGCAGCTGATTCAAAAACACCACCCAGGTCATGCCTTTAATTTCCAACTGCTTCTGAACCAAAATATTTGTCAGGCCATAGTGATATAGCTTCTTATCGGCCTGGTCTGCCCGTGCACCCTGCACACTCTTGGCCATTTTTTCCAAGCTCTTAAGCAAAAAATAAGGGAAATCCATCTTCCACCAGACGTGCCGGTCGGGTTCGAAATGCTACAGCATCCTGAAATGATACACAAAGGTGTGGGAGTACCTTCCCTCACAAGTCACAAATTTCTGGAGGATAAAAAGGAGGTCCTGCCACTGTCCCAGCAGGGCGCTGCACGGAACTCCTTTCTTTCAGTTTACCTTCATATCCTTATCAACAATGAAATGCTGCCAGCGCTTCCTCTTGAGCTTCTGATTTTTTAAGTACTGCACACCAGTATTTTGCAAGCCCGTCACTGCTGCTATCAATTCTTTCGTGACCTTAAATTTCAGGGGCCCAATTTTTACACGGCCATTTTTAAAACTCTTTGCAAACTGTAGGGCCACTTCACATTTGTGACCGTCAAATTTCTACAAAAACTGAAGAAAGCTTGAGTCTCGCAATAGTGCAAGACTATTGCGAAACTCAACAGTCTGTTCTACCTCATTGAGAGATGAAGGTTCACATCCAACAGGCAGCATCACTGCTTAACAATTATGAACAGTACAAAAATTGCATGCAATACTGGAAATTTTGGCTCTTTATAGATAGGGATCCAACCGTCCACCATCCCTTTTGTCTTATCACCAATCCATTCCACCAAAATAGCCGTGGATGCATGGCATGTTTGAAATCGTGCGGGATTGGTACTTGCGGCGGCGTTTTTAACTGCTAGGTGAATCAATCATTATAAGTGAAGGACGTTTAGGATCATGGTGGAAAGGGTAATTATATCCAAGCAACAGTTAAACATTTCTGCACTCCTTCATAATTCAAAAAATAACTTTAGCATTTATTAAAAAATGATCATGATTATTAACTAAAAAAACACCTTGTACTTTAAATAATTTTCTCCTAGTTAATATGATAGCACAAGTACTCATCAAATAAGTGAAAAAGGTTGCTTGTAAAATTTTATGATGACCACTTCCTATGACATATGCTCATGAAAAGAACAAATTGTACTCTACTTCTGTCAAGGTGCATGCTTGCACCAATCTGTTTACACGGCTTACTATGATGTTCTGTAGGTATCATTCTGCTTGTATTATTATATAGGACGATATGCTTGCACTAGTGCAAGAATATTGTCTGAAAAAAAGAACAGGGAATTTAAGTAAAATATAGGCTGGACTTCTAAGATGGTTTCCTCAACTGATACTGGAAATTTGCTTTGCCCTTTCTTGATGCTTCAGAGCATCTTTTTGCTCTTTGTGTATGAGATCCTGCAATGAATTCATGAGGGAACAAAGAAGTGGGAAACGGGAAAATTTCAGAATGGGAAGGAATTTTGTTACATGGATTCCAGGAATAGTACTGTTAGGGTCCCGTGATTTGGCTGATTGGCTAGCCAAATGACGATGTAACATCAAACCAAGCTTTGGAGCCCAAGGACCTAGCCTTCCTGGACTCAGAGAGGGCTCTCTCTATATGTTCAAAAGATGTCGGTGTGTTTACTTGCGATGTTCTGATATTAGGCTAGTTATGAAGTGTGTTTTTGGTTTTTTTAGTTTTTAAGTTTGTGAGGGATGAAACTGATCAAATACATAAACTGGATAACAAGATGTAGATAAATTGGGCTATGGGGTCAAACAGGTCAAGGAAGCTTATGAGGTGATGATGTAAAGCTGTTGTAGGGCCGATTTGATTCACAATAGAAGGGATCTCCGGGCAAAATGGATTAAATGAACAATAAGTTGGTGAAAGACAAGGGATTTCAAGTGCAAACTAGTTAATAGCAGACATAAACATGTAATAGCAAGCCATTAATCATGCTAGGAATACTATAAGCTAATCAATACATAGAAATCAAACATTCCAGCCATACATAGAGGTATATGACCCTCTAACTTCGGAAAAGGCTATCAGACTTTGGGGAAAACACATGAGACAAACTAACAACTCATAAACTATGCCGGAACGCCTAAACATAGTCTCTAAGTCATTGGGCACTTGGACAAATAAGTTTTCATAGTTTTAGGCAAAGGGCTAGATCGGGACTAGGCCTCCTTGGTTCAACAAAATGATCAACAAATCAGTCAAAGAGAAAGTTTTATGGACGGAACTATGGGCAGCTGATAGGTAGGTAGGGCAAACCATACATCCTACTCAACATACATGGAACTGATGAATAAAACTTAGCAACAATACCTTAGGTTACTAAAGAGCAGCTAAGAATTCTTTAGCATAACTAAGGGAGAAGAAAACATTAAGCTATGAAGATTCAGGGATTTTGAGGTGCCTCCATGGGCATATCTCAAAATCAATCTTTACTGATCTATAGCAGCAAGAAATATGAATTATGAGTGAAAACTAGAAGACAAAACACATTAAGAAGCACTATAACATTCTACCATGTCAAGGAATCCATCAACAATCCTTCATCATTCCTCAAAAGCATCCAAGAGGCAGTCCAAAAATCATAACTCAAGTGTATTCTTCAAAGCTCATATGACCAATGCATTAATTCTTCTCTCAAGTTCAGCCTCCGATTTACAATGAGAACCATGGGATAAATAGGCTAGAAGGAGGAAAACCTCATGGAGCAACTAGCTATCCCATTGGCCAAGTCAAAATATCTAAACTTG
The DNA here is from genome assembly GCA_034641835.2 of Pinus albicaulis. Classification (NCBI taxonomy): domain Eukaryota; kingdom Viridiplantae; phylum Streptophyta; class Pinopsida; order Pinales; family Pinaceae; genus Pinus; species Pinus albicaulis. The sequence goes on from CM076580.1 coordinate 599,907,768, forward strand.
TCCTTGAGGCTTTGCAAAGCCCAAGGCACAAAATATCTCATAAAATATCTTAAAACTGCTAAAAACGGAAATTATATTGACTTTACATGATTTTCCCATGATAAAAATAGCCTAACGCACATTTGGGAAAAGCAGATTTTTGGAGTTCAAAAATTACAAAAATACTTCATATTTAGGCCTGAAAAAGGTCCCCTGATTTTCTGAATGCGAATGGAAGCCTTCCTGATGTCAAAATGAGGCTCATGATGGCTCGTTGGAAAGCTCTCTGTGTCTGCTTTCCAACGCAAGTGGAATCACCTCAATCTGATCTCTGAAAGTCCCTCAAAACTGTACCTGTGTGCAAAAACCCAGAAAATAGCAGGCTGCTGATATGGCGGGCAGAATGTGCAAAATGAGGCTGTTTTTCGCCAATTTGGAGGGGCGAATGATCTTCAAATGCCATGAAAATCGCTGGAGACCTGCTCATGGAATTATGGAACCCATTGGGATCATCCTCCTCCTTTGACAACTCATCAAACTGAAATGGCGCATTTATGAGTTTTTGGCGAAAAACCCAAAAAATGCCGAAAAACAAAAAGTTGCCGAAATAGGCCCAAAATTGGCATGCATGACCCTCAAGGGTCCATAGCAACATGCTACGAATATGATGCCAAAATATCAAGGGTTGATATGTCTTTCTTCTCTTTCCGTGTTGGGCGCTCCTTAAAACTGCTGTTCTTGATCATCATCCTTATGCTGTTGCTCAAACTGCTGAGCCGTCGGGGCTGTCGTCCAAAATCCTCCTCCTGTTCCCGCTTCGCCGATATTCACCACCGTGTTGCTCCCGTTGTCTTGCTTGGAGGCATTTGACCTAACTATGCTTTGGAAGAAACCAACTCCATTTTTATGAACAATGCCCCGTCCGGATTGAAATGGCCACTATACACCTCTCGTGTAGTAACCGTGCTGTTCTTGATCATCATCCTTATGCTGTTGCTCAAACTGCTGAGCTGCTGCTGTTCAGCACTATCCTCCTCTGGTTCCTGCTTCTGCTGATCTTCACCACTGTCATGTTGCTCCTGTTGTTTTGATTTGGAGGCATTTTGACCTAACTATGCTTTGGAAGAAACCAACTGCCTTTTATGAACAATGCCCTGCTGGATTGAAAATGGCCACTATACTGTTTGGACAGATATGGACACTGTGGATTTGAATAAGATGCAACAATGTTTCTTTGAATAAGTCACCTCTGTGCTTCTTAAAAACAGTCCTTCAACTCTGTATGCACTTCAGCCATGCAAACTTTTAACAATGGTACCATGTGTAAAAGATGGGATAACTGCTTTGTAGATTCCCTGTGTACTGTTTTGAACAATCACCCCTCTTGTGATTTGGTTAGGCCAACCTACACTGGTAATTGTGTTTTCAAAACAAAACTCAAATATTAAAACCCTGCTCTTCAGGTCATTCACCTTAAAATACCTCTGTCAACAGATTTCTATAAAAGATAACATACAGTGGAAAAGAAAAGAGACTCTTTGGTTAGGTGAAATATCAGCTCACTGTGTTTAAGAAAACACCTTTCACTTGTGAATTTTGAGAAATCAATCACCACCTTTGTACCTCTGGCTTCAATGTTAAACTCGATCATCAACAATGTTGCCTTCTAGAAAATGGCCCTATTCACCTTCAGAAAATCCCTGTTAACAAATCTTCAACATGATACAAAATGGTTTTTGTAAAGGCAGACCCAAGTTAGATGTAAAATCAATGTACAGTGGTTTAAGAAACACACTCTCTGCTTGTGAGTTTAAAAAGGTCCACCAACACCTCTATACCCCTGCCTCCAATGTTTAAAGTTTCAACCATCAACAACTCTGCCCTTTAGAACGTGGCTCTGCACCTTTGGAAAAACTTTGTTCAACAATCTTTAGAATGATACAATGTAGTGCAATGAAAAAGCAGACTTAGTTTAGGTGTAAAATCAATGCATAGCGCTTTGGGAAGACCAGCTCTTTACTTGTGAATCTCAAAGGTCAACACTACACCTGTACCTCTGTCTTAATATTAAATGCAATTACCAATAACTCTGCCCTTTAGAAAATGGCCCTTTTCATTTGTAAAGTTTTAAGAAAACAAACACTGCTTTTGTACCTCTGCCTCCAAAGTTTACATTTAACCACCAACAACTCTGTCTTTTAATACGCTGTTCACCTTTGGAAACTCTTTGCCAACAAACTTACATTAATGAAAAATATAGTGAAATAGGGGCAGATTGCTAGAAGGGGCTTGTTGTGATGAGTGTTTTGATAACCCTGTTCTTCAGAAATGACCTCCCTCTTGAAACATATCACAAACAACAACTCTTCAAAATGACACCATATGGTGAAAGAAAGGCAGAACTAGGTTAGGTGACATATCAGTGCACCAAGCTTTTTAGGAAACACACCCTTTGCTTGTGAGTTCAAAAGATCTATCAATACATCTATACCCCTGCCTTTGATGCCAAAATTCAACATTAACAACCTCTGTCTTTCACTGTGCTGTTTACCTTTGAAAATCTCTGTTAACAAGTCTTCAACATGATACAATATGGTTTCTAGGAAAGGCAGACTCAAGTTGGATGTATAACCTATGCACAGTGGTTTTTAGGAAATATACTCTCTGTTTGTGATTTTAAGAGATCAACATAATACCTACACCTCCGTTTTAATATCAAATGCAATCACCAAGCATTCTGCCCTTTAGACAGTGGCGATTTTCACTTGTGAAGTTTTGAGGAATCCAACACCACTTTGGTACCTCTGCCTTTAATGTCAAAAATGTACCATCAACAACCTCTGTCTTTTACTAGGCTGTTTGCTTTTGAAAATCTCTGTCAATAAGTCTTCAACATGATACAATATGTTCTCGGTATAAGAAGACCTAAGTAAGATGTATAACCAATGCACAGTGGTTTTTAGGAAACATACTTTCTGCTTGTGAGTCTAGGAGGTCAACATCATGCATGTACTTCTATCTTAATCTTAACTTCAAACACCAACAACTCTGTTCTTCAGAAAAAAGGCCCCTTTCTTTTGTGAAGTTTTTAAGAGAACAAACAACTACTTTTGTACTTCTGCCTTCAGAGTTAGAAATACATCAATGAAATCTGCCCTTTAATGTAATCATTCACCCTTAGAGCCTCTTTGTCAATCAGCTTTTCAACATGATAATGAGGTGAAGAAAAAGGGCAAACCTAGGTTAACAATACACAGTGCTTTTATGAGGGACACTTTTTCTTGTGAAGTTTTATGAAATCAAACATCGCTTGTATACCTCTGCTGTCAATAAATACAATGATTTGAAAACGATACAAACTGGTTCTCAGCCACAAAACCTCGTATTTCAATCACCTCATCTCACTGTGTAGGAAAACTGCTTTTGTTTTTAGCAAAATAGCAAGGTCTGGGATTTTCAAACAGTTTTTTCACTTATCAACACCTTGCACCCGATGGGAGTTCATAAAAATACCTCGAATTTGATGGATGCTCGCTTGAGAGGACGCAAGAAACCCTGGAGAGCTTGGAAAAGTCGCGCGGCAACCTCTGGAGAAAACCCGTCGTGCAGGAGAGAAATGTTATGGGATCTGACATCGTTCGTCAGGCGACCACCCTCTGACACGTCGCGCCCACCCCTCTTTGACGCGTCGCGCGGAAAACCCTGTTTTGAATACGCGGGCAAATGCGCCAAATCCCGAGCCACGTAGCGCCCGGTTTGCAGTTCATTTTGAGGGCCTTCCCGGTGTCGGAATGGGGCGCGCGATGGCTCGTTGGAAAGCTGTGGAAGTCTACTTTCCAGAAAAACTTGAATTTTGTCATTTGGTGTCCATTTGATCCTTCAAAAATTGATTTTCCCAACACTGGTAAAAACTGGTAAATCCTGGTGCAGAAATGCATCGAGCTGTTTGTAGACCATTTTTGAATGCCTTCCCGGTGTCGGAATTGGGCGCGAGATGGCTCGTTGGAAATATGTGGAAGTATTATTTCCAGAAAAACTTGAATTTTTTCATTTGGTGTCCATTTGAGCCTTCAAAAACTGACTGTCCCATCACTGGTCAAAAATGGTGTATGCTGGTGCAGAAAAACATAGCGTTGATTGCAGGCTACTTTTGGATGCCTTCCTTTTGTCGGAATTTGGCCCGAGATGGCTCATCGGAAAGCTATGGAAGTATATTTTCCATAGAAACTTGAATTGTTTCATTTGGAGTCCAATTGAGCCTTCAAAAACTGACTGTCCCATCACTGGTCAAAATGATGAATCCTAGTGCAGAAATTCTCCCGTGACATCTGTATTTTTCACATTTCTCATAAACCATGATACCTGTGTAGAAACTGAAGAAGGTTTTTCTTCTTGAACCTATGAGGGACAAAAACCTCTCTCAATTTTTTAAATTTCATCTCTGTTTGATCAGAAAATAATTTTGAAACAAACTGCCCGGGTGCTCCTTAACCCTAATTTCACTGTGGCAGAGGTATGATGATTCAACAGCCAAGCAATTTTACTATCCCTTTGTATTTTCTGTGATGAGATATTTGAGCTTCTTTTTGAATGTGGGGGATGGCCTTTTGACAAATTCTTGGCTTTCTTTTGACCATGATGGCAGAGTTTGTTTTGAGATCAAGACCCCTTTTGTCAATAGAACCATTTCATGACTGAACATATGTTCACTGTTTTTCTCTCTTGGCGATTTTTAGCAAGGAAGGGCTATTCATAATGTGCCAAAAATTTGAAAGCTTTTAACACCTATTTCTTGAAAAGCATTTCTTTGGATCTTTGGCATGTGATTTTGTTTTGCTGCTTGAACCTTTTCTTCAAGGAAAAGTCTTCTTTTTGGTATCAATGGCACACATATATTCAATATTTTCTCTTTTCTACTGCAGGTACAGTCTGAAAAATAGCTCTTTGAAGAGGGAAAACAATACCTTTGCACCATAAACAGTAACACTTACCTGTGCAATGACTCCTTTACTCAATTTCTTTGTGTCCTTTCTCTGCACTTTTTAGACCCATCAGCTTTCAACAACCTATAATGATTTTGGCCATCTGCTCATATATGGAGGAGGCTTTTCATCAGGTAAGGTATCTGAAGGCTTTTTCAACAACTCTGTTTGACACAGCCTTTCTCTGAATGTGATGGTAAGTGAACCTCTTGAAAAACATCAAATTTAGCATCTCTTTTTGGCAAACATCACCGTATTTCAGAAGAAACCCTAGCCAAAGTAACACTGTCTCTCTGCACTGTTCTAGGGATGACTGAGATATTTATCATTTGGTTTGGTCATCTCATGACAGATTACTTTTCAAATCATCTTTGTGACTTATGGAGGTTAGTGCATTTTGAGAAAACAAGAACTTTCCTTCTGCCTGTGTAATGGCATTTGTTAACAGCATCTATTCCATTTGATCCTGGACAAAACAAGCTTCTTATGATTGGGATGTTTACTGATGACAGGCCTCTCTAAAGTTCAACATTTTACATGATTTGAAAGCTTCAGATGACCTTCTTTATCAAACCAGACTCTCCTTTCCTTTGAGCTAACATATTTCAACTATATTCCTGTTATGATCATCAGTCATATTCATAAAACCTGGAGTCCCTGTTTCATTTGTTTCAGTTCAAATCAAACCTGGACTTTTGCAATCTTCTAAGTCAATACTGGCCCGCGCCCTCTGCTTATGGATGAAGGAGGCGCCCTAACCCTCTGCTTGTAAATGAAGGAGGTTCTGGGCCTTGACAATTTACCAGTTTGCTGAGACATTGGTGATCCTTTCTTACTGTGATTTTCATGCTGGAAAGAGCTGTAAGGTCCTGATGAGTAGCTTTCTGTTTTGCAGATGCATCTCAGGCTCAATTTACATTTAGAAGTAGCTGTTCCTCTAACTGTAAACTCAAACATTTACTCCATAAGATGAAATATATTTCCTGCCTTTGTAGAACCATAGAAAACTGTGAAAGACCTAATAGTTAGATTGAGGTTGGGTTTTATGCAGTGCTGAGATCTAGGGGGTGTGAGTGGCGCGACTTAAGGCTGCTTGTCAATTTCATTTGCAAAGTAAGGGATCAGTCATGGCAGGTCTTTTGCAGATGGAGGCTTTTTGGATTTTTGAGGATTGCCAAAGGTGAAATGTCCTAAAAGCATGCAAAAACTTATAACATAGGACTTGTGAAACAGTCTAGTTGCTTTAAAAAGGCGATGCGCGAATTGATAAGAAATTTGAGAAGGCTAGATAGGATTTTGATATGAGGTTTTTGATTTCGACATGGGCGAACTGAAAAGGTAAAAAGGTGAAAAAAAAGTTTTAGGAGGGTTTTCTGGATGACATATTGACATAAGGAAATCAGTTTCTAGAAAACTCAGCTGTAGATATAGTCATCACTAACATGTAAAAATCTTGCCGATGGCCTACTTGATGTAGCTCCACATTCCCAGGAAGTGAGCTCATCATGTGGAGATATCAGGTTGAATCTTTGCAACTATGAATTGAAGACCAATACCTTATCCATTAAGTATAAATTTTAACTATCTTAGTTATTATTTAAAAGATACAGCATGATTAGCATCCATGATATTTCTACCTACCCAACTATCTTTCCTAACATTTTTTCTCCTTTTTTGGCGCATTTGAACTAGAAACCTTTTGACAATGCATATTTTTTCTTTTTGTAAAATGAACCTATCTATTTCTACACTTATATCTGCCGGGAGTTCAGATTAAAGTGATGAACTCCTTCATTACTCTACCTAAAACTAGATCATTGTCAGGTCGCAGTTAGTGGTTTCATTCTCTAATCTCTGACATGAAATTGAAAAATGACGAAATCGAGGATTGGATGTGATTTGTCATGCATTGCGGCATAAAGGACAAGGCACACAAAATGGTATTACGCAACAAAAGAAACTGAACAAGCGGGGCTAAGATGTACAATGTGTTTTTCATCCTTCACTTCTCTCTTTGGTTCTATTTTAGGCATGTGGAACCAGAATCTCTCCCTAATATAAGCTCTGTGATAAGTCAATCTTACACAATGTTGACTATCTTTGCACTCACTAACTTATCAGCAAATAAATTTAAACATGCTCAGCTATGATTAGGCTAGATAGTTGAACAAGACATTGAATTACTAGTAGCGGCATTTAGGCTTGCTCGCTTTTTTCGAAGAAGGCCCCATTTTTTTTTTTTGAACATAGGGCTTTGCCACTTGCTTGCTAAGCACCTCATTGCTCTACTTTGCTATGTTTTGTATTTTACTTGCTTTTTCCTTTCATCTTCAAACATTTAAATGAAAAAAAAGTACTCACATAGCTGGGTTTGTTATGTATATCTGATCTGACCTTTCTTTCTCACTGATCGTTTGGTGAACTCTTCTTTCCAATGTAACCAGTCAAGTAGATGATCAAATGGGTGATTCTGGTTTAGTTTTTTCATGATGTAGAAGTAATGAAAAGGCCACTCCCACTTGGTTTGTTTCTGGACAGTAGTGCTTAAGCTTTTTCTCATTCTTGGCAGTAACTTGTTCATGATAAAACCCACTACTCTTTCAGACTTCTTAAGGAAAAAAACAAATGGATCTTGGAATAATGCCTGATCTAGAGGTTTTGAGATATAGGATTCATTCAAGACTACTCTTTCAGACTTCTTAAGGAAAACAGCAAATGGATCTTGAAATAATGCCTGATCTAGAGGTTTTGAGATATAGGATTCATTCAAGACTACTCTTTCAGACTTCTTAAGGAAAACAACAAATGGATCTTGGAATAATGCCTGATCTAGAGGTTTTGATATACAGGATTCATTCAAGACTACTCCTTCTTCCACTTGGCTATATTTGGGACCCCCCTGGTAAAGCAAATCTTCTTCATGATCACCCGAACTGTTAGACTCATCATGTATTGCAGTGTAGTTTTCATTCCAAGCTGATGTGTTCTGATTAAGTGGATTGAAAACTGTGTGGAGGTTATTAGTTTGGTGAGCAGGGATACACTGTGATAGTAAATTATCTTGAAAGGGTAGTGAGACAACTCTCATGTGTTTATCAGCCTCTTTTTCTTCATCTGCAATTTGTGACTCAATGGAACTTTGTGGTTGCAAATCTAGAGTTAAGGAAGATTCCGTGTCCAAAATGACTTCCTCAACTATTTCAGGAAAAGGCCTCTCATTTACAACATGCTCAAGAAATTCAGCATCTTCCTCAAGCTCATCATCAAAGCTGAAACACTGTTGATCTCCAATTATGTGAATGTTATCTCTGATGGACTGAAGTGAAGTAGAGAAAAGAGTCTGAGACTCTTCACTTACTTCCAAACTTTCAAGGCTATCCTCATCGGTGTCATATATGACCTGTAATGCTTGCTCACTTTTCTCAAGTTTATGAAACCGAGCTTCCTCCCAAAAATCAAAAGCTGAGTGTTCTGCACAGTTAGTGTCTGTTTGGAAATCACAATCATCAACATATTGATCAAACCTTGGAGAATCATTAACATAAGAAATGTCATCAACCATGCACATTGGACTATCAGATTGCTTTTCTTCAAATTGATCTACACATCTATTTTCTGATTTATGACATGCAAGATTAACAGGAGAAAGATTAGAAAAGTTGTGGTTATGTGAAGATTCAGAGGCTGTCTGTATGTTTATAAGTTGATCTATTTCCTCTTCAGTTAAAATGGGAGGCATTTTCCTCTCTCCACAACAATCCTCTTTCTCTTGGGAAATCTGATTTAAAGGATGAATGTCTTTTTGGGCTTCACCTATGAGAGATGATGAATCATCACTCATGTCCTTAGAGAGATCCTGTGGGTTCTCTTTCATTTCTGGCTTGTTTTTATCTTCAACCAATTCTTTGTGATGTTGAGGATAGTTATCATGTAATTCATGAGTTTTTTCTGATAGATGTTCAGGGGGCCAATTTGCTTTTATGAACTCAAATGACTCCCAGCATAAAGGTAGAGATCCTACAGGTTTTTCTTTATCTTCTATCTTAGATTTGAATTCCTCTTCAATCAGCTTTGCTTGATTTAGGTGAGAGTTAACTTGAGCAGGGTTTTCCTGAATAATTGCTGAGAGATCTTTAGGATGAAAATTTTCTTTCAAAGTCTGGAATGATTTAAAGCATAAGGGTATAGATCCTAAAGGTTTTGATTCTTCTTCCATTTCAGAATCTGTGATTTCAAAATGGCTGATAGTGTCTTTAGAGCATTCCTCTAGGTTCTTTATTAGGCCTAAACATTTGACCTGACTTGAGTCAAAGGAATAGAGGTTTTTGTAGGGTTGAGTTACTTCTAGTCTTAGGTTTTCCATGACTTCTTTAGGCATGAGGTTATGGGAGGCACCAGAATCTAACATGGCATTATGTAATATCTTGTCCCGTATGTTCAGGCTTACATAGGAAGGAGAAACAGATCCTTCTTGATATTGACCTTCTATTTTCGGGCCGGATAAGAGCTCGGGTTTGTTTTCAGTTAGATTTAAAGTATTTGCCTTGCTCCCTATGTCAAAAACCTTGAAAATTTGAGATCTATACCTATCTACAGTTATTAGCTTAGTAAGGGGTATGGTAATTTTTATTTCGGAAACTTCCCCTTCGAAACTAAAAGGAGTTTGTAGTTTGGGCAGATTTGTTTCAGCTTTTTCGGACATGACCTTTTCTCTGCTCTTAATTTGTTGATTCTGGTTTGAGACCTTGTTTGACACAGTCGCCTCGGGAGTCTTTGTGGAGGTACTAGGAGTATCTGAGCTAAGACTTGTTTGAATAGCTTTATCTTTGTTTTGGTCAATTTTCTTAGCCATAATTTGGTTGCTATCCATGGCTTTTTTAAGGATGGTGTCAGAGGTTTTAGCAGTGTCAGGGCTACTCTTCTTGGAGTGGTCTTGGTTTTTTCTGCTTCTAAGGTTATACTGCATATGAGCTTCTATAATGGCATTATGAAAATCTATGGCAGGATCTTCGAGATCTTCATAGTCGGTTTCGTCCTGACTTGGGGAGCATAACTCTTGCTCTTCTGCTGTGGGGTAAACCTTACTCTCGTTATGAGAACCTATGAGTTTCCAATGATTTTCATCAACATAATTCTCACTGAAGGATGGTCTGATCTGCTGATCATTTCCTCTTGGTTTATTTTGAGACTGATCTTTTCTAAAGCCTTGTTTCCGGTTTTGAGGGTTTAGTTGGTTGTCCCTAGGAGGCACTTTTTCACTCATTTTTTCCCACATCTTTGTCATGGATTTGATCAGGCCATCTATTCTAGGATCTAGGGAAGGAGATGAAGTGGAGACCTTATCTCTATATGGGACCTTTCCTTCTAATCTAGTCCTGGCTCTTTTTTCTGCTAAGTTGGCTTCTGTTTTTATGGCTATTTGTTGCATTTCCTCTAGGGTAGGGGGATCCTTGTCTCTCAGATGATATGTCATGTCTGGATCAAAACCCTCGGGGAATTTCACCAAGACTAAGCCAAGTGGGGGTTTGAAATGAGGTGGGAGGGAGTTATACACACTGTTGAACCTAGTGCAGTATGCCTGGACACTTTCCCCATTTTCCCGTTTTAGGTTGTTATATTCTGACAGGATTTGAATAGGGTTCCTTCGGACTTCCCACTTGTTCGTGAAGACTTGGCAGAGTTCTAGGATGTTGTGGATGTTGTTTGGAGGCAAGCTTTTAAACCATGTTTTGGGTTCTCCACCCAGGCTTTGGGCGAATATTCTCATTCTGACGGTTTCGTCGTGTACTTCCATGTATTCAAAAGCATCGCTAATCCTACTTACATGTTGTTGAGCTGTGGTGGTGTCTTCTCCAGTAAAGTGTGGGATTTTGTCTTGATATTTGTTTGGGAGAGGAGCTAAAGGCGGTGGCAACACCAAAGGTGCGTACCAGGCTGCCATGACTGGAGCTAGTGGATGATGTACAAGATGAGGACTAGTGGGCTGAAATGAAGTGGTTTGAACAGTGGTGGTTTGACCAGGTGTGGCGGATGAACTTGGACTAGTGATCTGGTTTTGAGCAGATCTGGGATGATAGGAGCCAAACTGATAAAGAAGCTGGAAATCAGGAGGAGTAGTGGGTGAAGCTTCTCTAATAGGACTCTGTGGTGGGTTTAGGGGTTCAAGATCGTCGAAGTTTATCTTACTATATGATTTGCTTCTGGGAAGAGTTTGTGATGACTCTAATTCAAAAGGTGAATCTAGTAGGATAGTGCGATGTTTAGGTGCAGATCTTGCTCTACGGATGGATCTACCAGTAGCTAGATGGTCAGTTTCAGAAGCTTGCCACAGAATCTTTTCTGGGTCATCTACTATGATAGGGGGATTTGGGTCTGGATGGGCTCTGGTATTGATTCTTCGTGAAGCCAGATTTTAGATCCAGGGTTTAGAAAGAATGATATTGGTGAATGTTTCTGGATGACTGATTTTTCTAAAGTTATACTAAGGCGAAGGATGGTCAAAATAAAAGGGATGGATTAGTGGAGTCGCCAGGTGGAACTGGGTTGTTTTTGTGAAGATAGCTATGGTCCACCACCAGTAACTAATCTGAGAATGTTTTGGATTTTCTGAATTTATGGGCTGTCTATGGTTTGTTAAAGTATCCTAGACTTGTTTCAACACTTTGCTAGGGTGATGAGAAAAAAAAGAGTTTACTCTAAAAGATGAGTCTAGGAACTGCTTGCTTGTTTATGGTACCTAAAGGACTAAAGAGTCTATAAGAGTTTGCTGGACTATTATGTACTCAATGTCTTACCATCTCCTGCTATGTAAGTGAGCGATGGGATAGGTTTATCGGATAGTAGCCTAGAGTTTGGTGAAATAGTAAGGCTTACTAGAAGTTAGTGGAGTCGCCAGGTGGGAAATTAGTTGTTTTGAGGTATATGTGTATGGTCCACCACCAATACTAACAAAAACCAATCTAAGGGAGTATTTTTGGGGTTTTTTGAGTTTTATGCGCTTATAAGGTTTGGAAAGGTTTTCTATAACTGACTCATCATTTTGTTAAGATGGTGAAGGAGCTATTTTCTACCTTTCAAACAATCTCTAAGTTTACTAAGCTTGATTGAGACTTCAGGAGTTACTAAGTTGTACTTAGATTGTCACTAACTCGGAAGGTCCTACTGTGAGTGTCACTATGTTAGTGAGCAGTGGGATAAGTCAATCAGATAGTATTCTCAAAGGTTTCTAAAGATGAGGGAAACTAAGCTTTTAATCACTCAGTGTCTCACCGTGATCGCCATTATGTTAGAGTGGCGATGAGGTGGCCAAATCGGATGGTATTCTAAAATTTAGCAAAGTAGTAAGGCCTACTAGAGGCTAGTGGAGTCGCCAGGTGGATTTTTAGTTGTTTTGAGGTATATTTGTATGGTCCACCACCAGTACTTGACAAAAACCAATCTAAGGGAGTTTTTTGTGGTTTTTTCTGAGTTTTATGTGCAGCCTAGGATGTAAGAGTGTTATGAACCTGATTCATCACTTTGCTAAGATGGTGAAACAGAGAGTTTACACTAAATGATTCTAGAGGCTGATGGTTTAAGTTAAAAGTTGAAGGACTAAGGAGCCTATAAAAGTTTGCTAGACTGTCATGTACTCAATAAGTCCCACCGTGATCGCCATTATGTTAGGGAGCGGTGGGATAAGTCAATCAAACAGTATTCTTAAAAATAAGGGACTTATAGAGTTCTAAGGTGTCCTTAGATTGTCACTAACTCAAAGTCCCACCGTGATCGCCATTATGTTAGTGAGCGGTGGGATAAGTCAATCAAACAGTATTCTTAAAAATAAGGGACTTATAGAGTTCTAAGGTGTCCTTAGATCGTCACTAACTCAAAGTCCCACCGTGATCGCCATTATGTTAGGGAGCGGTGGGATAAGTCAGCCAGCTAATATTCTCAAAAGTCTCTAAAGATTAGGGAAACTAAGTTTGTTTAATACTCAGAGTCCCACCGTGATCGCCATTATGTTAGGGAGCGGTGGGATAAGTCAATCAAACAATATTCTTAAAAATAAGGGACTTCTAGAGTTCTAAGGTGTCCTTAGATTGTCACTAACTCAAAGTCCCACCGTGATCGCCATTATGTTAGGGTCCCGTGATTTGGCCGATTGGCTAGCCAAATGATGATGTAACATCAAACCAAGCTTTGGAGCCCGAGGACCTAGCCTTCCTGGACTCAGAGAGGGCTCTCTCTATATGTGTAGAAGATGTCGGTGTGTTTACTTGCGATGTTCTGATATTAGGCTAGTTATGAAGTGTGTTTTTGGTTTTTTGGTTTTTAAGTTTGTGAGGGGAGAAACTGATCAAATACATAAACTGGATGACAAGATGTAGATAAATTGGGCTATGGGGTCAAACAGATCAAGGAAGCTATGAAGTGATGATGTAAAGCTGCTGTAGGGCCGATTTGATTGACAGTAGAAGGGATCTCTGGGCAAAATGGATTAAATGGACAATAAGTTGGTGAAAGACAAGGGATTTCAAGTGCAAACTAGTTAATAGCATACATAAACATGTAATAGCAAGCCATTAATCATGCTAGGAATAACTATAAGCTAATCAATACATAGAAATCGAACATTCCAGCCATACATAGAGGTATAAGACCCTCTAACTTCGGGAAATAGCTATCAGACTTTGGGGAAAACACATGAGACAAACTAACAACTCATAAAATATGCCGGAACGCCTAAACATAGTCTCTAAGTCATTGGGCACTTGGACAAATAAGTTTTCATAGTTTTAGGCAAAGGGCTAGATCGGGACTAGGCCTCCTTGGTTCAACAAAATGATCGACAAATCAGTCAAAGAGAAAGTTTTATGGACAGAACTATGGGCAGCTGATAGGTAGGTAGGGCAAACCATACATCCTACTCAACATACATGGAACTGATGAATAAAACTAAGTAACAAAACCTTAGGTTACTAAAGAGCAGCTAAGAATTCTTTAGCATAACTAAGGGAGAAAGAAAACATCAAGCTATGAAGATTCAGGGATTTTGAGGTGCCTCCATGGGCATATCTCAAAATCAATCTTTACTGATCTATAGCAGCAAGAAATATGAATTATGAGTGAAAACTAGAAGGCAAAACACATTAAGAAGCACTATACCATTCTACCATGTCAAGGAATCCATCAACAAGCCTTCAACATTCCTCAAAAGCATCCAAGAGGCAGTCCAAAAATCATAACTCAAGTGTATTCTTCAAAGCTCATATGACCAATGCATTAATTCTTCTCTCAAGTTCAGCCTCTGATTTACAAAGAGAATCATGGAATAAATAGGCTTGAGGGAGGAAAACCTCATGGAGCAACTAGCTATCCCATTGGCCAAGTCAAAATATCTAAACTTGTCCTTGAGGCTTTGCAAAGCCCAAGGCACAAAATATCTCATAAAATATCTTAAAAACTGCTAAAAACGGAAATTATATTGACTTTACATGATTTTCCCATGATAAAAATAGCCTAACGCACATTTGGGAAAAGCAGATTTTTGGAGTTCAAAAATTGCAAAAATACTTCATATTTATGCCTGAAAAAGGTCCCCTGACTTGCTGAATGCGAATGGAAGCCTTCCTGATGTCGAAATGAGGCTCATGATGGCTCGTTGGAAAGCTCTCTGTGTCTGCTTTCCAACGCAAGTGGAATCACCTCAATCTGATCTCTGAAAGTCCCTCAAAACTGTACCTGTGTGCAAAAACCCAGAAAATAGCAGGCTGCTGATATGGCGGGCAGAATGTGCAAAATGAGGGTGTTTTTCGCCAATTTGAGGGGGCGAATGATCTTCAAATGCCCTGAAAATCGCTGGAGACCTGCTCATGGAATTATGGCATCCATCGGTATCATCCTCCTCCCTTGACAAATCCTCAAACTGCAACGGCGCAATTATGAGTTTTTGACTAAAAACCCAAAAAATGCCGAAAAACAAAAAGTTGCCGAAATAGGCCCAAAATTGGCATGCATGACCCTCAAGGGTCCATAGCAACATGCTCCGAATCTGATGCCAAAATATCAAGGGCTGATATGTCTTTCTTCTCTTTGTGTGTCGGGCGCTCCTTAAAACTGCTGTTCTTGATCATCATCCTTATGCTGTTGCTCAAACTGCTGAGCTGCTGCTGTTCAGCACTATCCTCCTCTGGTTCCTACTTCTGCTGATCTTCACCACTGTCATGTTGCTCCTGTTGTCTTGCTTTGGAGGAATTTTGACCTAAATATGCTTTGGAAGAAACTAACTGCCTTTTATGAACAATGCCCTGCTGGATTGAAAATGGCCACTATACTGTTTGGACAGATATGGACACTGTGGATTTGAATAAGATGCAACAATGTTTCTTTGAATAAGTCACCTCTGTACTTCTTAAAAACAGTCCTTCAACTCTGTATGCACTTCAGCCATGCAAACTTTTTAACAATGGTACCATGTGTAAAAGATGGGATAACTGCTTTGTAGATTCCCTGTGCACAGTTTTGAACAATCACCCCTCTTGTGATTTGGTTAGGCCAACCTATACTGGTATTTGTGTTTTCAAAACAAAACTCAAATATTAAAACCCTGCTCTTCAGGTCATTTACCTTAAAAATACCTCTATCAACAGATTTCTACAAAAGATAACATATAGTGGAAAAGAAAGGAGACTTTTTTGGTTAGGTGAAGTATCAGCTCACTGTGTTTAGGAAAACACCTTTCACTTGTGAATTTTGAGAAATCAATCACCACCTTTGTACCTCTGGCTTCAATGTTAAACTCGATCATCAACAACGCTGCCTTCTAGAAAATGGCCCTATTCACCTTCAGAAAATCCCTGTTAACAAATATTCAACATGATACAATAAGGTTTTTGTAAAGGCAGACCCAAGTTAGATGTAAAATCAATGCACAGTGGTTTAAGAAACACACTCTCTGCTTGTGAGTTTAAAAAAGTCCACCAACACCTCTATACCCCTGCCTCCAATGTTTAACTTCTCATAAAAAAACTCTGCCTTTTTAATGTGCTGTCACCTTGGAAAACTCTCTGTCAACAAATCTTCAGAATAATACAATATAGTGCAAGGGAAAAAGGCAGACCTAGTTTAGGTGTAAAATCAATGCACAGTGGTTTAGGAAACACACTCTCTTTACTTGTGAATCTCAAAGGGCAACACTACACCTGTACCTCTGTCTCAATATTAAATGCAATCACCAAGAACTCTGCCCTTTAGAAAGTGGCTCTTTTCATTTGTAAAGTTTTAAGAAAACAAACACTGCTTTTGTACCTCTGCCTCCAAAGTTTACATTTAACCACCAACAACTCTGTCTTTTAATATGCTGTTCACCTTTGGAAACTCTTTGCCAACAAACTTACATTAATGAAAAATATAGTGAAATAGGGGCAGATTGCTAGAAGGGGCTTGTTGTGATGAGTGTTTTGATAACCTTGTTCTTCAGAAATGACCACCCTCTTGAAACATATCACAAACAACAACTCTTCAAAATGACACCATATGGTGAAAGAAAGGCAGAACTAGGTTAGGTGACATATCAGTGCACCATGCTTTTTAGGAAACACACCCTTTGCTTGTGAGTTCAAAAGATCTATCAATACATCTATACCCCTGCCTTTGATGCCAAAATTCAACATTAACAACCTCTGTCTTTCACTGTGCTGTTTACCTTTGAAAATCTCTGTTAACAAGTCTTCAACATGATACAATATGGTTTCTAGGAAAGGCGGACTCAAGTTGGATGTATAACCTATGCACAATGGTTTTTAGGAAATATACTCTCTGTTTGTGAGTTTAAGAGATCAACATAATACCTACACCTCTGTTTTAATATCAAATGCAATCACCAAGCATTCTGCCCTTTAGACAGTGGCCATTTTCACTTGTCTGCTTTTAATGTCAAAATCTAACCATCAATAATCTCTGCTCCTCAGTGTACTGTGTACTTCTGGCTTCAAATGTTAAACTTGATCATCAACAACCGTGCCTTCTAGAACATGGCCTTATTTCACCCTCAAAATTACTCTGTTCAACAATCTTCAGAATGATACAATGTAGCGTAATGAACAAGCAGACTTAGTTTAGGTGTAAAATAAGTGCAACAGTGGTTTAGAGAACACACTCTCTGCTTCAGCCAGGAACTATTTTCAAATTTGTGAGTTTAAATAGTCCATCAACACCTATATACCCCTGCCTCTAATGTTTAACTCAGACATCCACCAACAACTCTAGCTTTTAAAGTCTTTTTGATGTCAACCTCTCACACAAAACTCCTGCTCAACAAAACTTTCAAAATCCAACAATTATGTCCTGTGCAAGAGTGTGTCCTCCTTTCACTGTTTGTACATCAAGCAAAACACCATACACAGGTCTAGACAACAAGAACACAGGGCGGAGGTAAAATAACAGAGCTTCTGGAAGACTAACAAGCTTTTTAGACAGGGATTATCAGAGTCTTCTCTTTCAAAACAATAAAAATGTCAAACACCCTCACTGAGTATACTTCACTGTTTTAGTAGTGTGGAAATGTATGGATGATAGTGTGAAAAGGTTCTTCGTTAGAACTAGGTATGTATTTCTGCAATGAAAATCCTCTTTTAATTTTAAACACAGTCCTTCACAAGACAACCTCTTGCAATCGATGGGGAAATCGTAAAATACCTTAAACTTGATGGATGCCTGCTTTCGAAAGCTTAAAACATTGTGGGGAACCCTTGACACTTGCGCGGCAATCTTGATAACAAACCCGTCGCGCAGAAAACACCCTTGTCGGGCCTGTCGGGTCGACCTTTCGGGTGGTCGGGCGGCCACCTACAGGCACGTCGCGCCCACCTACAGGCCCGTCGCGCCGAAGAAGGAAACCTTTACAAAAATCTGCCCAGGCACGTCGCGCCAAATCCCAGGCACGTCGCGCAAGTTTGCAGTTCATTTTGAAGGCCTTCCCGGTGTCGGAATTGGGCGCAAGATGGCTCGTTGGAAATCTGTGGAAGTCTACTTTCCAGAAAAACTTTAATTTTGTCATTTGGTGTCCATTTGATCCTTCAAAAATTGATTTTCCCAACACTGGTCAAAACTGGTAAATCCTGGTGCAGAAATGCATCGAGCTGTTTGTAGACCATTTTTGAATGCCTTCCCGGTGTCGGAATTGGACGTGAGATGGCTCGTTGGAAAGATATGGAAGTCTTCTTTCCAGAAAAACTTGAATTTTTTCATTTGGTGTCCATTTGAGCCTTCAAAAACTGACTGTCCCATCACTGGTAAAAAATGGTGTATGCTGGTGCAGAAAAACATAGTGTTGATTGCAGGCTACTTTTGGATGCCTTCCTTTTGTCGGAATTTGGCCCGAGATGGCTCATCGGAAAGCTATGGAAGTCTATTTTCCATAGAAACTTTAATTTTTTCATTTGGAGTCCAATTGAGCCTTCAAAAACTGACTGTCCCATCACTGGTCAAAATGATGAATCCTAGTGCAGAAATTCTCCCGTGACATCGGTATTTTTCACATTTCTCATAAACCATGATTCCTGTGTAGAAACTGAAGAAGGTTTTTCTTCTTGAACCTATGAGGGACAAAAACCTCTCTCAATGTTGTAAATTTCATCTCTGTTTGATCAGAAAATCATTTTGAAACAAACTTCCCGGGTGCTCCTTAACCCTAATTTCACTGTGGCAGAGGTATGATGATTCAACAGCCAAGCAATTTTACTATCCCTTTGTATTTTCTGTGATGAGATATTTGAGCTTCTTTTTGAATGTGGGGGATGGCCTTTTGACAAATTCTTGGCTTCCTTTTGACCATGATGGCAGAGTTTGTTTTGAGATCAAGACCCCTTTTGTCAATAGAACCATTTCATGACTGAACATATGTTCACTGTTTTTCTCTCTTGGCGATTTTTAGCAAGGAAGGGCTATTCATAATGTGCCAAAAATTTGAAATCTTTGAACACCTATTTCTTGAAAATAATTTCTTTGGATCTTTGGCATGTGATTTTGTTTTGCTGCTTGAACCTTTTCTTCAAGGAAAAGTCTTCTTTTTGGTATCAATGGCACACATATGTTCAATATTGCCCCTTTCCTACTGTAGGTATAGTCAGACAGAGAGTTCTTTGAGACAGGAGTACCAAAATATTTGCATCACCAGCACTAGAATTTATCTGTGAAATGACTTTTATTCCTTTTTGGTAACCTTCCACTGCTCTTTCTATACTGTATCTTTGTGCTGAATCTGTCCTTTGGAATGATGACCATTGTGTCTGTTTTAGGATATATAAACAGTGGCAACTCATCAAAACCAACTTCCTTCTCGCCTTGGCTATTGTTGTTTTATTCAGCATGAGATGGCCTGTGTTCTTTCAAAGTGTTTGATGATTGCTGCTTCCAGGTGTTTCACAAGCTTCCCTTGGGACTGTAAGTGCGCTCTTTTGATGGCTTGCTTTCACACTAGGCTTCTCTGTTTACTCAGAAGGGATTTCTTTAGATTTCTGGGCAGGTGATCATGGAATGTCTTTAACTATTTTTAAATCAACTGCTCCTTTTGGCATTAATAGCATACAATATGTTCAATATTTTCTCCTTTCCACTACATGTACTGTCTGGCAGACAGTTCTTTGAAAAAGGGAAAATAGTACCTTTGCACCATCAGCACGATCATTCACCTGTGTAATGACCTTTATTCAGTTTTTGGTATCCTTCCACTGCTTTCTTGTATCAATCAGTTTCAGCAACCTGCAGTAGCTTTGGCCATCTGCTCATATATGGAGGATTTCTCATCGGGCAAATGTGGTGGTAAGTAAACCATTTGAACAACACCAATCTTAGCATCTTCACTTGCAAGCCTCACTGTGTGTCAGCAGAAACCCTAGACAGAGTAATACTGTCTCCCTGCATTGTCCTAAGGGTGAATTAAACATTTGGCTTGTTGCATCTTATGATTGATTATTTTAACAAACAAACTTTGTGACTATGAAGATCAGTGTTTCCTTGAAAAAACCAAGCACTTTCTCCTGCCTGTGTAATGGCATTATTTATCATCTGTTCTATTTGATCTTGTGGATAGACAGCGTTCTTATGCTTTGGAATGTTTACTGATGACAGGTCCTCCTAGAGTTCAACAATCCATATGGTTTGCAAGTTCGAGATGAGCTCCTTTATCAGGCCAAACTCCCTTTTCCTTTGAGTTTATCATATTTCCACTACATTCCTGTTATGATCATTAGCCATTTTCATAAAACCTGGAGTCTTTGTTTCATTTGTTTCAGCTCAAGACAAACCTGGATCTTTGCCACCTTCTGAGTCAATACTGGCCTACGCCCTCTGCTTATGGATGAAGGAGGCGCCCTAACCCTCTGCTTGTAATGAAGGAGGCTCTGGGCCTTGACAATTTAACATTTGCTGAGACAGTGGCGATCCTTTCTTACTGTGATTTTTATGCTGAAAAGAGCTTGTAAGGTCTTGATGAGTGACTTTTGTTTTGCAGCTTCATCTCAGGCTCATAATACATTTAGAAGCAGCTGTTCCTCTAACTGTAAACTCAAACATTTACTCCATGAGATGAAATATATTTCCTGTCTTTGTAGAACCATAGAAAATAGTGAAAAACCTACTAGTCAACTTGAGATTGGGATTTATGCAGTGCTGAGATCTAGGGGGTGTGAGTGGCGCGACTTAAGGCTGTTTGTCAATTTCATTTGCAAAGTAAGGGATCAGTCATGGTAGGTCTGCTGCAGATGAAGGCTTTTTTGGCTTTTTGATGATTGCCAAAGGTGAAATGTCCTAAAACGCCACTTCCTAACATAGGGGAGACCTTTGAAATAGATGTGGATTTGCTTTTTAATGCTGATGGGCAGACCAATAAGGCTGAGGTTAGATAGGATTGTGACAAGGAGGTTTTGGTTTTTCCAGGGGTGGACTGGATAGGTAGAAAGGCGAAAAAAGTTTTGGGAGGGTTTTCTGGATGACATATTGACATAAGGAAATCAGTTTCTAGAAAACTCAGCTGAAGATATAGTCATCACTAACATGTAAAAATACTGATGGCTAACAAGTACCACAAGAGGGGATAAACAGAAGTGGGATAGGGAAAAAAAAAAATTCAAGGGTAAAGTGGGATTTTTATGAAGCGGGTAGGGTAAATTCAGAAGAATGTGGGAAGGTTAATCATTCTGGGATTTAAAGAAGAAAACTGAGGGAATATTATGAAATGGGATATGAAGAAAGGAAGAAAATTTTCTTGAAGGTCTGCCTGCACTGGTGCAAGAAAAATAACTGCAGCGAGAATTAAGTGTTACTTGAATAAAAAATATCCATGCTAATTACCCCAATGTATAAAGGTTGGTCCCGCTGAACCTGCTTTTACTCGGTGGTTGCTAGCATATCTAAAGATCAAGAAACATTATATTTTTATTAGAAATTTTTGATCTTCCTGCCAGCTAGCTGGTTTTCAGGTTGACGCTTCTGCAATCATGTCAGTGAACTGATTTTCACAATTACAGGAAAATATTTTTTCTTTACTTTTTTTTTTATTAAAAATTTTTTTCAAGAGAAAGAAGGATTCATGTCTTCAAAAGGTTAGTATTACTATTCACCACTACTGTCCCGAATTGCTGTTGGACTTGTTGTGTAAAATATTTCTTGGCAAGTGGCTAAAAATACTTCTTTAATCTATATCCATTTACCAAGAATAATGAATTTTGTCCATCAATAGTTTTAACTTCTACTGCTCCATTCTCGAATACTCGGATCACTTCATAAGGTCCCATCCAACGTGTATGGAACTTTCCTTTAAAAATTTTAAATCTAGAATCATAAAGGAGTACCCAATCACCTGGTTGGAATTGTTTTTTCTGAATAGACTTGTCATGCCACCTTTTGCGTTGCTGCTGAATTAGTATGTTCTGTTGAACATCATCTCTACGAAATTCATCTAATTTATTTAAATATTGGAGAAGACGTTGTTGTCGTGCCTCAGAGAGATCTACTCCTAATTGAATTGCAGTTCTGAAAGTTTTGATCTGGAACTCAATTGGTAACAAAACCTGTTTGCCATATACCAGCTCATATGGTGTATGTCCCATGCTATTTCTCCAAGTGGTTCTGTATGCCCACAAAACTTCTGGTAATATTTCAGCCTAGTCTTTCCGATGCATATTGACTGTCTTTTTAAGAATGGAATCGATCACTTTTTTTGTAGATTCCACCTGGCCATTTGCTGGTGGGTGATACGGTGTGGATTTCCTATGCTAGATCTTGTATTGCTCCATCACACCCTGTACCAGATTAGAAATAAACTGTGGACCATTTTCAGAAAAAATTTCTCTAGGCACACCAAATCTAGTAAAGATTTCAGTAAAAATAAATCAAGAACAAATTTTTCTGTAGCAAAAGAAACAACTTTTGCTTCTACCCATTTTATAACGAAATCTGTACAAACCAAAATATGCTTTTTACTTAAGGATGTTGGATTTATTGGCCCTATAAAATCAATAGCCCATTTTTCAAATGGCTCAATCATAACTTGGGGGCATAAAGGCATTTCATTGGTTTGATTAGGCTGGCCCATTCGTTGACAGCTATCACATCGCCTGACATACTGTTTGGAATCCTTAAACAAGGAAGGCCAAAAGTAACCAGCACACAATACTTTATATGCAGTCCGCTTATCAGTGAAGTGGCCTCCACAAGGTTCATCATGAGTAGATTTCAATATGTCAAACACTTCCTCCTCTCTCACACATATACGGATAATTAGATCTGGACCAGTGTAAAAGAGATCTCCTTGAATCCAGGAATATGAAACACTTTTCTGAACAATATTCCGCTTTTCACGAGTGGACAAGTGAGGTGGTGTTTTTCCAGTGAACAAATAATTAGCAATGTCAGCAAACCATGGAGAATCTGTAGACATAGCAAAAATATGTTCATCTGGAAAATCATCATTAACATGAGTTGCTTCACCAATATTATCTAATCTAGAAAGAAAGTCTACTACAACATTAAATTTCCCTAGTTTATCAACAATAGTAACATTAAACTCCTGCAACAATAGAAACCACCTAGTCACTCTACCGCTTGTTAATGGCTTGTTCACCAAATATTTAATCGCGGAATGATTAGTATGTACAAATACTTCATATCCTGTAATATAGTGCCTAAACTTATTCATTGCAAAAATTACAACTAAAAACTCTTTCTCTGTAACTGTATAATTCAATTCAGCGGAAGACAAATTATTACTAATATAGTAAATAGCATAGGATTTCTTATTTTCCTCTTGTCCCAAAGTTGCGCCAATAGCCAAATCTGAAGCATCAGAGGAAATGTGAAAAGGCAGGGACTAGTTAGGACCTCGCAAAACTGGTGCCTATACCAGCTTTTCCTTCAATGTTTCAAAAGACTGTTGGCAAGCTGTGGACCAAGAAAATTCACTATCCTTAGCTAGAAGTCGGAAAAGAGGGGCAGCTATCTTAGAAAAATTTTCAATGAATCTTCTATAATAACCAGCATGTCCTAAAAAACCTCTTACTTCCCTTTGAGTTTTGGGTGCAGGAAGATGCAGAATGATTTCAATCTTTGCCAGATCAACTTGGATACCTTTATTAGAAATCAAATGGCCAACTACCACTCCTGATTTTCACATTAATCTACATTTCTTGTCACTCAAAGCGAGATGGGCTTCTTGAAAACGAAGAAGTACTTTCTCCATATTTTTGAGAGCTTCTTGAAAAGAATCACCAAACACAGATAAGTCATCCATATAAATTTCTACAAATTCCAGATCAACAAAAATGGCCAGGACTACCCTTTGAAAGGTAGCCGAGGCATTATATAAACCAAAGGGGAGCACTTTATAAGCAAAGGTACCCCAAGGACATGTAAAGGTAGTTTTATCCGGATCTTTGGGTGCAATCTGTATGTGGTATAACCACTGAAGCCATCCAAAAAGGAAAAATATATCTTTCCTGCAAGGGTATCAAGCACCTGATCAATGAAAGGGAGAGGGAAGTAATCTTTAAGAGTGGCTTTATTCAATTCTCGATAATCAATACAAATACACCATCTTCCATATTTCTTAGGTACAAGCATTGATGGAGAGACCCACTGACTGTCGGAAATAGGATAGATAAAACCATCATCCAAGAGTTTCTGCACTTCTTCCTTCACAATATCTCTTAGAGCTGGATTCATTCACCTTTGGGGTTGTCGGACAGGTCGAGTTACTTCCTGAATATAGATATGATGTGTACAAGTTTCAGGAAGGATACCCTTTATATCTTCATAGCCCCAAGCAAAGGCACTAAGATGGTTTTGCAACAAATTCACAAGTTGCTCTTGTTGAGATGAGTCCAAATATGAACTAATATGCAAGGAATTACCAAGGCTAATCTCTACAAGAGTGGTATCAAGCTCAGGAGTACTCAAGGGAGTGGTCAAATGAAATTTTACAGAAGAATGAGAATCATGATTATCTTGAAAATCTAGGCTGAAAATCTGGCTCAATGGCTCATAATTAGGCATAGTGTCTAGATTTTTCAGGAAATCTTGAATCTCATATTCTGGTGAAGACCCAGTATAATGATGGATAAGAGAATTGGACTGAGTCTCCTCATCACTAATTTTATCCAATCATAAATTATCTCGAAGGTCCTGAATGGATCTGGCAGGGGGGTATAAGGCAGCTTTCTTCCTAGAATCTCCATGTGAAATATACATATCACCAGAACGACATCCAATATATGCATCGGCCATAGCAAGCCATGGTCGACCCAAGATCAAGGGATGTCCTCCTACTGGGTTCTTTGGCTGAAGCACAATGAAATCAGCAAGATATTCCCAAGAATCTAATGATATGATCACATCGTCCAATAATCCTTTTGGCTTAATTTTAGATCTATATGCTAATTCAAGCATAGTGGGAGTAGGGCGAAGATGAGATAACTGAAGTTGATCCATGGTTTTCTTAGTCATGACATTAATGGATTCCCCTAGATCTATAAGAACATTAGAGACAATGACATTACCAATCTGAATTGAGACAACAGAGTTTCCGGGATTAGTATATTTTTCCATAGACACTCATCTTGTCATCAAATTTGTTGCCCTACCAAAAAATTGAATGGTTTGGGGTTCCCAGGTTTCTTGAGACATAGTTCCTTAATAATCTTGGTACAAATGGGGATCTCTTTAATGGCTTGAAGCAAAGGTATCTTAATGAAAAGATTCCAAATCTCAGATGCCAAACTAGTCTCATAAATAGGCTCACTCCTTTCCAGTACTAGCCTCTCTGGGAAGGGAGGCTGGTTGGAAGAAGATGGAAAGGATTTATAGGGTAAGGGCTGCTTAGTGACAACTTTCAGAGAATGGTTAAGAGTTTCCTCTTCTCATTTCTCTTCAACGATCACCATAGGTTGCTTCTGATTTTCTGATGTTATAGTCCTTCCCAATCTTAATTGAATATCATGAACCCCAACTGGAATAGACTGGTACTCCAATGATAAAGGTGGGTTTGTTACATAGATCATTTTCACTTCTTTATTATTATTAGGATTGGGCATAGGTTGAGTAGGCAACTGAGGAGGTCGAAAGGGTGGAGGTAAAGGCAATAGTGGAGTGGACTGACTCGGAAGTTGAGGTATTGAATAAGGTGTATGCATAGATGGATATGACTACATAGGTGGCTGGTAGGAATATGGAGAATGATTTGGCCCTCTCCAACCTTGTTGCCATGGTTGAGAAGGTTGCCCATGCTGACATTGATTCCCACACTGCCACTGCTAATGAGAGTTAGGATAAGAATATGCATGTGAATTATAACCAAAATAGTGTGGAGAAAATTCAGAAGCCATACATGTACCTACCTGAGGCCAGTTCCTTCTTTCTCCCATAGCATTCAAGTATTCAGCTTCAGGCTGTCCCCCTGTAAATACAACTTTAAGTCCTAGTATAGAGGGACATTTTTCTGTGATATGGTCTTCTGCACAAATAACACACTTATTAGTTTCTTTCAAATTAAGAGGACACTCTTTAGGAGGATACTTGTCTCTACATTTAGGACAAAAAATACATAATGACTCTTGTTCCTTCATGAGTTTCTGCTGAAATTTTAAGGAGTCTAACTGTTTGGTAACAATGTTCATTATATCAATTTTCATGTTTTCCATTTTATTTTCTAGTCCAATAATCATAGCATCAGTAGATTCAATTTTTCTATTTCTATTTCGAGTTCCTCTATCGGATCTATACTGGTTTCTTGAAAATTTCGTGCATAATTCACAAATTTGATCAAAAGTTTGCTGAGAAATATCACCTTGTCCTAACATATTCAAATTATTTCTAGCATTATCAGTAAGTCCTCTTAAGAACAAGGTTCTAATAGTGTTGGGATCAAGCTTAAGTTTTGAACTTTGTAAAATATACAGAAATATTTCCAGATAATCTTCAAGAATTTCATCATCATCTTGTATGATTGTAAAAATTTCATCCTGCATGTCCCGAGTTTTGAAATATTCTTGATATTTAGACAAAAACACTCTCTTCATCTGATCCTAAGAGGTTATAGTGTTTCCTCCTAACCCCATAAACCAACATAAAGCTGAGTTCTTGAGAGTAACAGGAAATAGTCTTAACTTCTGAGCATCAGTTGCATAATCATAACTTCTACATAGAATATCAAAATCGAATAGAAAAGAGTCAGGATCTTCATGAAATTTACCACGGAAATGAGGCAGAACTGATGGTGGAATATTCTTCATTTGCGCCACAGTATCACGATCCACAATTGGAAACACAAAAGTGGATTGTTATTCACTTACCTGGTTGTCACCAGTCCCTTCCAAAAGATATTCTTAGCCCACCATTGTTCCCCTTTTACTTGTACCGCTCTCAATAGGCTGATCCACACCTGAGCTATTATCACCAGAATCCAGGTGGATTGTTCCTGCGTGATGGGTTTGAATTGGATTGGGCTTCCTGCTTACATAAGGAGACCCAATATGAAAATTGTTTTCAGAATTATTTCGGCCCTTAGTGGGCTTTGAACCCTTACCTTTCCTAGGAATTCATTTCAAAAGGAAAGGAAAAAAGAAAAATAACAAAATACTTCTAAAAAATGTTGTCAGAAATCAATTAACACTAGTAAAATTTCTTCAAAGAAACAACACTGCAAAAAATAAAGAAAAATTACCTCTATTGTATAATCAAAAATTTCTTACCTAATCAAATCACCTCCCCGACAACGGCGCCAAAAGGTTGGGTGCAGGAATTACACTTAAGCAAACTCCTCAACACTTAATTTGTCAACTCGGGGGATTTGTAAACTTAGAGACGAAGCACAGGAAATTCCAGAGATGGTATGAATCTTCCTAATGAAAATCCCTACTTTATTTAAAGGAAAGATTGCAGAATCAAATCAAAAGAGAAAAAGGCAACTTGAACCATAAAAAATAATCTAAGACTGTAACGAGGAAGTATGCATTTGCAATAAAGAATTAAAGATAAAAGGCAATCACTCCCACTAATGGTTGTTTAATCTATTAAGTGTTTGTTTTCCTCTAGCAGAGACACTTTAGCAGTTTCGTTAGATGCGCCCTTAAACCTGCTTCTTTAGAGATTTCCTTCTTGCATTAATCTGTCCTGCACTAGTGCAGGATCAGAGATTCATGTAGAAGGTATAAATAGTGTCTTTACTGAAGGATTTTTACTTCATGCAATGGCTCGAACTTTTCAAGGTTCATAGCACTCAGATCTTGTGGCAAGAAACTGGTTCTTGCACCGGATCAGAGCTTCCTGCACTTAGCATTTAATCTTAAAATGAGTGTTCAATTATTGCAAGTGCTAGTTTACTATCGAATCAAATTGTACACATAAAAGTGAATGTTTCTGATCTTAAAAAAATGCAGAAATAAAGAAACATTCATTTATCCTGTCATAAGCATTTAAAGAAAGAAAGAAGATTGCGAAAAGTAGACTAAGAAAGCTTGCTGCATCACACCAACGTGCACTAGTGTAGGTTCATTTCTCCTTCTTGGACCAGGCAGAAAAACCAATTAAACAGAATTGCAGGAAAATGAAATATCAAACCAACATGCACTGGTGCAGGTTTGTTTCTCCTGCTTGTACCAGGCAGAGGAAAACCAATTAAACGGAATTGTAGGAAAATGAAATATCACACCAATGTGCACTGGTGTAAGTTTGTTTCTCCTACTTGTACCAGGCAGAGGAAAACCAATCTGATACAAGTGTAGGAAAGTAAATTTTAGGGAAAGAAAATGTATCTACTTCACACAACGAATCCGTTTTCACTCAGATAGGAATACATGTGCTGAAAGTTAAATCACACTTTGACAATATAAACACAAATTACAAGAAAACGAAAATAGGGTAAACGTGCTGGGTTGGATGGGCCCTATCCAACCAGCGTGTTTCCCTTTTAAGTTAAAATGCTGCTCAGTAAACTAGTCAATTCATCAGCTTAAAGACAAAAACCCAATTTCTGAAACATAAAGCGGAAAAACCTTTTATTAATTCATTGAGGTGAATAAATGTGTTAATACAATGTCTAGCCCAGATTAGGGTGATAACAAAAACAACCTGTTACTACCTATGAAACTTCGCTCTAAAAACTCTGCTAAAAAAAACCCCCCTTAAGTCCTATTTACATTTTACATTATATAGATCTGTTGGCCAAAGGCCAAAACAGATCATTCAACTGATTACATAACCATCGTAGAATTTAGCATCTGGCCTTCAAAATTAGGCAGTTAAAAAAACCAGCCGTAGCTAATCTCTAGTCTTTTCGCCCTTCACAGATTCGGTCTTGGCTACCTTTGGATCAATCGTGTTGTCGTGGCTGAAGCTACTCAAGACAAGGAGGTGATAAAGGAGGTTCGGATTTGCCGTGAAGATCTGTTGTGCTGGAAATGGTGCAGGACCTGATCCTACACTAAGATCAACGATCACGGTAAGCACTTTAACTATCAAATAACCATTGGAGATATCGATAAGTTACAAAAGTGATTTAAAAGTAAGAAATCATGTAATAAATATTTAATTAATGTTAAATTGAATTAAAACATGAAGAATAAAGGTTTATACGAAATATGCCACCATGCTTGGATTGGTGCAAGATGAGGGTGTATAAAAGAGGTGAAATAGAGGTAAATGGTTATGATTTAGGAAGGGGAAAATGGTAAAAAGAGAGAAAATTAGGGGGCTAACAATGAGATCGATAGTGGAAATTTTTTCGAGGAGAGAAATGGTGTGGGATGAAAAATATAAGGAAAAGGGGATAAAGTGAGGCGGGGAAAAGGTTCTGTGGGGAGAATGGGACCGGGGTTAAAAACAAGAAGGCTTTCAGGCTTAGCCCATGGTCACACCCTCGGGTTATATGAGGAAGAAAGGAGCGGAGGACTTAAGCCCTCAAGGGCTTAAGGCCTATTTTATGAAAAATTGGAAATGAGGCTAAAAAAAAAGAAGGGTTTTTCAAGCCTTTGAAGAGGTTCCAATAGGGTAAATAAGTGGATTTGAACCAAGAAAAATGAGTTTTCTATGGTTTTTAAAAGGTTTTGGAAGCATTTTTGGGTGAAATTAAGGGTAACTGAAGGGAAATAATCCCTTTTTAATTGGGGAAATGAATGTTAGGATAGGAATGAATAAAGAGTGACACAAAGTAACTTTGGTAGCAAATTATGAAGGTGAAAATATGGAAAAAGGGGCTTGAAAATAGTCTACTTTTGTAATAGTAGGGCTACCTGAAGTTTTTGAGTGAAGTTTATTAGTGAAGTGAGTTATTAAAGATAATTAACATAGTGGGGTTTTAAGAAAACACAAGATTTTCATAAAAAAATGTTTCTTGAAAACTGAAGGGATATTTTAGCCATCATGAGATATAAAAAAAATTTATAGATGGCTTACAGTGGCTCCACTTGGTGAGGGCATCTCCTTGGAGGTGTCAAGAACCTCAGAGAATAAATCTCTAGAAAGTAGACCGGTGCCTTGTGTTTTGCACCTTGGCAATCCTCCTTATCTTTGATTCATGCTGCTTAAAAAGATGATTTGCAGAATCACAACAAGATGATTTTTCTCTCAAACTTATACCTACACAACTTACTTTTCCTAACATGTTTTCTTCAGTGGGTGCACTTGGACTTGCAAACCCTTCCAACATCATTTTATTCTTTTATTTTGATAGCAGGAAACTAATCTATTTCTACTCTTATATCATCCATGAGTTCAGATTAGACTGATGAACTCAGTAATTTTCTACCTATTCTAACTACCTGTCAAGATTGAGCTGTTTGATAGATTTTATTCTCTATTTATAAAACAGGAAATTTAAAACATAGTCAAATTAGGATTACACAATCTGATTTTCTAAGGGGCTATGGCATTTGTACAAGATGCACATAGACTTTATTTGCAGAAATTTTGAAACAAAAACTGTGAAGGCTTAAGATCTGCAATTTTCTAAGCATCCTTCTTTCTTTCTTGGTTCATATTTTGAGCTTTTTAGAACCATTTTTCTCTATTCCTAATCTATTCTACTGATAATCCAAGTTTACACAGTTTGGCAGATATTTTTCACTAACCTATCAACAAAAATTCAAATTTACTTAGTCATGATTAGGCTATATGACTGAATAACAATTTCTTCTCATAGTAGTGGCATTTGGACTTGCACACTTTTTAGACCTTTCTTATTTTTTGGTATGGGGTTGTACCTTTTTTTTATCTGCCCTCTTTTCTATTTTTCCTTTGTTTTTGTATTTAATTTTCAAACTTTCTTTCAAGAAATGTTATTTACAATGAATTAAAAAGATTTGAACAAATATTTTAACAAAAATAATGTTTGAGCATCCTGCCATTGATAGGGCCTCCAAAAAGTTCTATTCCATCCATATCCTGAAGGAAGAATGCATTGTTACCTATAGCAGAGTGAATGAGATAAGGGCCTTTCCATAAATTTTCAAACTTTCCATGTTTTCCCTTATCTTATCTCCTAGAATCCCATTTCAACACTTTGTCACCAATATTGAAATCACTTGCTTTTCTTCTTTTATCAAACAACTTCTTGATGTTTTCTTGTACTTGTTGTGCTCTATTATAGACCTCCTCTCTGGTTTGATGCAACTGGATAATCTGATTAATTCTTCTTATCATATCATCTTCTTCAGACTGCATTTCTTAGATCAAATTCATGACTGGAACTCCTAAACTGGATGGGAATATTGCATCTGCTCCATAAACTAGTTGATAAAGGGACATTCCAATTGAATTTTTAGTGGTCAATCTGTTTGCCCAAAGTGCATGTACTATCTTGTTGTGCCATGATTTTTTATTCTCTTCAAGCAAATTCTTGATGATGTTTACCAAACTCTTATTTGAGGATTCTTCCAACCCATTACCTTGAGGGTAATAAGCTATGGAATGGACAAATATAATATTATATTTATGACAGAAATCAACCATATTTTTGGATCCAAATGCAGCATCATTGTCAGTGATAATTTTCTTAGGACAGCCAAATCTAGACAGGATATGATTTTCAAGAAAAGAAATGATGACTGAGTCTGTGGCATTCCTAGAAGGGATGGCCTATATCCATTTGGTGAAGTAATCTGTTGCTGTGAGGATCCATTTGTGTTGGGCAGATGAAGCAGGATGGATTTTTCCCAATGAATTCTAGACCCCACTATTGAAAAGGAGCTTCAACAATGATAGGATGCAGAGGTAAGGGTATCAATTTTATTTTTCCCTCAAAGAATTGACACTTATGGCAGGAAACTATCATTTTATGGACATCTTGAAAAAGGGTGGGCCAATAATAACCAGCTCTAAAGATTTTGTTAACAGTATTTTTCCAATAGAGGTGGCCTCCACATTCTCCTTCATGGAACTCATGTTTGATCTTATCTGCATCATTCTCAGGCAAACAGTTAAGAAATAATCCAATAGCATTTTTCCAATATAAACATTTATCTAAAATGCAGTAATTTACAGCCTTTAACTTTAAAAACCTTGCCTTTGTTTTAGACAAACCAGGAGGGACATTTAGATTAAGAAAAAAATACAAAATATCAACATACCAAGATGAATTCAGAAAATGATCTTCAATAAGTGGAGTTGCCAACTCCTCCTGTTCATCTAATGCATTAAACATGTTTATATCAAGTGCTTGTAAGTTTGATTCAGCCATTAGTTTTGCTAGTCCTTGAACTTTTATGAGATTAGTGGGCTTGATTTCTAAATCATATTCTATTATTACAACAATCCACTTTCCTCTTTTTCCATCAAGATCTTGTGTCAAAATGTCTTTCACCACTGAATGAGGCACAAATGTAATGATGTGTGAATGTAAAATGTAAAATCTGAAGTCTTTTAAGGCTTTGACCAAGGAAAAGGCTTTTTTTCCATTATGTTGTACTTCAAAGGTGCATCTCTTAATGCCTTGTTGAAAAATGCAATAGGCTGCTCTTGTCCCTTCATGTTTTTCTGTAATAGGACAACAGCCATGTTGGTCGGATAAATCATTCTTGCGAACAAGACCGATCTCCCTAGTGTCAAAAGACAATCTAGCAACAAACGAACAACTAAGTTTGTCTTTCTCTAAATATATTTGTTTTACAAATAAATGCTATGAAGGTGTCGATCCTACCTTAGATCCAAATGCTTATTTGTGGTCGTAATGCTTCCGTCACATCAATAATCCTTTCGTCACAACAAGATTTCTTCCGTCGCAACAAGAGTTCTTTCGTCGCAACAATAATCCTTCCGTTGCAACAAGAGTTCTTCCGTCGCAACAAGAGTTCTTTCGTCGCAACAATAATCCTTCCGTTGCAACAAGAGTTATTTCGTCACAAGAAAGTGTCGTCTTTTGTCGACCTGCAATCACAAACAAGAAAATATTAAATAGCACCTGTATAAAAAATAATTATAAAACATACCTATCATAGTGATCAAGGAATCTATGAAATAAATGATCAAATGACAGCTTATTGAATTAAACAATCGAATGACAATTTATTGAGAAAAACAAAACTTGATTGTATTAATCTTAAAAATAACAGAAGAACCTTACAACCTTAGCCTTGATGTTTGAAAGGCCTTCCTGGGGTCCGAAGCAGGAGTCTCCTCTACTTTGATAAGTCTTGCACTCTTCCTCTAGGAGCATAAAGAGGTATGTGATCTTTCCTCTCAAAAGCTCAATAGAAAGAAGACTAAATCTCAACAGCACTTCAACTCAATCACGCATAAAGCTTGAACTCCAATTCTCAATCTCCAAAATCTAACCATTTGAGGCTACCCAATGCCTCCTTTTATAGAGCAGATGAGGAGGTTAGGATTCCACCTTTTAAGGGATAGAATCCTCCTTCAAAGGGATAGGCTCCTCACATCAAGGGATTAGTTCCTTAAGGTGAGGGATACATGCACCTTATCAAAGCGTACTCATCCCCAAAAAATCTCATCTAGAACCTTCTAGAATTGACCTCAAACCAACTTTTTAACTTTAATTTATCTCCTTTTGAGTTTGAGGAGGGTACGCAGGCATTGCAAAGGAAAACTGCGTTCTATAATGTAGGTAAGCAGTGTATTACCTACGTACCCAAGCTAGGAACGCAGGTAGGCCTCATGTTACCTGTGTACCCAAAGTTTCAGAGATTTTTAGGGTTTTTCCTCCTGTTTCAGGGCTTGACATGAGGAGTAAAGGTTGTAAGACTTGCAAATGAGGTATGTATGAGTGTTAATGAGCTCATACAGTTAGCAAAATGTCAAGGTGACAATTTTTGGTGTAACAGATTTCCCCCTAAAGTGCGAAGTCTGAAATAGATGAAGATGAAGTCTGTCATATATGAAGAGTGAAGTAATTTATCATTTCAAGGATCATCCTGTGGACACCTCGATCAAAACCTATAAAAACATTCAATGCAAAATATATATATGTAATCATATCATCGCTGAAGTAGGCATTCCCATACTCAGATCAAAAACTAACTAAACTTATTCTGATACAGAAATGATTTTAATATTACATCAATAGTGTAGACACAGCATGGGCACAACCATCTGTAATGAATAGTCTATTGTATAATAATAAAACTCCTCGCAGCCTAGATGATGAAAACTAGATCCAGGGTCTTGATTTCTGCTTCTCGAACCAGTACAATTCTATCCATGCGATTAAATGTGTTGAAGTCGAACATGGTAGAAACCACTTGATTACCAGTCAATAATGTAAACTGTTAATAAGTGTGAGAGAAACCACCAGTAATGTCAATGGCTCTCAAAGTACTCAGTACAATCCATGAAATGTGAATGAATGAGCTGAACTTGAACATGTCACAGAATCATTCGATCGAAGGTAAATGATGCAACCTGTCATCGAAGGCGAGAAACCTGCCATTGAGGCATGACGATTTCAAGGTACTGACGATTTCTGGATCAAATTCCTAGATAATGAGCTGTCGTCGATAGAAAGTGATCCGTCGTAAGCAAGCCCACAACACGAAATCATAGATCAAGTTTTGAAGAAATACATTGGCAAGGACTGACTCAGGGATGGTCAAAATGGAAAACAAATATTTCGCAAATGAATGGTTTGTTTGAACTGTCCTCTTGAACACATAACCACACTGCAGATGGCTTGGTGACAATCGACCCAAAGCTAATACCCAGAAACTGGCTAAAGACTTTCAATGTGGTTTGATTAACTGTTAGGCAAAGGATTTTCCCAACCCAGGTGAACAAAAAGTGTCGTGTACAAGAGTGGTTAACAGTTTTTCAAATAATCAAAATGTAACAAACAGGTTCATTTTTCTCTCTTTCCCCCCACCATTTCTCGCAAGTACCTCTTTATTTTTGAAAATATTGAGGAGGATAACATTTGCTTGTTTATAAGCTCATCCTTCGGATGTGTCCAACTTAGTTTAAGATTCGAACCCTAAGAAGGAGTGGTTCATTCCTGTTTAAAATTGAACAGGTCCTTTACTGTTAAATTTTAACGAGTCCAGTATAGGAGAAACTCGGTGTTTTTCAATTTTAGGGAGTCAGAAGAAAAACTTAAGAAAACTCTGTGGGTGTACTTTTTCGTAAATTTAATCTCTCGAGCCCGAAAAAGGATAAAATATTGTGGGAGAGAACTCTATTGACCGTAATTAGTCAACGTATACCTTTTTCGTAAATAGTCTATTTCAGTCCGTAAAAGGGATAAACTTATACTGAAGGGACGATCATTCATTTACTTTAACGAGTTTGAATAATCAAGTGCTCGGCAATATTTTCATGTTTAGAGAGTCTGAAAAAGGGCTTAAAAGAGGACTCCAAGTTTTCGCTTTTTCGTAAAATTTTTGAAATAGTCCGAAAAAGTGATAAAAGTATACTCTTTGGTTTTCATTTTTTCGTAAGTTTGAACGAGTTCGAAAAAGGGATAAAAATTTACTCATGTGGCCGACTTTCAATTTAATTTACAAGCAGGAAAAGACGGAAATAACTCGGAATTTTCATGTGTTTTACGAGAATGAAAGATATCAAAATAATCTCGGGATTTTCATGAGTTTAATGAGTCTCGAAAATAATAACCGAAATCGACTCAAGATAGGTTTCATTTTTAGAAAATCTTGAAACATAGAAAAATTATGCTTCAGAGTGGTTTCATTTTTACACAATCTTGAAACAGAGAGAAAACTGTGCTTGATGCCCCCTAAGCATAACTGCTAGAGCGCATGCCCCCCCAGCTTCATTTCATTCAACTAAGTACAATGTTGGTAATTAATAGCTGGATGGAATGAAGGTTCATTTACGAGATCATATGAAAGACCCGAACTAAAACTGTAAGGCAATTACGAAAAAACTGAAATCACTAACCTAAATATACAACTTAACATTTACGAGATCTAGTCAAAGACTCGACTCAATTAGGGGAGGATTTGTTTCATTTTTTAACGAGCTTGACACAGGAAAATAACTATGCTCATGGAAACGTGTTTCATTTTTTAATGAGGTTGACACAGTAAAAGGAACTTTCCTCGTATCTACTCTCTACAATCTACCTATATAACCTACTGATTCATTTTTTTTAATGAGGTTGACATAGGAAAAGAACTATCCTCATACCTGATTCATTTTTTAACGAGGTTGACTCAGTAACAAGAACTATCCTCTGACCAACTGATTCATTTTTTAACGAGGTTGACACAGGAAAAGAACTGTCCTCATACCTGATTCATTTTTTAACGAGGTTGACTCAGTAACAGGAACCATCCTCATAAACTACTTATTTCTAATCTATTAATCTATTCTCTACAATCTACCTATTGATTCATTTTTTAATGAGTTGACACAGGAAAAGAATTGTCCTCATGGAAGCTTGTTTCATTTTTTAAACGACTGTTGTGGCCAGCAACAACCCCCCTTCTTATTTAATATTAGTAATAATACTAAATAAGTGGGGACCCTTAGTCAAAAAAATCCAAAAAATTAATTAGTATTTATTTCCTTTCTCAAATAAAACTTACTATCATAACTTAGGGAAATTACTTTGAAAATATTTAAAATAAACCTAAGTTTATGATCAAAATATGATCTTTCTTTGAAGAAAAATACCGCATCCATCGCAAAAAGTGAATATCCTTTGTAAAAGCAGAATATTTTAAAATTGCGATTTCGCGATATTGCGATAGTGAGATCCCAAAAAACTATGCACTAAAGTATTGATCGCAAATTGCATATCGCACAAATGATGTTTAATAAGTTATATTTTGTGAAATTTCGATAGCGCGATGTACCCGACTGCGATTTGTGAATGTGCGATTTTGCGATGATTTCAATCTGCGATGTTTGCAATCTGCGATATTGCAATTTTGCAATATTGCACAGCAAATCGCAAATCGCATTATCGTAGATTCTTCTAGCACATTGTCCAAAGTAAATATTTTCATAAATAAATATCCGTTATGCGCTTTGATGTCAAAATTAATGAATGGATTGTTAATCATTGATGGAAAGGATTTTTTTTTTATTGAAAGGTTGTTTCACGTTTAAAATAATATTTTTCATCCGCCTTCAGCATTTAAAACTATCTCGTCACCTTTCTCATATCATTACTCTCACTTAATTCGTAAAACCGCAGGCGCGAAGGAGCAGAAGACTATACAAAGCATTCACAGAGCATTATGGGTAAGAAAGAGAAAGTTCCGAGTGCTGAAAACAAAGAGATGGCTTCCTTGTATGCAGATACTGCTTGCAACAAGGATGCCAGTATCACTACCTGGGAGGGCATGCATAATCTGCTCGAAGAAGAAAATCCCAGGGTAATGGAAGTCGCGGCTACTGCAGGATCAAGTAATTCCTCTGAAGCGTCTCTTACAGAATTGGCCTGTTCATTTCTGCACAGAAAAGAAGCAAGACCGAGAATTCTTCCATATACAGATATGGTAAAATGGGTGCTGGATAACACCGATATTTCAGACAGGAAATTTAGAACTCCAGGACAAGAACTTATCGGGTCATTCACTACAGAAGATTTGAGGCTTATGTAGCACTTACCGGAACCTCAAGCGACTTACAACAAACATTTTATGGAGAAATTCGCCAGAGAAAATGTAAATTTGGCGGAATGCATCAAGGAATGGACCAAAAGAGATGAACCATTGAAGAAAAACAAACACGGTATGTACAGTACTGGTTCGCTCACCTCTCCATATTGTTTTGCTGCTGCTATGTTATGCAGGCTTTTTGGAAAGCCTGACATAAATATGTTCTTGCCTGAATGGCTCCCATTGTTGAATGCTGCTGTTAACGCTACAATTGTAGACTAGGCCAAAATCTTGTCTGATAATTTGGCCACTGCTATTTTCAATTACCGGTCTAAACGAACTGTTTCTCAGAGGATTTATCCTCCTTTTTATCTATCTGTATATGTTATGGATTC
Organism: Pinus albicaulis; assembly: GCA_034641835.2. Classification (NCBI taxonomy): domain Eukaryota; kingdom Viridiplantae; phylum Streptophyta; class Pinopsida; order Pinales; family Pinaceae; genus Pinus; species Pinus albicaulis. The sequence continues at coordinate 599,945,664 of CM076580.1, forward strand.
AATTTGTTTTGTTTCTAAATTCCCTTTGATGGGTTGGCAATGGACAATTCATGATCCCTTGCCTATTCATGTCTATCACAAAGAGTTGTGGGAATCAAAGTTTTTTCCCCATTTTTACAAAATTTTCCATGGCATAATGCTGCCTCTGTACAGAATATTGTATAATAAGGATGCTCCAAGGTTATCCCCGGAAGCAGAAGTCGACATTCTCCCTGTCCCAAGATGGTTTGGAGAAGATTTGTTTACTTATGTGAGGGTTTTTGGAAGTTCTGATTCCCCCCATGTTTAACCCCTGTATGTTCCGGATAAACTTGTAGCTCGGGAGATTTCTTATCAAACCTGTGGTGAAGGAGGTTTGACAAAGGAATTAAAAGAGAAGAAGAAGGGTATTTGGCCACAAGTTCCCGTAGCCTGTGGAACATTTTCATTTTTTGATGTTGGTCACGCATTCAAAGATGTAAGCAATATTACATGCTTACAACTGTTCAAGTTTTCCAGAAGGTTATTTGATCCAAATGATGTTGTCAAAGATTTCACCACTGCAATCAAAGTAACAGTGTTATCTGGAGAAGAAGATCCTTTTGATGATATGTTTCAAACAAAATGTTCATTTAAAGAAGTTTTACATTTAGCTCAAACACAGTTATCCTTAGAAGAATTTCAGGAATTTAAAGTTTACAGAGAGAGAAGACTAACTACTATCCCTTTGGAAAATTTACGCTTGGAACCCGCAAGGGAACCAACTCCTAGTGTCAGTCTTAGTGGCAGCTCAGATACAGAAAAGTCTAAGTCAAAGTCTGACAAAGAGACTTCTGAGCATTCTAAAAAGATAGATAATGATGAAAGCTTAGTGAAGGATACAGCTCAATCAAAAGAGATTTCACAACAACAGACTTTTACCACTCCACAGTTGAATCTTCCACCTCTCAATGTACAACAATCGACAGTCAGGACTAAATTGGACAAAGAATGGGAAACTTTTAATCAATTGCTTAATGTGGAAGGACAGAATATACAGACCCCTGTACAGACAACAAACGTTTTGAGCACGGGAATAAGTGGCAACGTCACAGAAACTGAGCATATACCTATCACTCCCTCTTCTAAAATTGTACTCAATATAGAGGACATTCCTCCTCTAGATGTATTCTACATCCCGCAGTATAAAGCAGTAGTGAGGAAGCAGAGGAAAAAGATAAAGTTAGAGAGCTCAATCTCTACTGAGGCAGAACAATTAGATGTCTTATGGAAGGATCCTACTACGAATCCAACTGATAATCTTACCAAGTTATCTCAGATTACAGGAGCTTATGCCTCCGCAACTATTGACAAAGCATCCGAGGTAAGACTATTATTAAATGAAAAAGAAGATCAGATACAAGTTCTGCAACAACAATTGCAACAAGCCCGTGCTAACAGTGAAGCACAGATAAAACTTGAAAAGTTACAGCAAGAGCTTCAACAGATGCAAATTGGATATCAGAAAATTTTGGCAGATAAAGAGAAACAAATACAGATTATCCAAGAGGAACACAAAGATGACCCTAAGCTTCCAGAGTTTATTTCAGAGTCTGTTTCTTTGAACAAACAACTACTGCAACAAAAAGACATATTTTGCCAGAAAATCTCGCAATACAACTCTTTTTGTCAAGAAAGTGATAAAATCACTAATCATGTCGTATAATTACAACATGATTATGATTTAACCAATGAGAGAGTTACTAATTATTTGGCATGGAAAAAGACAGAGGAAGGAAGAAGAGCAGGAGCACCGATCATCAATGATAGTCATAAAGAAATGCTCTTCAACAATTGGGACGTACAGATAAGAGAGGCAAAAAAAGCAGCAGAGGAAGCAGCTACAACAGCAGGAAATATTACTGATTGTGTAAATGAAAATTTGCACAAAGTTAATTTTATTTCAGAAATTATTCCGGGACACCTTCCGCAAGCACAGCAATTGCAAACAGAATGGAGGCAAAAGGCTGATGAAAAGGCAAAGTCAATTCAAGGACTGACAAGATTAAACTTGGATTCTTACTGGACATATCTAGTGAAACCACACAGTCAATGCAGTGCGCTTAATTGCATCATTAATTCTGCTGAGAAGATTGCTCCTACACTTTCCGATTCTGTCTTTTCGGGGCAGTTGAAATCTGAAGTCGGCCAACCACCTCTTCTCAAAACAATGCTGGATGCTTGCAAGATCAAAGATCAAATTCATAAGTAGATAGTTAATAGTCTTTATTTTTAGATTTAGTTTTAGTTTTACTGTATTTTTGCCTAGAAAAAAGGACGGTCATTTAAACCGAATCCTAAATTTTTGTAATAAACTATTTTTAGATTTTAGTTATTAGTATTTAAACCCTTCTCATGCATTTAGAGAAGGGTCCTGAAATTTTTCAAAAACTTATCCTCAAAACATGCACTTCTGCACCCTCAGAGGAAGTTTTGATAAATGAATGGAACGATATTTATTGATATCTGTGTCTAATATCTGTTACTGATGTTGCATTTCTGTACTCTTGATAGGTGTTGGATTAAGAAAGAGATAAATCATTATTTCTTCTAGCTCATGAGTAGAACCAGTTATAAATGGTACTTTTATCTCTTAACTGTTTCTGTTTCTGTGTTAAAAGTGATATTTATGTTCAGTTGTTTATATGTTAATGTTTGAATACTTGAGTTATCATTTGGCATTTTTGTACAGTGATAGCTATTTATTTGTACTTGATATATGAATAGCTTAATATGCGATATGTTTTCCACAACCGTTTCATCTAACTTTTTTATATGAAATGGTTTATCTTTATTGAATTCTTTTCTTATGATAATTGAATGATCTTTATTATCATGTTATCTGAAATAATTTTAGATCGCATAAATAGAAATATTACATCCTGGGTTAGTTTAGATTTATATATTTCTTAGAATACAGTTTGCATATGAATAGATTAGAAATAGATTAAAAGCATTTTAATTAGGAATTTTAGAAAAGAAATATCAAATCTCAAACACACACATACATATTGGGAAACTGGTCCCATTATCCCCAGTCGGACCCACTACGCCAAACGGAAAAGGAGCTGCTAACCAAGGTCCGGATCGGGTGGGTATCCCCCTTGTTGTAGACCCAATTTTCGGGGCTTCAACAACGAGCTTGACACAAGAAAAGGAACTATGCTCTTGACTAACTGATTCATTTTTTAACAAGGCTGACACAGTAAAAGGAACTATCCTCACACTCACTGATTCATTTTTTAACGAGGTTGACACAGTAAAAGGAACTATCCTCAAACTCACTGATTCATTTTTTAACGAGGTTGACACAGTAAAAGGAACTATCCTCAAACTCACTGATGCATTTTTTAACGAGGTTGACACAGTAAAAGGAACTATCCTCAGAAACTATTTTCTACAATCTATCTACTGATTCATTTTTTAATGAGGTTGAAATAGGAAAATAACTGTCCTCATACTTGATTCATTTTTTAACGAGGTTGACTCAGTAATAGGAACTATCCTCATACCTGATTCATTTTTTAACGAGGTTGACTTAGTAAAAGGAACTATCCTCTGACCAAGTGATTCATTTTTTAACGAGGTTGACACGGGAAAATAACTATCCTCATACCTAATTCATTTTTTAATGAGGTTGACTCAGTAAAAAGAACTATCCTCAGACTCACTAATTCATTTTTTAATGAGGTTGACACAGTAAAAGGAACTATCCTCGGAAACTACTAAATTATAATCTATTAATATACCTACTGATTCATTTTTTAATGAGGTTGACACAGGAAAAGGAACTATCCTCGGGGACACCTGTTTCATTTTTTAATGAGGTTGGCACAGGAAAAGGAACTATCCTCACACTCTTGATCATGGCTTCCAACTGGAAGAAACACATGTCAATGGACACACCTTGATCATGGCTTCCAAGAGGTTTTCATCAGAAGGAAGAATATTTCTCTAGAATGAACACATGTCAAGGGACTCAAAAGGGATAAGAACATCGCATTCAAATAATCCCATAGAGTTTTCCATGTCAATTACCGAATCTAAGCCATATGAAGTCGAGAAAACAGTGAGAGGCTCGCTTACATCGGTAACTGAAAACATGGGACTAGTTGCCACATAATTAACCCATGGTAGGGTAGATACCACTTGCGTATGAGGAACATTGAGGGGTGTTGGATTATTGGTAGTCAAATCAAGACTAGGGAAAGAAAGCTGGTCTACAGTCACAATATTTCCATTGTGAGGGAAAGACATCACACGAAAGAGTGTCGATACTACAGCTTTCATTGCATAGATATAATCTCGCCCAAGGAGTAAATTGAAATCCAAGGGGCCTCGAACTACCATAAGATCAATACAAACAGTTTTACCTTCCAAATTAATAGAAAACTTAGGAAGGATCCCTAAAGGTTCACTAATGGTTATGTTAAAAGCTTTCAGATTCTGCGTAATAGGCACAAGCTGAGGGGAACCCAAAGCTTTCCAAGCAGTTGAGGATAAAATACTAACAAAAGCACCTTCATCTACCTGTGTGCGGTGTATGTACCTACCACCTAACTTCATAATGATTTGGAAAGGGATGGAGGAAGAAAGACGAGGTTCTTTCAGTATATTCCAATCAAAGGAAAAGACCTCAGTACTTGGAGGGGGTTCTGTAGAAACAGGTGAAATGCCCCCCGACGTAGAAGAATCTGATGTAACAAGAAGAACCTGAGCAGTATGAAGTTCACTCTCTAAAGGGACAGTGGGATCGACCGAATGTGAAATTGAATCGACCACTTGATCAAATAATGGATCATCAACCTGAGTGATATGAGTTTCACTCTCCAATGGAAGAGTGGGATCGACTGTACTTGAAATTAGATCAATCATGTCGTCAGTTGACGGTAGGTTGGGAGAAATTTTACGGTAACCAGTTGGAAATTCTTGCTCTGGAACAGTAATATTTTCCAATAATTTTGAGGCTTCATCCATGCGAGGGAAAATGTGAGTTTGATGACTCCCTTTGCATAACTTACAAGGAAATCTAACTTTACCCTTTTTCCCAGGAACCTGACTATCACTGGTTGATGGATCAACGGAAAGTTGATGAGATTTTTCTGACCATACTTCCAAGACCTTTGGAATACCGGGACAATTGATAAGGAAGTGGTCACCCTTACAAAGCCTGCAAGGATATTTGGGTTTACGATGCATGTTGGAGGTTTCCTCAACACAACTAACACTTACAGCCATGGTTGGTTGGTTGACTTCTTTCTTATCTTGCTTCTTCTTCTTCTTCTTCTTCCCTTTCTTCTTCTTCACCACCTAGTTACTAGCGTCAAGGCTTTTACCAAGCGAAGAGGAAGAAATGGAGGAAGAAATATTAGGTGAAGAAGGTAAAGGGTCAACAGAAGGTTGGTGATGTTGAGATGGTGAACTATCTTGAGGTGAAGCATCCGGTTGAGGTGGAACAATTAGAGTATTTGGGGCCAATGAAGTTGAAAATAACCATATCGGTAAACCTATTGTAAATCCAGATAATGACAAAGTAGCCATATAAGGAGGATGAACATCCAAAGCAAGGAAAAGTACTAGGAATCTCGTTAAGGTGGGTTCATTGGTTGGTAAATTTTAGAACAGTTTCCATTATATTCAACTTCAGTGAATTTTATTAACTATTTAAAACTAAAATTAACACTTCACAATTCACACCTAACAATTAAAATTCACAATTCACACCTATCGTCTCTAAAAGTAAAAACAAACAAATTAACACGCGCTATCAAATCTAGGAGTCAAACCACACACAAATAGTAACTTCCCGTACTAAAAACACTAGTTGGTGATGAAATCCAACATCGTAGAATTTAACACAGAAAGGGCGGTTGGAACAATTACCCCGACAACCTGCTTAATGAAACAGACTGGCACAAGTTTCTTCACAGAACCATATCGAGTGAAAAAAACCCCCCATAGAGTCCAAGTGAGTCTAGTCGACGTCTGCTCCAGGTACAATGAGATCTTTCCTTCACTGTCACCTTAGGAAATAATCTTAAGTTTATGGACACTAAGGTTACCAACAATAACAAATACAACTGGGGGAACAGTTTACGATCCGATCCCACGCGCAAGGGTAGAGTAACAAAGCTCAATCCCCTTGAAGGCTCCTCGACATGGTCAATCCGAGGTTTACCGACAAGTGACCCCAGGCTCCTCGACAATGGTTAATCTGAGGTTTACCATTTGTAATGCGCACAGATCTTCTATCTTTCCCAATGAAATAGAATTGATTGTATCAAAGGTTCAGATACGATCTCGTGATTAACTCCTTTAAGAGAAGCTTCCCAGAATGTACCAATTACAATTGGATTTATTTCCTACTGCAATATTTATCTACTTGTTTTTTTTAGTTTCTTTGGAAAGTTAACTACAACCTATTCCAAAGCACTAATCCTGAGCTAGATTGGTGGAAAGAGCCCTAAAAATGTAAAAATTACTAGATGAATTTTAATTAAGCACTGTGTTATTTAGGCTGTTATTACTCAAAAGGGTAAATGGATATGAAACCAATGGTGTTATGACCCGACCCAAAAATAAATGCAATCGAATATGATAATGTAATCTTTTCAATTTGATGAATCCTAAATTAAGTAGGGAAAGAGTTTCCATCCACTTCCAACAATGCAAAAAATTGATCACTAAGAGAAAATATAACCAATTCTCTAATGCACTAATTTCACCAAGAAAAACTAATGCAAATAAATTCCAAAACAATTTTTTATTTTTGTGTTTTTAAAACAAGCATAAAAACATCTAAATTCAAATAAAAGAAAACTGATCTAAATCTATGATTGATTTTTTAGAATGTAAACTATGCAGTTGTAATCTATGCACAATTCACATGAAAAGTATGCAAATGTAATCTATGCACATTTTTCATTCATATTCTGAAAATGAGAATTCTAATTATGCAAATGTGATCTATGCAAGAGAATTCTCAAACACAAGATGATTCTAATGTAATCTAAGAACCAATCAAGTGCAAGTCAAGAAAATCAGGTGAGAGTTCCAAATATCAAAAAACACTCAAAGGCGATTAACACTCATACACAATTTAGCCCCCCCCAATCAAGTGCAAGTCAAGAAAATCGGGTGAGAGTTCCAAATATCAAAAAACACTCAAAGGCAATTAAAACAAAAGAAAAAAGATGCAAAATTGTGAAAAGACTGAGACAAACCTCCAAGTAATGACCAAAGGAAATAAAATTAAGAATTTCTCAAAAAAGAGACTCAAAACACCCAATTAACTTAATGGAGATTGATGAGATGAAAAATTGCTGAAAGAAATTCAGAAACAAGAGATTTTTGACAGAAAAATACAGATCTGGGTAGATGCTAAGAATCCTAAATTAAATCTAAACTAAAATGAAAAAATAAATCTGGATTTTTTCAAAATTTTAACAGGATCCGCAGGCTCCCAGAAGTAACAGGTGCGGTCTTGCACTGTTTACTCAAGGAAAGTGTGAAATTGCCCGCACTGTGCAAAAGAATAATGTGCGGTCCCTAGAAAAGTTCAAGAAAAACATAAAAGATTTCAAAATTTTCAAAAACAGAGAAAACCTAAGCTACCCAGGCAGATATCCATCAATAAAAAACCAGGAAAAACTTTTCCTCAAATCAAAATAAAAGAGAACCAAAAACAACAAGTTCTTTCCCCAGTGGAGTCGCCAATTTGTTGGCCGGATAAATCGTTCTTGCGGACAAGACCGATCTCCCTAGTGTCAGAAGACAATCTAGCAACAAATGAACAACTAAGTTTGTCTTTCTCTAGATATATTCGTTTTACAAATAAATGCTATGAAGGTGTCGATCCTACCTTAGATCCAAATGCTTATTTGTGGTCGTAGTGCTTCCATCGCATCAATAATCCTTCGTCGCAACAAGAGCTCTTTTGTCGCAAGAAAGTATCATCTTTCGTTGATCTGCAATCACAAACAAGAAAATATCAATAGCACCTGTATAACAAATAATCATAAAACATACCTATCATAGTGATCAAGGAATCTATGAAATAAATGATCAAACGACAGCTTATTGAATTAAACAATTGAATGACAATTTATTGAGAAAAACAAAACTTGATTGTATTAATCTTAAAATATACAGAAGAACCTTACAACCTTAGCCTTGATGTTCGAAAGGCCTTCCCGGGGTCCGAAGCAGGAGTCTCCTCTACTTTGATAAGTCTTGCACTCTTCCTCCAGGAGCATAAAGAGGTATGTGATCTTTCCTCTCAAAAGCTCAGCAGAAAGAAGTCTAAATCTCAACAGCACTTCAACTCAATCACACATAAAGCTTGAACTCCAATTCTCAATCTCCAAAATCTAACCATTTGAGGCTACCCAATGCCTCCTTTTATAGAGTAGATGAGGAGGTTAGGATTCCACCTTTTAAGGGATAGAATCCTCCTTCAAAGGGATAGGCTCTTCACATCAAGGGATTAGTTCCTTAAGGTGATGGATACATGCACCTTATCAAAGCGTACTCATCCCCAAAAAATCTCATCTAGAACCTTCTAGAATTGACCTCAAACCAACTTTTTAACTTTACTTTCTCGCCTTTTTGAGTTTGAGGAGGGTACGCAGGAATTGCAAAGGAAAAATGCATTCTAGAACGTAGGTAAGCAGTGTATTACCTGCGTACCCAAGCTACGAACGCAGGCAGGCCTCATGTTACCTGCGTACCCAAAGTTTCAGAGATTTTTAGGGTTTTTCCTCCTGTTTCAGGGCTTGACATGAGGAGTAAAGGTTGTAAGACTTGTAGAGGAGGTATGTATGAGTGTTAATGAGCTCATACAGTTAGCAGAATGTCAAGGTGACAGTTTTTAGTGTAACAAGCCACTGTATGTTTTGATGCAAAGGAGAATATGAAGAAGTCTTTGGTAAAATCAAGACTAATAAGAACTGGTTTTTGGGTAAATGCTTGTTTTACCAATTCAAATGATTTCTTTGCTGCCAAGGTCCACTTGACTCCTTCTTCTCTTTTAAGCATATTTGTCATGTTTCTAAGGATTTCAGCTAGGTTGGGTATGAACCTTCTCAAGAAATTAATCTTCCCAATGAAAGATTGAAGTTCCTTGATGTTTCTAGGATGATTGATTTTCAATATACCTTCAATCCTCTTTGGGTTTATCTTTATCCCCTCTTTAGATATGATTGGCCTAGAAGTTTACCTTCTTGGAGACCAAACAATATTTTCTTAGGATTTAAGGATAAACCATATTTTCTGCATTTCTCAAAGACTTTTCTTAGGTGTATTAGGTGTTCATCTATTTTAGAATAGATTGTGATGTCATCTAAGTAAATCACGATTAAGTAACCTATTTCTTATGAGAAAGAAATATCCATGGGTCTCTGGAATGTGGCACCAACATTCATTAAACCAAAAGACATTTTCACATACATGAAAGTGCCCCAAGGAGTGGTGAAGGCTGTTTTAAGTTGATCATCAGGGTGTACCAATACTTGGTTATATCTTGAGAAGCCATCTAGCAAAGAATTTCTTTTACAACCTACCACCCTTTGTAAAATATGATCGATTTTTGGCAAGGGATAGTTGTCCTTTAATGAGGCCTTGTTTAAGTTTCTAAAGTCTATACAAAGCCTTATTTCTCCTGTTTTCTTCCTTACAGATACAAGATTGGATACCCATATGGAGTATCTCACAGGGACTATAATTCCAACATCATACATTTTTCTAATTTCTTTCTCAACTAGAGGTAATTGAATAGGGTTTATCCTGCACAATTTTTGTCTATAAGGCTTCTGGTTTTCCTTGAGGGGTATCTTATGTTGAATTATTTCTGTATCATATGATTTTAAATCTTCATAACTCCATGCAAACACATCAAAAAATTCTCTAAACAGCTCAAGATATTTTAGTTTAATGTGAGCAGGCAGTGTTTTGGATAATTTGATCATTTTAGGCCTTTATTCACTACCTATATTGCACTCTTCTACTTCAGCTTCAATAGGTTCTATTTTTGGCCTTTTTGCAACATCATTAAAGTCAAACAATTCTTCTAGAGGGACCAGTCCTTTTGGCAAGCTTTCAGTTTTCGATTGCAGCACTTCTAGATCTCCTTTTTCTAAATCTATGTAGTTTTCTGTTTTATGTTTGGATTCTTTGTTTAACAGATTTATATCAGCAACCTCGGGGGATTCTTCTTCTTTAAAAGGTGGTTTTTCCTCAGTAAGACATTCTTCTTCATACTCTGAATCTGAACTTGGCATTTCAAATTCACTTCTAGACTGTAGGAAGTCTTCTATTTGTTTATCTCCTTCAAAAACTTGCCAGTATTTTTCATTATCTGGGACTGCTAGTCTATATTTGACTTGAACTGTGTATTGTTTGCTTTCATAAGGTTTCAGACAGGTACTAGCAGCAAAGGCTAAACCATTGGCCATAATTTTTTGGTTTCTAGGGACAAAAGTGAGTTGGAATTCAACAATATATTTTAATAGGTCCATGGCATCATCTCTATAGGCTCTCGGTCTGGGATGTTTAGCAGTATATTCCCCATTTACTTGCATAATTATCAATTCTAAATCCCCATGAACAGTTATCCTCTTGGCTCCTAGTTTTTTCAGCAAGTGTATTCCTAAGAGGAGTGCTTCATATTCCGTTATGTTGTTGGTGCACTGAAAGTTTAATCTGTATAAATGACCTTCAGCACAATTATTCTCAGTGTTGTGCACCCATATGCCTAATCCTGCACCAGTTTTAGTACAAGGCCCGTCAAAACTCATGCTCCAAAGAGGATTGTTTTTGGATTCATCATTAATTTCCTTCATGTCCTCTCTGTTTTTTATTATTTTGAATGCCACTATGTTCTTTTTGAGGGTCTGTACTATATTTTTCTTTGTCTTGTTCCTCAAGGTTTTCAATGTGTTGAGGAATTTCTCTTTGATTTTTATGATTGGCACTATGTTGATGACTGTTTTGATGCTCAAGACCTTCATTTTGTTTGCTGTGATTTTCTGATTTAGCAAACTGTTTGGATGATTTTTCTTTCCCTTCCTTTTGTTCTATGGCTGCCACTATGTTGGTGGATGTTTCATTTTGTAATCCTTGCTCATTATGAATCTCATCATTGTAAGAATGAATGAGTCAAGATCAGTATGTATAGAATAAAGAGGAGAGTTTTCTAGTCTTTCTTGGCTACTCACCATGTATTTCATGTGTGTTTCCCTATAAAGTCTTCTAGGTTAACTGAAGATAGGGATGGTGGCATAAGTCATACCCATTTTCATAGTGCCTTGCAACTTAACACCCCAAGATATTGAAAGAAGCATGCCATATTTGGGGGGTATATCAACCACAACAATGTCCATTACTAAGCTTTTGGCTAGGATTTGTGCTAAATTCACACATAGATCTTTTATAGGCCTAGGCATTTAACTCTGTTGGAGTCAAAGGAGTATAAATATTTATAAGGTTTGGTTACCTCAAGGCATAATCTTTCCATTATTACGTTGGGCATGAGGTTATGTGATGCTCCTGAGTCAAGCATGGCATTGTGCAAAATGTTAGCATGGATGTTTAAGCTGACATAAAATGGAGGAACTCCACCTTCTTGAAATTTTACTTCAATTTTTGGTCCAAATAGAAGCTCAAGTTTGTCATCATTTAAGTTAACAGAGTCATTGTGGTATCCTATGTTCAAATATTTTAAAAATTGGGACCTATATACATCTTGAGTGACTAACTCAATGAGAGGGATAGATATTTTTATCTTGGCAATTTCACTCTCTATGCTGAAAGGAGTTTGAGTTTTGGAAATGTTTAATTCAACCTTTTTAGTCACCGTTTTCTCATCAAAATCAACTTGTTGGTTTTAATTATTTACATCAGTTAAAATGGTTTTTTCAGGAGCATTAGCTGAGGTGCTAGTGCTACTAGGGTCACCACTATGTTTGTCATGAATTTGGGTGTTTTTTCCTTTGTTTTGATCAGAACTTTCAACCATTGTTTTATTGTTTTCTATTGGGTTTTTTGAAATATTTACAGGGCTATTTTTAGCAGATATTTCAGAGGTCTTTTTCTTGGGAACTTCTTGGTTCTTTTTACTCCTTAAGTCATATTATTTATGTACTTCTATTATGGCATTTTCAAATCCTTGTTGGTAGTCTACAGACTCTAGGCTCTCTTTTTCATAAGGTGCATACATTACTTGTTCTTTCCTAGTGAAGAAAACAATGTCCTCATCATTTTTTCCCAACATGTTCATGTGATTCTCCTTTGTTTCCTCTACTATCCCCTCCTCCTCATAATTTGTTCCCAACATGTTCATGTGATTCTCCTCTGTTTCCTCTACTATCCCCTCCTCCTCGTCAGCATATTTTTCTTGAAAGGGAGGTATGCTCTGCTAATTAGGACCTCTTTGTCTAATTTGAGGGGGGTTCCTTCTAAAATTTTGATTTTGATTTTGGGCTTGGTTCCCATTTTGAGGAGGTGTTTGATTTTCTCTAGGATAATATCTTTCATTTAAATTTATCCTTTCCATAGTTTTGACTAAGTTATCAAGTTTTGAATCAGATGTAGAAGGTGCAGCCTCATCTCTATAGGTAACCTTTTTCTCTGCTTTCAATCTAGCCCTTCTGGCATCCAGGTTAGCCTCTACACTTACTGCCCCCTTCTGCATGTCTTCTAATGTGAGGGGTTCTCTCTCCCTTAACTGATAACACATGTTTGGGTCAAATACTTCTGGAAAATTTGTTAAGGCTAGGCCTTGTGGTGGTTTCATTTGTGGAGGGAGTGCATTATAAACACTATTGAATCTAGTGCAATAATCTTAGACACTCTCTCCAGTATTTCTTTTAAGATCATTGTATTCTGATAGCATTTGAAGGGGGTTTCTTTTGGCTTCCCATTTGTTTAGGAATAATTGATTGAAATCAAGGAGGTCATTGATACTGTTAGGGGTTAAGCCTTTAAACCATTTTCTTGCTTCTCCCCCTAAACTTTGAGAAAACATTCTAATTTTAATAGTTTCATCATCTATTTCTTGTCTATCAAAGTAATCATTCATTTTGTCCAAATGTTGTTGAGTTTTCGTAGAACCACTAGCATCATATAATGGAATTTTGGACTGATAGTCCAGTGGCAAAACAACTAAAGGTAAAGGAAGGAATAATGGAGCATACCAGGTAGCCATGATATGAAGTTGTGGGAGAAATGGGGGGTTTACAGGTGGAGGATTTGTGACATGAGTTTGATGATGAGCTGAAGTGGCTTGAACTATGGATGTGTGGGTGAGTGTCACAGAAATACTAGGACCAACTAAGTACTGTTGAGCAGATTTAGGATTAGATAAGCCAAAATTGTGAATGAAATGGCTATCAGGAGGAGTAGATGGGGAGGCTTCTCTACTGCTAGTGTGATGTGAATTTTCAGGCTCAAAGTCTATCTGATCTATACCACTTAACGACTTGGTTATAGATTATTATCTGTTATAGGATAAGTCAACTCTGGTATTTTGCAAGTTTATAGGGTTTTTAGGAACTGAACTTACTCTTAAGATGGGTCTAACAATAGTTGGGTTCTTAGATGTAGGATACTTCCTAAGAATGATTTCAGGATTATCAACTATTACAGGAGGATTTGGGTCAGGATGGGATCTAGTGTAGATTCTTCTAGAAGCCAAGATTTTAGACCCAAAGATAAGAAAAGTTAGCGAAATATGGCAGTCTTTTAAAGGAAAACTAATCTGTGTAGGAAAACTTAATCCACAAAGTCTTCTTAACTGGGTTTTTGTGATTTTATAATGATAAAATAGGTTTCCCAGTGGAGTCTTTGGACCACCAATGGGGTCAGCAGGCCTACTGAAAACTAATGGAGTCACCAGGTGCAATATTTTCACTTATTTTCTAGGACTGGTTGTTGTCCACCATCAACAATCAGAAACCACTCTTGGCAGACACTTGATTCATTTTTAAGAATGGGATTTTCTATGTTGTGAAATTATCTATTACTCAGTAGAATCCCCAGTATGGTTGCCACTATGTTTGCTTCCTGTGATTTACAAGAATGGCAAGAATAAACACTACAGGGGCCACATTAGAACCACTTTGGAATCCTAGGACCTAGCCTTCCTAGATTGAGAGAGGGATCTCTCTATTAAGTGCTTTCAAAGGATATATCTTTATGCTTTTTTTATGATATTAGGCTAGTTATGAAGCTCTTAGGAACTTGTTTGTTTTGGTTGGGATGGATATCATTAGCTGAAGAGGTTAGTTGAAGGGTGAAGGTGAGAGTAAATTGAAATATGTTTCGGCCGAAAATATGGATCAGGAAACAGTATTGACCCATTGGGCTATGGAGTCACAAAAGGATTTAATTGTACAAAAATTCTTCAAGGGTTTCCATAGGGCAAGTCATCTATATCAAAGGATATTATATATTGAATTGTGATATGAAACATTAAGATATTGTGAAAGGAGAAAAGCTAATAATCAATTAAGAATCTATTAACTCCACTAAACAAGAAAATCCTTTCAAAGTAACTGTTTGAAGAAAGCTAAAGGACAGGGAAAACCATAGAATTCTTTGGGCAGACTTGTAATAAAGAAAACCTTTAAGAAAAAAATCCAGTAATACTAAGACTACTTTCAGAAAGGAGAAAACATATAAGGGAACAAGGAAAATAGCCTAAGATCAGACAGAAACTATGAATCTAGCCTGCTTTTGGCATACTCTCAAGGGATCTTTCAAAGCAACTTTTGAAGGAAGACCAGAGGACAGGGCTAACCATAGACTTCCCTGGTTTAGACTCTACTTAGCAATGCTTTGAAAAATATCTTTAAAAACAATATCTCAAGTTGTACTTAGACAAACATGGGCTCACCAACATTTCTCCCTGGTTATACTCTATTGAATCATTCTTAAAAAAACAAACTGGATAAAACAGGAGGGAAATTAAGAATCCTCCAGTCAGACCTTAGCAGAAGAAAACATAAAGATAAAGCTTTCAGACATAAATAGGGTACTTTGACAGTAAATCCTAATCTAAATTTTCTCTTCTTTATCAAAGAAAATGGGCAGTTTGTAAAACAAAAGGAGAAACAAAACAGTGAGGAATAACATCACCATTAAACCAGGATCCTGTGAATCAGCTTGTTTTATTGATGTTCAAACAAGTTACATACTTCAAGTCCAACAGGTATTTATAGCTCAAAACTTCTCTTCTCAACCTGGTATTCTTCAACTACTCAACAACTCTTCAACAACAATCAACAACAGCCCAACACTCAACAATAATCCAACCCACACTTACAATGATCTCCTCATATGATATTTATAGATGAAATGAGGAGGTGGGGTGAAGAATGAGTCTTTAAATGTTTCATAAATGATATATTAAATGTTTTTGACCTTTGAGACCATGCAAGGCCCAAGGAAAAAAATGTATTTAAGACTAACTCTTCATAATGAATATTACATTAACTCTTTGAACTACTTAGTTTCTTTTGTTGAATTTCAGGCTTTATTTGGTAGGCTAGCAATAAATTTTGAGCTGTCTATACAAATTATCTCTGTTTTGTAATAAATTTGTGTATCTTAGGGGAAAATAGGCTGGCAAGTGGCATTTCATCTTTTGGAGGAGTACTTGCTTCAATGATTTGTCATTCGAAGCAATCTGTCTTACTGATCTGTCTGATTATTACTTTAACTCCTGATTAGGCCTCTGATATTGATTTTTGGATTTCTTTATCATCTCACTGTCTGTGCCCTTTCTGCTGACTGTTTAAACTTTAATTCATTTATCTTTACATTGTGCTGTTTATCATTAATCTTCGCTGATATTCTTGCTTTATGGTGCACATATGTCCCTCTTTTTGGTGTTGGAGGGTTTAATGATTAGTCAATGTTCATGACGCATTGACTACTATTGAACCTTGGACCTACCATCTCCCATTTTGCATTCTTTGGAACCAAGGATCGTCATCCTGAAGCTCCTTGCAACTTAAATTTGTTGTGGGAGAGCCGGTCCATATGGCCGCCATTAAAAGTTCAACTCAAACATAAAACATATTATAAAAATCTACATTTTTTGGATAAAAATTGCGATCAGAGGCTTCGGGATGGTGGAGGAGTGATTGCAGATGAGGAAACAGTGTGCAGAGGGAAGGATTTCATGGATGAAGTTATGCAGAACTGGGGCATATTTAAGTATTGGCGTGAAATAGTGGAGGTGGTTTTGCGCAATACTGGGGTGGTATTCACGCAAGGTTTAAGTGGTAATTGGTTTTAACCCCAGCGAACGCGATACCATACAATGGTTGACACGCCTCCTGGGGAAAACCACTTTTATCCCGTTGAGATGGGATGGTAACCCTTTGTGGAGGATTGGGCGCAATAATGGATCAGGACCGTTGGATCTGGGGGATTCAGATCTACGGTGGGAAATGAGCGTAATCGGTAGAATTGATCGGTAAAATGAGTTGGTGGGCCCAGCGGGTGACCTCAGCAAATTTGTTGGGGAGCGAAAAGTTTATCGGTGGAGTTGAAATCTTAGCGATTAACGACGACCGTTAGATCTGGAGGATTTTCAGTTGAGATCCATCTGTGGGAGTGAAGGGTAATTATTGGTGGTCGGAAGAAAGGGTGATGGGGGTAGGTGATCACCATTGGATTGATGAGATCGGCGGTGGAAATTTGTTCCAGGAGAGAAATGGCGCAGGGTGAAAAATATAAGGAAAAAGGGATAAAGTGAGTCGGGGAAAAGGTTCTGTGGGGAGAATGGTACCGGGGTTAAAAACAAGAGGGCTTTCAGGCTTAGCCCATGGTCACACCCTCGGGTTATATGAGGAAGAAAGGAGTGAAGGACTTAAGCCCTCAAGGGCTTAAGGCTTATTTTATAAAAAATCAGAAATGAGGCTAAAAACAAAAAATATTTTTCAAGCCTTTGAAGAGGTTCCGATAGGGTAAATAAGTGGATTTAAACCAATAAAAATGAGTTTTATATGGTTTTTAAAACGTTTTGGAAGCATTTTTGGGTGAGATGAAGGGTAACTGTGTAATATCCCAAAACAGGAATCACACAGCAAGCCTGCTGAAATAATGCACTCCTGAGAATTCAGTACATAGAAATGAGTTTACAGCTCCTAGATCCCTTATATCAGCTCATCTAAGATATAAATCCAAAAGGAGAGAAAAAAAAAATCAAAATAGGTGGGTTAAACAGATCTCCCACAGCCTAATCTAGCTAAAAAACACCCAAAGGGAGGGGCTGCAGCTATATGCACAATACTGCTTCAGAAATAACGCAGTTCCTTTAAATATAAGTATTAGATCAATATGGTGATTTAATAATCACATGTACATCAATACATCAGATCTATGGTGAAGCTTATATAGTGTACAAAAGAAAAACAGAAGATTTACATGAAGATACCCTCAAGATTGAGGTGCTGCAACAAGATATTAAGACTGCAAAGCTTGAAAACATTATTTTATTGATGCTACAGTTGATGTATATTACACTTAAGATCTAGAGCAGATATGTATACAAAATGATAGATCCAATATAGATCTGTATACTAGATGGGCTCCTTAATGCATTCCCCTTGGGGATCTGAGCAAATCATGAACAACAGTGAGTAGATCTGAGATCTAAGTTGCAGCCCTGCAGTAGTATTCAGAAATTCTACAGTAAATAGAACCATATGAAAATCATATATTAATGGAACATGGATTGGATGGCCAATCCATGGATCACCCCAGTGCAATGAAATATCCTTAACACCATAGATCACTCCTCAAAATGTTGCTCAAATACCCTGCAACTTTCCTCTTGCAGATAACGCAGTTATGGAAGGGAAACTGCGCTGTTAGCTTCAATAATGATTAGGCCTGATGCCTTGATCTGAAAATGCAGCTTTAATCAACTAATACACTCTTCCAGGAGGATAAAAGACTCACTCACTGAGAAGAGGCACTAGATTTGCGTAGATCTGAATAGATCTAGCCTCCATTGCTGTAGCTTACAAAGACAAAAAAACCCTAAACAAGATCTACCTGTAGTTGGAAGAAGAAGCTTCGCCCAAAGCCTGATAGTGGACAAGATAGAAAAAGTCTCCTCCAAGCGCTCCTCAATGGAAGAGGTGGGATTCCGACTGGGAACACCCAAGTGCTAAACAACACTATTCTCAGCTAAACAGCCAAAGAATAAGGAATGTATAAATAGACAACACCTTTAGAAATATCAAATGATCAACCCCCTTCTTGGTGTCCTCCTCTTCCTTTTATAATATGGAAATATTTTCAAACCCTAAACCACCTTGATTATTTAGCTTCATTCACATTAGTGGCCTCCAACATCAACTGCGTTGTGCCTTTAGGAGATACATTGCATGTAGACAGCGCTGTGGATTTGGTCCTGTTGACCCAGTCAATTGCTCCAACCTCTTTCACACTTAAGTGTGTTTTATAAAATGGCCCAAATTTAGCCTTGTTTACATTGGGCATTGATTTATTTTGATGTTTTTATGAGTTTTACATGTCCTCCTTCACATTTTATTCATCAACATGAAAATCAAAATAAGACAAAGAAAAATTGAATATTCCCATTAGCTTGGGCTAATTGGGAACATTACAGTCCTCCCCTCCAAAATGTTGATTGTCCTTAAGCAACTGATAGGGTGAGTGCTGCAACACTTCTCCTTCCCCATTGGTGACACCATCAAGGATCTAGCTCTCTGCATAAGCTGAGTGTTCACCATTCCATCCTCCCATGAATTGTCTCTCCAAAATCACCATGAGATGTACATAATCCATCCCAGAAAGTGTCAATAATGCCACTGAAACAAACATGGATGAACCCCTACTCTCCTTGAAATATGTAGAAAAGTATACAAAGAGAGTCTCCATCCCATGTGGTTCACACATGCCTCCTATTCTTCCTCCATACAAATCCAAAAGTAGGACAAGTACATCATCCATGTATGGAAGCAAAATTACAAATACATAAACATAAATTTGAACAGAAGGAGGTGGGTCATAATCCCACATATGGTACCAGCGCAGGGTATCTCCTGCCTGCATTAGATCAAGATGTGGTAAGTGGTCTCCCCACCACTTACTTGCAGCCCATACCCTATCACTTTGGCTGAAAGTGTGAGATAAGTTTGGTGCCTTAGGGAAGCACCCATCATGATAAAGAATCTCCCTTTGTTCATCAAGGGAGTGGCCAAATTTAGAAACTTGAGTGGCCCACTGTTTGCCATGAATTTTTCATGATATATCACTCCTACTTGGAGCCATGGCCTTCATAAACATGGTGAAAGAATATGTATAATCAGAAAATAAAACTTGATTTACATAATCATATTCCTCACCATAAATACCTCTCATACACATGGAGTTATGCATGGATCTTTCTCCTCTTCCCAAAGAAGGAAGAGATGGCTGAAATAACCCCTTCATGTAGTCATATTGCTGCCCCAACTCCACATAGTTCATGCATATTTGAAAATTCTGATACAATTCTTATTTCAAGCCTTCCCAATAAAAGCTTCTTATGATGATGTTGTAGATCCTCATGGAGTACATATGGCTGAAACATAACTCTTTGTAATCTTTTTGTAGTATCTCATGCTTGAGCTTGGAGGCTCTAGACAAGAAGACTCTACCATGATTATAGATGACCTATTATTGGACTAAATAGCCCTCTTCATGCAGTGGGTCATCAAGTATCATACAAGTGTGTAGATCTTTGGAATAATCCACTAGAAGTTGGGATTTCCAATACAGATCTAGACTGCTCAACAGTGACAACACAGATGCTGCATCAAAAGAAATATATGTCATGTTGCTGATCTCCTCCTTGACATATTTTATGTCAAAGGTGTATGTTGGAAGGCTGATCCTTCCATTTTTCTCCTCCCACAGTGCAGATCCAGATAGGAGAATGGGTGGTGATGATAAGGGAACAAGAGCTCCCCTCTTCTTGAGCTTACCCAAGCCTCCCAACGTTTTTGCTTTGTCTCCTAATGCTCCAATCCTTCTTGGATTTATGAGTGGAGCACCAAGATGTGATACACCTTTCACCAACTTTGAATCAGGTGGTCTTCCAGGTGGTTTTCCACAAGAAATTGATGCCTCATGGTTCATCCTCACATGCTTTCCAAATGGGAACAACATCACCTTACTCCCACTGTGTAAGTTCTCCTCTAATTTTTGTGTGGAAGTTCCATGATAATGTTATTTCACTCTTAAATATGCAAGAGTTCTCTTGATTTGAACATTTACTCCCTTCACTTCTTCATGCACCAGTGGGTCGTCTCTTGCTATGACAACGTTATGACCCTTCCTTTGTTTTGTCTTATTATCTACTAGCATAAACACTTGTTGCTCATCTCCTTCATGTATAGGATACTTGGGGCCTTCTTATAAATATACAGGAGCCCTCCTAGTAGAAGCAATGGCTTCCTCTCCATCTCTTAATAGAAATAGATCTCCCCCTACTGTCACAGTGCTGGAAGGACCTTTCAGTTATTCTCCTTTCGTCTCCTCTTCAATGGAGTATGCTTCATCAATAGGAGATCCTGTTTCTTGATCACTTATTGAGGAAAGGACACTCATGTATTCTTCTTGAGAATAACATTCTTTCTAAAGTGGGGCCTTTTCCCTTGGAAAATCATGTAACAACTCTTCAACCCCTTCAAAAATTTTCTGAAAAGGAGTTATCTCCATGGATATTCCTGTCTCATGCAAATGTTCTGATCCCTTGGGCTTATTTTTTTCACCCACAGAAATTTTAGATGACATAGAATCAAATATTTTCACTAACCTCCCAGTTAACTTTGCATAAGTAGAGATGTTTACATTTTTCAATGAAGAAGATTCAAATAACCACCAGGCATATGATTTACCTTGGAGGTGCAGCACTGCTACTCTTATGGCTTCTTCTTCAGAGACTTGATGTAGCTGCAAATAGGTTTCAAGCTTCCCTACCCAATATTGGGTTGAGCTCTTTGGTAATCCATCAGAAAAAGGTAGATAAAATCTACCAAAAGTGGGTTGCGTGCCCCCTTTCTTCCTACTATAGTTGTAGGATCTCCTCTCTTCTTTAAGCTGCAGAACTTTGGGAAACTGAGATGTTATTTGAATCTCTTTGATTGAGATTCATACTCTTGGAGATATTCACCAAGAGTTTCCTCCTCTGGTGTTCCTTTTCCTCCTCCTTCCTTTGACAAGAAAGTGGGCATGTTACAGCATTGTAGATCAAGTTGTGTGGTTGAATGCTCACACACAGCATAAGAAGTACTGGGGATTTATTCATGAGAAAAACTCCTTGAGGGATTTGCATGTCTTCCCCTTCTCATTCCCCTGATTTCTTCCTTTATTTCATGCATGGATTGAGAGAGAGTGTTAGAAAAGTATTCTCTTCCAATCCTTCCAGATAAATGGTTTTCACCCTTATTCTCTTTGTCTTCTGTGTAATATTTCTTCAGTATTCTTCTTTGATATCTCTTTTCTCCATCAGTAAGAGGCTCATATTTTTCTGAAATCATATTGACCCAAAGGATGCAGAGGTTGTGCCAAGAAATATGCTTTGATACCACTGTAATATCCCAAAATGGGAATCACACAACAAGCCTTATGAAATAACGCACTCCTAAGAATTCAGTACACTGAAATGAGTTTGCAGCTCCTGGATCCCTTATATCAGCTCATCTAAGATCTAAATCTAAAATGAGAGCAAAAAAAAATCAAATTAGGTGGGTTAAACAGATCTCCCACAACCTACTCTAGCTGAAAAACACCCAAAGAGAGGGGCTGCAACTATATGCACAATACTGCTTCAGAAATAATGCAGTTCCTTTAAATATAAGCAGTAGATAAATATGGTGATTTAATAATCACATGTACATCAGTAAATCAGATCTATAGTGAATCTTATACAGTGTAAAAAATAAAAACAGAAGATTTACATGAAGATACCCTTAAGATTGAGGTGCTGCAACAACATATTAAGACTGCAAATCTTGAAAGCATTATTTTATTGATGCTACAACTGATTTATATTAAACTTCAGATCTAGAGTAGATCTGTATATAAAATTATAGATCCAATACAGATCTGTATACTAGATGGGCTCCTTAATGCATTCCCCTTGGGGATCTGAGCAAATCATGAACAACAGTGAGTAGATCTGAGATCTAGGTTGCAGCCCTGCAGTAGTATTCAGAAATTATGTAGTAAATAGAACCATATGCAAATAAAATCTAAAGGGAACATGGATTGGATGGCCAATTCACGGATCACCACAGTGCAAGGAAAGCTCCTTAACACCGGAGATCACTCCTAAAAACATTGCTCAAACACCCTGCAACTTTCCTCTTGTAGATAACATATTTATGGAAGGGAAAATGCGTTGTTAGCTTCAGTAATTATTAGGCCTGATGCCTTGATCTGAAAATGCAGCTTTAATCAACTAATACACTCTTCCAGGAGGATAAAAGACTCACTCTCTGAGAAGAGGCACTAGATTTTCCTAGATCTGAATAGATCTAGCCTCCACTGTTGCAGCTTACAAAGAAAAATAAACCCTGAACAAGATCTGCCTGTATTTGGAAGAATAAGCTTGGCCCAAAGCCTGATAGTGGAAAATATAGAACAAGTCTCCTCTAATAGCTCCTTAATGGAAGAGGTGGGATTCCTGACCGGGAACACCCAAGTGCTAAACAACACTATTCTCAGCTAAAAAGCCAGAGAATAAGGAATGTCTAAACAGACAACACCTTTAGAAATAAAAAATGATCAACCCCTTCCTTGGTGTCCTCCTCTTCCTTTTATAATATGGAAATCTTGTCAAACCCTAAAGCACCTTGATGATTTAGCTTCATTCACATGAGTGGCCTCTAACATGGACTGCGTTGTGCCTTTAGGAGATACATTGCATGTAGAGAGCGCTATGGATTTGGTCCTGTTAACCCATTCAATTGCTCCAGCCTCCTTCACACTTAACTGTGTTTTATAAAATGGCCCAGATTTAGCCTTGTTTACATTTTCCATTTATTTATTTTGATGTTTTAGGAGTTTTACATGTCCTCCTTCACATTTTATTCATCAACATGAAAATAAAAATAAGACAAAGAAAAATTGAATATTCCCATTAGCTTGGGCTAATTGGGAATATTACAAACTGAAGGGAAAGAATCCCTTTTTAATTGGGGAAATGAATGTTAGGATAGGAATGAATGAAGAGTGACATGGAGGAACTTTGGTAGCAAATTATGAAGGTGAAAATATGGAAAAAGGGGATTGAAAACAATCTTCTTTTGTAACAGCAGGGCTACCTGAAGCTTTTGAGTGAATTTTATTAGTGAAGTGAGTTCTTAAAGATAATGAACACTGTGGGGTTTCAAGAAAACACAATATTTTCATAAAAATTTGTTTCTTGAATACTGAGGGGATATTTTAGCCATCATGAGATATAACAAAAATTTATAGATGGCTAACACCATGCGTCAAGTAATGCAGCATTGCTAGATCCCGGCTTAGGAACATCACTATTGATGAACTCCTTCAGTCCATTATCCTCTAACAATGCCTCCATCCTGTCCTTCCAGGCTATGTAATTTGAGCTCCCATCAAGGGAATACTCCAATCGCAACCCATTGAAAGACATTTCAATGTATACTCAACTGTCGCACCAAGAATTTTTTGAAGCAAATTTGAATTGTCCACCAGCACAAACTCAGCAATTCTTCATAATTTCAATATTCAAGAATTAACACTGCTCTGATACCATGTAGAAATTATATATAAGATGCATGTATATATCCATATTCTCTTGATATAACAATATTTATCTTCTTGCTAAATACATAATCCTTCCATTGTTAATCTTTTGCGGAAATTAAAATCAATTGCAAACACATGAAGCAATAAAAACAATCACACATAACACAGTTGTTTAACAAGAAATCCTGAAGATGAAAACCCCAACTATCATATATTATGTATCATGGAGATCATGTAACAATCTCATACAAATCTTAGTACATCAAGCTCTCAATACAATCAATCGTCACACACTAATCAGAAGAAATCTACAAATCCATGCACCGATTTCTTGCCACCTACTAGCCTGCCTCCACTGCGCAATCCCTGCTGAAGAATAGCTCTGAATGAATTTGAATTACCCTTGCTTGCACTGCGCAATCCTCATTGGAAACTCCAATGTGTGTGTGGTGCAATCAATGCATCACTATAGTCACAACGGATAGTCCATCTTTCCCTTTCACCTATCTCTCCACTGGGTCTCCACTAGAACTGCCATGCACTATAGTTAACTGCTATATTGTTCAATTGATTAATGAGTTATTATTTGTGAATTGATTCACTCCACTCTCACTAGTGTATCATTCAGTTAGACTAGATACAACTAGCTCAATTGATTTTAACTCAATTAACTGAGTTAAACTGAATAAAAACTCCATGAACTACTCTTCCAACTCTGTCATAACTTTTCCACTTCAGTTCTAACTAATTCCTCCATGCATGAACCACTAGTAAACCCTAGGAATTGCGTAATTCCTTCATACCACTGATTTTCCAAATCTTTATACTGAAATTAAGTGCTCCAAGAGAATAAGTTGTTGTTTATTGTCAGATTATTATTAAGAGCTAACAATAATCAACACTTCTATTTTTAGATCAACGATCTATAAATAGACTTAGCCCAATATTATAAAAATAGAGTTTCCTCTATTTTTCCAACTTAACTAACCCTCCACAAATAGCATCCTGCAACTTCTGAAATATGATCACCATGTCTAAAAATAGACATAGTCTAAAAATAGACTTGTGCCAAAAATATCCTGTGGGCCCACTTAGTGAAGGTGACTCATTTTCATTAAACTCATCATCTTGTTGAATCTCAACAGCTCCCTCGTCTTTCTTTTCTTCTACCATGGGAATTCGTTGGGGTTTGTGAGGCTAGTCTTGAAAAGGTTAAACCAGTTCGAGCCCTAACTCCTTATACCCTGACCTCATTGGGGACATGCAAATAAAAACAGAGAAAGATCAGACCTCTATGATACCACTGATACAGAATTATGTAGGAACACAATAGAACACTGATATAAAAATAAACATAGAGATGCAACATAAATAAAACTTCATTTCATTAACATCAAAGAATTGAATTATGCTTACATACAAAATAGAAATAAAATAGGTCAGGTGATGGTAACTTATCTTTGATAAGGGATGTGGTGACTAAATGCCTCTTAATTGTGTTACAATGAGGTTGAAGGGCAATTTTATTATTGAACAACAAATAGAAACACTAAACAACAAAAAAGCTAACCCTAGAAGATAGAACGCCAAGAGTTTGTGGGCCCCGTTAGGTTTATTTGGGTGGGAAACTACCCGGGGTCGTAACTTGGTCATATGATCTCCATTTGGCGCATACTATACCTTGTTAGAAAAAAATATCCGATTACTACAATATTTATGGCAATCGTCTACCTATTGAAATGGTCCTACGGCGAACCTCAAAAAAATGTTGATTAGGGGGTAAAAAAGGTTCGAAAGTTCAAGACCTCGAAAAACTGCTAAAAATAGTAAATGTTGTTATAATCAAGGAAACTAATGAAATCAACTAGAGGTCCAGGTGGAATAAGTGGGTGGCTAGAAATATCCACCTATATCGCTATGTGAAAGCATCTGACAGGATTGTTACAGTCTATCCCAACTCCAGAATGGAAGTGGGAGGTAATTTCTATGGATTTCATTATTGGATTACCTGGAACCACCAAGTAGCATGATGCAATCATGGTGATGGTTGACAATTTGAGCAATGTAGCTCATTTTTTGGTAGTCAAGTCCACTAAATATTTAAGTGACATAACATAGATATTCCTAAAGGAGATTGTGAGGCTACATGGTGTCCCTAAGAAAATTGCGTCAAACAGAGATGCTAGGTTCACTTACAAAGTTTTGGAATGAATTTTTTGTAGGATTGGGAATATAATTTGCATTTATTTCAATGTATCATCCACAAACTAATGGGGAAACAGAGAGGACTAACAAAATCCTTAAGGAAATTTTAATGATGTATGTAATGAATAAGCCCAAGAAGTGGGAAGACTGTCTTCGACTTGTGGAATTTGCATACAAAAATGGATACTAAGAATCCATAAAGATGAGCCCATTTAAGGCTTTGTATGGCAGGAGTTGCAACATTCCTATTAGCTATAGTGATCTAGTCAATATCGTCCTTGTTGGACCTAATATGATCTAGGAAATGGAGTAGCAAGTTCAGATCATAAAACAAAATTTGAAAATGGCATGGGATAAGAAGAAGAGCTATGTTGATCAACATAGGTTGCACAAAGAGTTACAAGTTGGGGAGAATTTTTACCTATGAATTAAACCCAAGAAGAGTTCCCTAAATATTGGGACATGTGCCAAGCTAGCACCACAATATTGTGGGCCTTTTAATATCCTTGAGAGGATTAGACTAGTGGAATATAGGTTGGCTCTACCTCCATCAGTTAGAATCTATGATGTTGTCCTTGTATCTTTACTTAAAATATATGTACAGGATTCTAATCAGTGATTGATTGGTCTATGCCACAAGTGGAACTAGAGGGAGAGTTCCGTCCAGAGCCAACATGCATTCTATACAAGAGGAGTCTCATGCTCTAGAAACGAGCCATAGAGAAAGTCAATGTGCAATGGAAACACTTTGGGCCAGAGGAAGAAACTTGGGAAATGCTTGACACCACGAAAGCTACTTATCCCTTTTTTTTCTGGTTAAGGTAAATGTGTATATGATTGTAAATAATGTATAGAGTTGTGTATATAAAGCTCCATAAAACAATATGTAATTGTGTTTTATTTTTGGTGTTACGTATGGATGAAATAACACCGAGGGAGGTGTTCCCTCAAGGGTGAGGGGTTTTTGATAGCCCCACCAATGGTTCTCTCATAAAATGCATTGTAAATATTTTTAAAAATACAAAAATTTAAAAAGGGTCGAGTCAAAAGGACACGGATTCCAGAGCTGAGGAGGAGGATTTCTTACTTGGGATGTTGAGGTTTTCTTATGCTGATAATCTAAATTTTCGGACAAACATTAAAATTTGATTGGTGCATGAATTAATGAACTAATTCTTAAAATTGAATGAGTTGCAAGGAAGGACCACAATCCCATGCACTTGGGAACCTTCTCAAGGAAAAAGGAACAAGAAATTAAGAGCGGAACTATATAGGGCATGAAAGGGAGTACATGGCAGTAAATTTCATCTCAGGAAAAGAGGTCAAAGGAGGAAAATAAAGGTATTCGAATTCATCTTGGAGGTAGGAGAGAACACACAAGAGAGGAGAAACATAAAATAGAGAGCTTTGGTTCGATCCACATGCAACGCAAAATGGAAGAGAAGAGAAGAGAAGGGGATAGTTTCTTTGGTTCCCTGGAGGCATGTGGGTTGAGTTGCTAGTCTCTAGAAATTTGTAATAGCTTGGGTTTCCCAGAGGATGTGGGTTGAGATAGGATCCCTATAGCTATGTAACAACTTGGGTCCTTGGAGGTTGTGGGTTTAGAAAAATTATTTGGAGCCTTGTAACTACTTGGGTCCCTAAATGTTGTCAATTGGGATGAAATATCTAGAGCCTTGAAATATCTTGGGTCCCCTGGAGGTTTTGGGTTGAGATAGTATACTTTGGAGCCCTAGAAAAGTTGGGAAGATGTCAATCCTAAAGAAACATAAAAGGAATACTTGATTAAATACCTCTGTTTAGTGCATTATTGCTACAATGGATTCTGGACTCCCTTTAAGGGAGTGAATCACTATGTCTGCACTAGGGGTGAGCCAAGAACCTTTGGACTCCATGTGCTAAGAAGATGGAAGTGGTAAACTGGTGGGATTGAAAAAGAGGTCCTCTGGATTCCCTTTTTTAGTTGGCAGCTGATGTTCTAATCCCTCAAGAATCTCGCTCAGGCTATGGAATCTAGCTCGGGGGTGATATATGAAAGTAAGTGTGGTTGCACTTGTCTATGGTTGGGTGGAGAGCCATTATACCAGACTCAGTTTCCCTACAAATTTAAAGATAAGTAATCATTTGTGCTTTTTTACACGTTGATTAATTTATGATGCGTTTCTGGTTGAAATGGTTCCATATTTTTTGGACTGTAATAGTGTTGTTGATGCAATGAGCATGTGGTCGCAATTCTATGTGGAGATGGATTTTATGGTTATGAAAAATATGCATAGATATATGTATGTGTTGCATTTCTGAAACT
Source organism: Pinus albicaulis (assembly GCA_034641835.2). NCBI lineage: Eukaryota > Viridiplantae > Streptophyta > Pinopsida > Pinales > Pinaceae > Pinus > Pinus albicaulis. The sequence goes on from CM076580.1 coordinate 599,973,988, forward strand.
ATTGTTTTTTTTAAATGAATTTCTCAAGTGTGTGCCTCTAGACTGGAAAGAGGTGTTGTTCAAAACATTTTATAATTTCATCATAACCTACAATATGCAATAGAATGTAAATGAATAAACTTGATAACAGAGATTATGCCACACCTCTACACTTTGAACCTTGTTTTGTATGAAATACATAAAAAAATTTCTAAAAATATATATGAGAATAACTTAAATACACCATGACTGCCACAAGGAGTCGAAGGATCCATAAGGACCTAGAAAAATAAACTTAGAAACCTTGGGCCTATAGACCCTCTTTATTATTATGAAAATATTACATGGGATATTTCCTACTTGGCAGTGTCTATGGTTGCATACATATAACTATTCGTATAGCTTCAAGCCTATGATTCTACATAGGAGACATTGCTTACATGTTGGAGAGTTAACTCTATCTTTTAAGTACAAGGATAGTTGAATCCCTTGCATAAAGGCTTAGTCAGCCTTGCATTATTAGTAGCCTAGATTTCTTCCACTAGATTCCTAGCATCACTAATAGGGTACCAAATGGTTCTATGTAGCGCCATAGAGTTCCTTGCAGTCTTTCATTGAAGATAGAAACCCTTAGCATGTGGTAGGAGACGTGAATCCCTTCAGGGGTTCACTACTATCCCACGGCAGAACGCGACTGTAGGAGCGCCTACGCCAGCACACGGGAGAATTCCTTGCTTCGATATGGGGAATATTAGATGGCCACGAACTCATTGGAGAGGCCTTCGCCCAAGCTCAGAAGGGGTAGCATCGTGGGGTGTTTTAGAAAGCCAATTTTGTCATCTCCATTGCTGAGTGGAAATTCCATTCACTGTGTTTACTAAACCCTTATGGAAAATATCTAGTCGAAATGACCAGTGAGAAGTGATCGATGAGGAGTTGAAGTGAGCTCTCACATTTCCGGTCAAAAAAATGATCCAACTCATATCTAAAAGGTTGAAAAGGTTTCCCTAGTTAGGCCATGTCAGAGTCAAGAGAAAGCTCGATGTGGCGCAAGAGGGAAAGCCTTAAAATTATAACGAAAATTCGGTAAACCTTACCCTTTCATTGATCAAATCCATAGTTGTCACAGTCGTAGATTGGCATGCTTGATTTTTCCCCACATGATTGGACAAGTCACTGATGGTGTGGCCTAGAACCTCAAGCCTAGACAGATTAGCCCATATACTTATATTGTGCAAAAAAATTATTGATAAGGATGACATTAGCCAGGGATGAGTTGGCTGACACGTACTCCAGGGAAAGGTGCCATTGGTTGGGGGTGGTCCCCACCAAACAGCGTAACCTAGAAATTCTTGTTTGGAAATGCCAGGAGAAAATAGGATGATGTCAACTACCACAAAATCCTAGTGGATACACTAATGGCCGAGAGGATTTCCTACCTTCTTGGTGGCCCCCACCCAGAATTATAATGGGGAGCAACTAAGGAAAGCATCAGTTAAGGCCATGCGGGATGACATAAGGTAGGTGTGTGGTAGTTACCACACTAGTGGAGGTTGTTATTGGTGGAAAGTGGGACACATGATTGGTGAACCTGTCGATCAGATCCCAAGACTTCCTAGAGGTGTGTGGGAAAGAGTGGGATTGTCGTGTCCCTAAGGAACCTGCCTAGAAGGTTAATGGGTACCATGTGAGTAGATGTGGGGGTGTAAGCATCAGAATAATGTGGTGAATTATCCGCATGGACCAATGAGAAGCATTGATGAGTGGAGGTGAGACCCACCAATCCATGTAGGCCGAGAAGTCTCATCCCAAAGGCACTAAAAGGTGTGCAAAGGGGAGCATTGGGATATAAGGGGTAGGATGACGTGGTCTAGGTAGTGGTGGTGACCAATAGGAAGAATTGTGTGAAATCTCGCCATCCTCGTAAGCCCAAAAGGGAGATCCCAGAAGGTAACAAGGAACGCACTTAGGAATCACCAGGAGAAGGTAAGCGAGGTGGCCCTATCTAGTAGGACCCACCCGGGAAGCATAAGGGCGTTGTATCTGAGGGAAGAAATTGATGTGAAGAGTATATAGGTCATTGCATTTGTATGTTTATGAGTACGCAAAGTGAAAGCACTATTTGTGAGGCTCTGAAGCCTAAGCAATGTTTAGTGAAATATATATATATATATATATATATATATATATATATATATATATATATATATATATATATATATATATATATATATATGTTAAAAATTAAAAATTTATCCCATTCCTCTAATAGTAATTGAGGGTTTGGGTATGTCACACCCTCCTAGTGAAGGATTGAATGCTAAAGGATTAGGAAACATTCTTCAGGCTTTGATGTTAGGGATTGTATAATCTTCTCATGGGAAAACTAATGAACTAGATCTTATCATATGATGATAAAAATCAACCTTCTCCCACTATGGTCCACTTTACATATTTAGCTCATAACTTGTTTAAATATAACTATGAAGTTGTTTTTGTAAACCAACATCCTTATAACACTGACAACAAAAACTCATATGATGATGACAATCCCTCTACCTCAACCAAAACTAAGAATTCAAAGAAACACAGAAACACCTTAAAAAATTTCTATTGTAGATTTTGAATATGATCCCATAGGATCTTACAAGTTTGAAAGCCAATATTTTGATCTAAGAGCTACTGAAATTTCCTCCAAAACAACAATAATTTCTACAAAATTTGGCTGAAAATTCAAGTAAGAAAAAGATCGCTCCTACTGGGGAAATGGCTAATTTTGAAAAACCTACAATAGGCTCAGTCTATATCAAGAAACACTACTTAGATAATCCTCCCACACAAACAAAGAAATATAATGTTCCTCCCCTTTTATTGAATTTTGAAATTTACAATAGAAATGTGCATAATTGTAATACGACTCTAGTGCTTACTCCAATGTCATGCCCCTCTTTGTTTGTAATAAAATTAATGCAGATATTAATCCATTTGAAATATTAAAAAAAAAAAAAAAACGATTTGATCATACAAATGTCAAAATTTTGTGAGAACTAAATGATGTGCTCATTAGACTGTCTTTTGATCAAAGAGTTCACCAAGTAATAGATATTGTTATTACATACATACCTGAAGCTTATGGGTTGTTTATAATTAGGGATTGATCAGAATGCTTGTGTTATCACCAAAATCGGACCCTGATAGGCTGCTCATCAAGTCAATCTCAGTGTAACTATTTCAAACCAATATTTTAGCTGAGGCTTAGCCTCCTCAGCCTGAGGGGGCTCTCTCAAGGGTTAATGATATGAAATAATGATATAGATAGATGGCTAACTCTATTATTTGTGTTTTGGTTCAAGTTGAGAAGATGAATTCTTGCTACCATTAGGCTATGGAGTCGGTGATAGGGATAAAGATGACAAAGGCTCACTTTGTGGAAGCTGAGGCTTGTATATAATTCAATGAAAGAATAAAAAATTTAGGATAATCCCAATAAATTGAGGTTCAAAGGAAGTCAGAGCATGTAGCACAAAAATTCTGAGTAATGAGACATCAAGGTATTGAAAGCAAAACTACTGTTGGAGAGGTAAATCCCCTCTACGGATAGAGGCGATCCCTACTAGCCCAGATCGGGTCTAGCAACAATCAGTCACACAGTGACATAGGTCTCTAGTTACAAAAATGAAAAAACATAACAAATTGCCTACTTGAGGTCCTACACAATAGTCGTCGGAGAAAGTATGACGCTTCCCCTCCTTCACTTTGACAGATCACGATCCTTCCGCTTAACACGTCTAAACACCTGCACACATGCGAAGAAACACAATGATACACAACATAGAATCTAAATCTTGTAATTATACATCAGTTAGACAGGATGTAATTCATTGCATCAAAGAAAAAGACACATGAATGAAACCATAATCAAAGTCGCTTATCATTAAAATAATGAAGAAAAGATACAACCCAAAGCTCTGACACTAGATCTTCCTTCGGCAGGGCTGACAGTGGAGCACGACTCAATGAAGCTTGTTGGAAATGGGACAAAGCTCTCTCTCTTCGGCTTGGCTCTCAAAGGCTTTCTGGCGATAGTCTTCTTGCTATAAGTTCAGCTCTTCTATTCTCCAATTCTACTAGGACTAGCTTGCTAAGGGGAAAAAAAAAAGCTTATATAGATGGTGGAAGGGGAGTTGGGATCCCTACAATTATGGGATTGGCCCTATCCTTAAGGAAGCTTCCATGATAGGTGTAAAACCACCTCCCATACATGGAGATCCGGAGCCAAACCTCCCAACTCATTTTAGAGACTCGTTCAAGAGTTTGTTGGAATCAAACTTCCACCATTTGTTTTTAAAAAACAATCCTTATTAAGCTTGGTGTAAGCGGGACACTGGGACAGAGCGCCAGTTGGCGTGCCCTCTATGGTGGATTTTCCCCATTGGCACGAGGGTTGAACTGTCTAGTCATGCCAAGGCTAAAAGATCAGTTTTTAGGGTTTTCCAAGGGAAACTTTCTTTAGAGGAATGATTTTCCTTGTCAAGAGGGATGCCATGAAAGTGGTTTCAGGTTATGTCACTGCTCACAGGTCACAGGAAAGGCCCTCCAATGTGTGGGATGGGGGATTGCAGGGACGGTGACAAATTACTGTGTAACAAATGCCCCATAAAGCATGAGGCCCGAGAGAGAGAGAGGGGTGAAATGCTTTATGAGAACGTGCCTAACTGAAAACACTGCTGTTGGAAAACCTGTGTAGAAAAATACAACTAATATCTCAAATACATGATATGTGGTATGGGCGCAGCCATCCATAATAGAGTATACAATAATCAGGATCCAAGGGATGGACGCAGCCATCCAGAAAGGATCAACAAGTAGACTCAGGTATGGTCGCAGACATCCAATCAATGAGTCATGTAACGAATCATGATAATCCAAAAAATCTAAAGCCTGGATTCCATCCGAAAAAACCCAGGATCTTGCACTCCATCTCGACCCGAACAGAGTACAAGTCCTAGCATGTGAATAATTAAGCTGAAGTCGAACATGCAAGAACATCGTCTGATTACCAGCCAATGATGAAAGTCGTTAACAGACACGAGAGGAACCACCGATAATGACGTTGGCCCTCAAGGTACTATAGGTACAATCCACGGAATGTGAACAGTGAGCTAGCATCAAACACCCATAGAATCATTCGATCAAAGGCCAATGATGAAAACCTTGTGTTGAATGCGAAGAACCTGCCATTGAGGCATGCAGGCTCCAAGGTACCTGAAGGGAGTCTCTAGATCAGCTTCCCAGATAATGAGCTGAAGTCGACAGGAAGAGACCTTGCTTGAAGGTGGGCCATAGTGTTTCCCACATCATTGACACGAGACAGAGGAACACAATGTTTGTGAATCAGGATCAAATGAGAATCAGAGGAGGGTTGAAAAATATAGAGGCCAACTTCTCTTGAACATATCGGCGGCACGACACTGGATTTGGCAGTATTTTACATCAAAGGTTCTGAGGTCATGATGATGAGGCAAAGATCAAATGAGAGGTAAAAAAGGATTACCCAAACTCACGGAGGCAAGCAAGAAACGAGATGAGATGTTCCCAACCTAACACGAATGCAGACAAGTGCCATGTTCAAGAGCGACATACTGCCGACACGACGATGATACTGGTTTCATTTTTCCCCACCATTTCTGGCAAGTACCCCAATTATTTTTCAAAACAAGCTTGAAGGGGATAACATATGCTTGCGATATAAGTTTTTCCTTCGGAAAAATCCAACCTAGTACATTTAACGATCCCTAGGAAGGAGGAACTCGAATATCATCATTATGACATAATCCGATGTCATCAGGTTTTAATGAGTTTGACAAAGGAAGAACTCAACGTCTTTTCATGTTTAGAGATTTTGAAAAGACAGCAGAAAAGTAAACTCCAACAGTCCCTTTTCGTAGATAGTTCCTCAGATCCGAAAAGGTAGAAAATTGTGTCTGAGAAAACCTCCTAGTCGTGATAGGCTAGGGTATTCCTTTTTCGTAAATAATCTATGCCAGCCCAAAAAAGGGGTAAACGTATACTGGGTAGATGTCATTTCGCAGCCAATTTAACGAGATCAAAACGACAAGCGACTCGGAAATATTTTCATGTTTAGAGAGTCAGAAAAGAGCTGAAAGATGACTCCAGTAGTGACTTTTTCGTGTTTTTACTGAGTCCGAAAAAGTATAAAATACAACTCATATCATCGTCCTAGTCGCGTGAAAACCTGTTGCTGCACAAGAAAGCAAGCGTAAAACCCATTTTTCGACAAAATATAATAAAATATTGGAAAAATAAGCTTCAAAACCTAATTTGATTTTGAAAGTTAAAATATGACAAAAATAGTAAAAACATATTTACTTTTAATTTTTACCTCTTGTGGAGAGCAACAGTGAGTTTTTCTTATGCGAACTTGTAGCGACGATTGTGGATGATCCAGTGCATCATTTCAGTTTTCGTCTTTTCTAGGTAAGGGGCGCTTCCCTTAGTTATGTTTTAATCCATTTTTTATAGTATTCCATTGTGATTTAGGATCCGAGAGGGGATATTTGCAAATTTAGGTCTCGCCCAATTGGCACGGGTATGGGGCATGGACCCGTGCCAATTGGGTTCTTTTTGCAAAGGGGTCGCGCCAATTGGAGCGATTGTCAAAAAAACAGTCGCGCTAGCCGCGCAACCTAATTTTTCACTCAATTTTTACAAAAAATGAACCAATCAACTGGATTTTTGAATGCTCAAGGGATCTAATAAAGTGTTTGTGACCATTTTGGTGCAAGTACAAAGCCACAATGGTGATCGAATGGAAAGAAAGGGAGCATAGTGAATAATATGAAATGGCAATGGGGAACGAACAATGCATGAACGCTCTCCAGGATTGCAACTTAAAAAATTTCTTCTTAACACCATGTCTCAAGGCACAACCTGAATTGTTGCAATACTTAATCAATATCTGGGATGAGAACGAAGAGAAGTTTAGGCTTTGAGACCAAGTGTTGGAGCTCGAAGTATCCGATGTTTACTTCATAACTAGATTATCTCGCAGGGGTCCAGTCCTGATCTTGATAGGTATTAGGCCATCTGGTGAAAAAATGGCAATGGTAATGGAAAGAGTGTGCCCAGGAGCACAAACCGGATCAGGTAGCAGGAAGGTTGACATCCACACGGTTCCCAATCTAGCACTCAGGGTGGTGCTCCATACCATTATGCGGGTTGCGAGGTTGCAGGCACCGCATGAGGCTACTAAAACACAGCTCCTACTAGCATTAGAATGCATGAACACGACACTATTTGATTGGGCTACTGCCGTAACCATGAATATCAAGCGGTAGTTGACGAAGTGTAAGAAGACCAAACTGAAGCAGTTTGGGTACGAATCTATCTTGGTATCGTTCATCCTCGAACAATTACCAATCTTCCAGGGCCATGGGGCGATAGTCGTCGATCCACCATTAAGAGAGCCATGAATGGCTCAATGGGTAGCACTGATGCTCAGAGCAGGAGGGGGCCATCAAATGTCATGGAGGCCCGAGTTCTTCGTATGGCTTCGGTGACAGTTGATCGTCGTAGAGGACTGGCCCTATGCCGATACTGACTTCACGGGAGACCCAGATCTTCCACTCCCGGAGGGAGAAGACTGGGATGAGGAGCTGGGTAAGACTCTTTTTGATTTTGTGTATTTTATTATTTTTTTTGGGTATACATTCACGTCCTAACAAACAATCCTATATGCATGCAGATGTTGGCCTAGAGAGGCCCGCCGGGATGTCGCCGATCGCACGGAGGACCCCTCTCGCCTATGACCCTCAAGGCGAGGGTGGCGAGGGGAGTGAGCTAGTTCAGAACTTAGAGGGAATCTCCCGTGGGATCCCAGATTATGCTCACCTAGTAGATGTCCCTTTGGCTTATCATAGGCACACCGTGGGGGTGCCTAGTCTCCTTCATCGTTTACTGAGGTGATTGGTGCGGGAAGTGACATGCTACCATGAGCACCATGCTGATTAGTCATCTAGGATTTTCATTTTCACATTTTTGAGAGACATGTTGTCTCCGAATATTATTAAAACAGACATGTATATTTTTTGGATTTTATGTGATGCACACAAAATGCAAACATTTCAACATATCTATATATATATATTTCTGGATGGAAATTTTTCACATATGATGATGTTTTTACAAGTTGTGTAAATGTCTATCTAAACCCATGTTAGCTACTACATCTGTTAACGCATTCATGTGTCTGGGTATATGCTGATATGTAATGTAATCAAAATTTCTTTCCAGTAAACGAATATGTAGATACAGTCGTAAAATGGATGGGTTCCTAACTGAATAATGACCATTTAGTTGTAACACTACAAGATGTGAGTCCAGATATACAAGTAATGCATGAATACTGAGGTTAACAACCTCGTTCAATAATTCCAAAAAGACACTATATTCTGCGACATTATTTGTAGTAGGCCCTAGACAAACACCTTGCAAATTGACTATCTCACCAGCATGATTGTAGATTACCCAGGCTGCCGAGGACAAATTCTTGGTACTGCGGGAGGCACCATTTGCGAAACTGACAAAAGGAGTAATAGACATCTGCATAATCAGGAAGACCCAATCAACAGAAAGACGCTTACAAAGCACACCACACCACACATGCACAAAAATGAAATCACTCACTTATGTACACACACCACACAAGAATAATTCAAGCATAGTACTTCTTCAGGTACAACCCATTTCTAGGTTGGGACAAAGGAATACCTTTGTAGTCGATTAGCTCATAGGCCCCATTTTTTAATACTCGTTTGACGATATAGGGCCCATGCCACATGGGCTGGAATTTTCCCGCTCCAAGTTTATCATGTGCTTGATCATATAAGAGGACGAGGTCCCCTTCGATGAAAGAACATGGAGAAACCGTTTGATCAAAATGAGCTTTAACCCACTTTTTATGTGCCTCAATAACCAAAGTAGCCAAGCGGCAGGTTTCGTCCAGTCGTTCCAGATACAGGAGACATTCCTCCTCTGGGGAAGTGTCGGGCAGTAATTCCATAGTCAACTTTAGTGAAGGGATTTCACATTTAACCGGAAGAGTTGCTTCCAGACCATACACCAACTGAAAAGGTGTGAATCTGGTCGCACTCTTTACTGACGTTCGATAGGCCCAGAGAGCTGAGAACAATTGGAGATGCCAATTGGATTTGTGAATACCAATTGTTCGTTGAAGCATTGTGACAAGTACTTTGTTCACGGCCTCAACTTGGCCATTCGCCTGAGGGTAGTATGGCATTGAGTTGTCATGACGCAAGCCCAACTTTGATGTCAGCTCTGCCATCATATAGTCCCGAAAATGAGTGCCATGATCAGTGACGATGGCTTGAGGAACTACGAAATGCATAATTACATGGTTGAAAATGAATTTAGCGGTTGTCTTACCGTCGGCAGCTAATGTAGGCATCGCCTCGGCCCACTTGGTGAAGTATTCCATGGCAACAATTATATAAGCATGCCCCCCGGCCGAGTGAGGGTTACATGTCATAAAATCAATGCCCCATTTGGAAAAAGGGCCTATGGTAATGATAGGATGTAAGGGTAGGGGTGGCACACGCATCTTGCGTTGAAATATCTAGCATGCATGACATTTTCGAACTGCAACAATACAGTCTTTGAATATAGACGGCCAGAAGTAACCCGCATGCAGGATCTTCTGGGCGGTAGAATAACCAGACATGTGACTACCACAGGCACCACTGTGACAGTCATTCAGGACTTTCTCAGCCTCTTCCAGGGTCAAACATCGGCGGAGCACTGAATCAACTCCGACATGATATAAGGTATCTCTAAAAATGCGATATGGTTGAGATTGATGTCGAAGGCAACGTCGAGCATCCTTCGTCAACTTGGACCGGAAAGTGGATTTCTAAAGGTACACGATGATGTCACCGTACCATGGGTCATGAGTGTTGATTAGAAAGAGTGTTTCATCTGGGATATGATCCTCGGATTGGGATGGAACAGAGTCTGTCGGGAGAGAGCAGATAAGATCAGCAAAAACCAATGATTTCGTCGATTTGGCAGTGGTGAAATCCAAATCGAACTCTTGAAGGATGAAAATCCATTTGGAGTACTTACCCCCCAACAATTTTTGAGACAAGATATAAGTCATGGGGTTGCAGTCGGAAATCATGGTTACCATGCACAACAGGATGTAATGGCAGAATCGCTGAATGGCCTAGACCGCGGCAAGCACCAACTTCTCGATGTGGGCATAGCACGTTTCAGTGTCGAGAAGATTCCAAGATAGATAGTAAACCACATGTTCATTTCCTTCATCTTCATCCTGTATTAGAATCACGACAATCGTACTGAAAGCGACAGCCAAATAAATGGTAAAATCGCGATGATAGTCGGGAGGATGTATTAATGGAGCGTTGATGAGCAACGTTTTAATTTTATCAAAGGATTGCTGGGACATCTCATCCCAATGGAAGGGAATGTCTTGTTTCAGAAGCTGCATAAACCCCTTGGCCACTTTTGCATAGTTCGGGATAAAGCGACGTAAGAAATTTTCTTTTCCCTGAAGACTCTGAAGTTCATGCAATGAGGATGGAGATGGTAGATTAACAATGGCCTCGACCTTGAGGGGGTCAAGGTGAATTCCATCTTTGGAGACAATGAATCCCAAAAGATGACTAGAATCCATGTAGAAGACGCACTTTTGAGGATTAAGCCTAATATTGTAATGTATGCAGCGAAGGAAAATCTAGCGGAGGTATTCAGGATGGTCCTGGCGCCGAGCTGAATGAGTTGGAAAATCGTCCAGATACGGCTGGAAAATGTGACATATGTCACGAAAAGAATAGGACATAGCATGCTGAAAGGTGGGTCTAGCGTTTTTTAAGCCGAACGGGAGCTTCTTGTAAGCGAAAGTGCCCCATGGATAGATAAAGGCAGTTTTATGTTGATCAGTGGGTAAAATATTAATTTGATTGTAACCTGAGAAGCCATCCATAAGGGAATAGATCTCACTCCCCGCGCAGTCATCGATGATATGATCTATAAAGGGAATGGGATAGTCTTGGTAGTCAACAAAAACCCAAATAGTGCCATGCTTCTTATCTACAGGGACAATATTAGAAACCCATTCTGTGAGGGGAATTGGATATATGAAGCCCGCGTTAAGAAGTTTCTCAACTTCTGATTTTATAGCTGCGGCTTTTCGGGGATGCACTGGGTGCAGACGCTGACGCACGGGCTTCAAACCTGGATAGGTAGGAATTTTTTGCACGACTATACTAGGATCGATCCCAGGCATCTCTTCATAGGACCATGCGAAAACATCTCGGAATTCGTGGAAAAGGCTCGTGTATACTTGAATCTCCTTGGGCGAACAAGTAACTCCCATGTGAATGTTCTCGACGACCCCTAGTTTAACGGAGATGTCGATAGGAATTATTTGTGTGATGTTACTCAATTTCCCTCCGAAAGAACCTCGTGATTCAATATCGGTGTTTGAAGAGGCAAAGTGGGAACCTGAGATGCAAAGCGCTCTAGACAATTAGACATTGCCCCCAGGCCGAGCATGAACGAGGAACGATGATGTCCATCGCTCCACGATAGATCTTCAAGATACATCATTTCAACGATAGCTTAGTCAGAGGGGAATACTTCTCTTAAAGGATCGGGCGAATCTGCATCGCCGAGCCAAGGGGATTGAGAATAAACATCTAGAGACATACTCAAAGGAGCATGTTCAAGAGGGGAAGGATCTGATGTGGCAAATACTTCGTAATAATTGATTTCAACTGGAGTCAAAGGCATCGATTCTCCAAAAGAGGTCACCTGTTTAGGAGAAGGGATGATCCACGGGTCGTCTAACCTAGAGATCATGTTGACTTGAATGGTGTTCGGTGTTGGCACGGGAAAAATACCCATGAGAACGGGGTCCTTGAAAAGACCGGGTCCTACACTGTCAGGGGGATTGGGAATTTGATCCACGTATGGTACGTTGTTCTCGAAGGATGAGGTAAAGAAAGACAACTAGTCGACGGTAATAATCTTGCCCTCATGAGGAAACTTCAGAAGCCAGAAGAGGATGGACGAAACGCATAGCATGGTGTGGGTCCAGCTGCGACCAAGAATAAGATTGTAGTTGAGTTTGGCGTCAACTACTTATACTTCCACATTGACTGTATTACCTTGTAATGTGATTACTAAACTCTCGAGAACGCCCAAGGGTTTTGATTCCATACCATCAAATGCCTCTAGGGAATTGGGAGATGAAGTAAGAGCTGGAGAGCCTATGGCCTTCCAGCAGGCAGATGACCTAACACAGGTGGAAGCACCTTCGTCCACAACGGCTCTATGAACGTTGAGGTCATTGATACCGACTTGTATAACAAGAGCGATTTGATGTAGAAGTCGGGGGACAAAATTTTCCAGATCAAAGGTGAGAAGACTAGAATCGGCAGGATCAATTCCATCGATTGCGGACAACAGAGCTTTCTGTTGCGATGGGAAACTTTGAAGCACTTCCAACGCAGACATTGCGGAAGGCGCCTATGCTAAATCCTCAACAATGCTTTAATGTTGAGCAGCATGGGCGTTTGGATTATAGGAAGATTTTCTAAGAACGCCTTTGGAAGGTGGCCTTACAATGGGTTCAGCACTGGGCTTCTCAATTTATAAAGGACTAGAGACAGGTGGGGGAGGTGGGCCATCAATGACTTCCTTCCCAGCTGCCTGGTGTGATCCAGCATAATCCTTCGAACGAGTGGCAATCAAAACAGGTGCAACACCAGTCATCATAAAAACTTGGGACCCAAATGGTGCAGATAGTGAAGGTTGCTCGACCATCTGGGTCTACTGAGATGGGAATGGTTCTTTGAGAACTGTCGGAGTCCCCTTAGAGCCTTTCAGAATTTGACTAACCTCAAATTGTTGGGGAAAATCTTTGGTGTAGTGGTCTCCGTCACAGATCAGGAAGGGATACTTCAGTTTTTGTTGGGAACCATCGTCAGCATGAGGTTTAGAGGACTCTGGTTTCGGGGCATCAGATTTGGATTTGCCTTTTCCCTTATTCTTCCCTTTGGAGGCCTTTTCCGCAGGATTGGCCTAAATAGCATTGATCTTCACGGTCTTACCAGAATCTAGAGGGGCGGGAAGAGAAGAATTATTGGAATAATTTGACTTATGCTTCCCGTTAGAGGACTTCCAAGAATTTTGAGAAACAGAACCAATAACACCATCCACTGATTTGGTAGGTGGTGCTTTAGAGGTCCCTGGCCGCGGGGCATCATTCAAGATATCATATAACGTGCCAAACTGAGAGTAAACCAAATCGAGGTACTGGGCATGAGCGATGGCTTGTTCTTCGGTCACACATGCCCCCATAGCAATATCCTGAGCGATTTTTTTAACAAAGGAGGTAGTGAACCAATGAGTTAGAAGATGATCAGGAATATCAAACTTGATCAGACGATGACGACGTCACCACTCATGAATATGATCAGATGTGTGAGTGGCTTTATCCTGCTTAACAGATGTCAGGAGATGCGTCCCGGATTCGTAACGAACCGGTAACTGGAAATGTGTCAAAAAAGCCATAGCTAGAGTATTAAAATCTTGAAAAATACCGTGGGGTAGTTCTATATACCACTTAGAAGCAGCATCGGTAAGAGTGCACTGGAAAAGACATAGAAAAATTGAATCATCCACCCAAGAGTTCGAGGAACACCATAGATGGTAGGTCATGACATGTGCTTGGGGGTCTTCTCCAGCTTTACCCTCAAATTTAGGACAGTCACCAGGCACCTTGGTCAAAACCGAAGGCCAATATGGATTGTGAAGAATCGGATCATTGGTCAATTTAGATACATCCCGCAATTCCAACGTGGCAAGGAAAGGTAACTGAGGATTAAACGGCATGTCAGGTCCTCGATAAGGACCTGTACCTGTACTCCACCCTGGTTGAGCATAAATTTTCCCCCATTGGTTCTGTCCTAGAGGATTCTGACCATAGGGGGTATAAGCCGTATAATTAGGTTGATACGGTTACTGATAACTAGTGTAAGGGAGTTGATAACTAAGGTACTGACCCTGATTATATGTAGTCCCCGTTTGAGCAGTGTATGGATTTGACTGCTGAGTATAGGTATAGCCTGGTTGTTGAAGGTAATAACCAGAACCTTGGGGCGAGTTGTAAACCAGTCGAGACTGACCTTGCAAGTAATAACCACCTTGGGGTCGAGCGGGCTATTGATAAGTGGGGCCCTGCTGAGCCTGATAAGTTGGGCACACAGGCGGATTCGGTTGTGGCATCGAATAGATCAGCTGTTGAGTAGGGTTAACTGGATATGCAGGCTTTCCTGGTTGAACAGGTTGACCTGGCTGGGCGGGCTGCCCTGGTTGAACAGGTTGGCCCGGCTAAACAGGTTGTCCTGGTTGAACAGGTTGACCTGGCTGGTGAAGGGCACCAGGTTTCCCTGGCTAAGCTGGTTGGCCTGATGACGGGAGAGGGCTAGGTTGTGCCTGATAACCAGGTTGGCCTGTAACAGGACCATAAGATGGCCCTAGTTGTGCATCATTCAGACCGATGGGAAATTGAGGTTGCTAAGGTTGCACCATAGGTTGAGAAGGGTGGATTTGCCCCTAGGACCATACAACGATCCAGGTTGATACCCCGGTTGGCCTGTGGGTCCTTGAGGTTGCCATGGTTGGACCATAGGGTGAGGCTGTAGAGGTTGACCTTGAGGGTTGTAGGACTGCCCTTGCGGACCATACAACAACCCCTGCTGGCCCGAAGGTTGGCCCTGTAAGGGTTGTCCTTGCGGGTCATATACATAACCAGGTTGGCCCGAAGGTTGACCCTGGAAGGGTTGTCCTTGCGGGTTGGAAGGTTGCCCAGCCTGGGCAGATAGAAAACCATGAACATAATGATAAGCCTTTGGAGCAGGTAAACGAAGAGGGTTACCTTGCTCATCGTACTGATATGGAAATGCATAGATAGGGGTACCATCTGGTCCATAATGGGAAAAATAAGGACGGTTGGGATCTTGCGAGGATTGACCAACCTTGGAGTTTGACGGATGTAAAGATAACCGATACTCCTCAGGAGAGATATTCTCCAGAATAGAAGATGATATGTAAATGTCTTCAGGAAGTGACGAGGTCCTGGTGGACTGAGCAGTGACAGTGGGTGTAGATGCAGCTACGCAGACAGTAGGCCTAACAGGTACTGATGTGACATGAGGAGATGACGTGAGAGGTGTCTATGGTGACATCCCTAACGAAGGAATAACCGGCCTCATGGAAAGAGTCAATATTCCCATAGAGGCCACAATGGCCATGACCTGACTTAAGGACCTATATACCGCTGGAAGCGAAGGACCAGGTGAAGACATGATAGAAGACTTGGGGTTGTTTTCTGGAAAAAGTTGGTAATCTTCACCAGATGTAGGAATTTCCTCACTAGGAGAAGGACTGGGTGAGTCCATATCTGACCCTACCGCTAGGTCTTCTAGAAGATGATGAGGACTAGGAGGTATAATGGCAGCCAAGAAAGGCGATCCTGATGTAAGAGGAGGGAAATATTCCCCTACTCCAAATCCAAACCAAGCGTTGGATAAGGGCCAATTGAATTCAACTGGTCCACCAAAGGGAAGCTCAGATATGACCGGTCCCCCTTCAGGAAACTCGGATACAATAGGTTGTTGAGGTTTAGCAGAGGACTAAGAGACCTCTGATGAATCGTCTGTGTAAGGACTACCAGTAGACGAAACTGAGGGTTCTGCTACTGTGACAGTAACGAAAAGAGGAAGAGATCAAAACAAAGACACACGGGCTAAAACCAAGGCAAACAATAAAACGGCCGAAAAATAATCTCTAAAAAGGCATGTGATCGTAGGTGATTAATTTTACCACATTGAAACTTGGAAATTTCACCGTTTCATGTTTTAAGAGTCTAGAAATGAGTAAAATATGACTCTATCTCTTTCAATTTGGAAACAAGCGTGAAAGGAAAAGCGCTTGATGATATTTTCAAATTTAATGAGTCAGAAAAGATCAAAATGACTACTATGGTAATCTAGGCAGATGGGTGTACCAGATATCCGTGAACTTCCATATACAACTTGGTTAAAAAATGAAAGAGAAATCAACCAAGGACTTGACGTACGTGTAGGTAATCTCCCCGAATGCTGTGTCCGGTGTATCATGGGTATAAGGCAGCAGACTCGACTTCCTATGGATAAAGGATAGCAACCTAGTTGGGTCTCCCTTTATATACGCGACGGTATGGGGAGCACAAGTCCGTACTAGCACTGTCTAAAGCCAAAAGGCGAACGACAGCTACTAGGTTTAACGACGCCGGAACATGTCACTAGCCTAGACCTCTAGATATTTTGTTAATGTTTCAATGTTTCCTTAAGGTAAATTGAATAAATTTTAGAGTTTATCTTCAATTATGTTTCAATTTAAGGCCCTCTCGAATGTTATGTCTCAAAAATCCTCTAAATGCACACTACATGCCACAATATATCACTTTGTTCGATGAAGAGCTAACTACGGGAAGGTTGAGAGATTTTCAAACAATAACAAAATAACCAGAAAACATCCACTACTGTCTCTAATGTTTTATGGCCTAAATCTACCTCAGGCTGAGGAAGGCAGAGTCTAGAGTAACATCAAACCACGCTTAACCTGGTAGCTAGCCCTACCAGATTGGGAGAGGGCTCTCTCCTGGTCAATATTAGCAAAAAAAATGATCAGTGAGGCTTGAGATGACTTGAATAAAGGCTGATTTTAGGCTAGGTATATATATATAAGAGTTTGATTTTATTTTGAGGGTGTTTGTTGGATCAAAGGGAAAGGCAGATTTTGGGTCTAGGAAATGAGGCCTAGTTTTTGCAGAGATTTGAATGGGGCAAGGTAGGCAATTGTTTTGACACTTCAATTTTGAATGAAATGGATAGCTCAGACCAGTGAGGAGTTGAAGAGGGCAAGAAAATTTCAGGAATCCTCTTCAAACATTTGAAAACATGGAAAATTAAACAAACCCTAGGTAGAGCACTGCAAATTTTAATGAATTCCACCTTTATCCTTGTTTTTTTAACTTAAGAATAAATAAGAGGGAAAATGATACACATAAAACACCAGTAAACTTACATTAACAGGGAGAAACACATCATCAAAAAAAAGAGCCACATGAATCCCAAGGAGTGCTACAAACCCTGGTCTATTCCTTTGCCAAACTGCAGAGATGAATGTACAATGATGCTCTAAGCAATCCCAAGTGTCCAACCATGCTAATGACTGAAAAATTACAAGATATAGACAAAAAATAACTCATTCACAACATCTAGGGGTTGAGCTCACAAGTTTAGGAGCTGTTTCAACAAGATATAAACTGAGAACTGGAAAATAGGCAGTGGAACTGCTTGCCTCTATAAGATAGGAAACTGATTCATCAGTTGCAATTCACCTTTTGATGGATGAATCTACTTCCATGAGTAAAAATTTAACAAAATTACATCAATATCCATCAAATTACATCAAATTACATCATTATTTTAAAATTTGGAAGAAAGAAACTAAAAATGTCAAAAACTAGGCGAAAAACAGAGTTACTGAGTCCAAAATGAGCAAAAATCCCCAATGCGCCGTGCCTGATTTCTCTATGCGTCGCGCTAACTTGGAGCTGATTTTGGAGGCCTTCCTGGTGTCCAAATTTTCTCCAAGTGGGCTTGTTGGAAAGGTATGTCTGTCTACTTTCCTACACAAGTGTAATTTCTGAATTTGGCTTCCATTTGCCCCTCCAAAAATGAGTTTTCCCAACACTACTTCCTGTGTGTCCAAAAAGGGGCAGAAAGGTCATTTTTAGGGTGTTTTTGACCCTTCTGGAAACCCAAAACCTGTCAAAATATCTTGGCCATAGGTAGGCATGCATAATTTTCCATGAAAAATCCAAAAATTTAAATTTTGCACCAAGAGGAGCCCCCCATCAAAAGCGCGCGCCAAGTGGCGCGGCGCATAGAGCTGGAAGATCTGTTTTTAAGCCAAAAAAATCAAACTTTGCAAAAAGTGTCCCAAATTTCTTGAAATTTGGGCAGAGTGTCCTCCATTATGTACTATGCTGGCCAACAAAGCTTCGGCCAAAATCTGAATTCTATCTTTCCTTTTCTGACGCTTTGAGGCCTTCTTCAACCTGGCCTTCAAGATTTTGATTCGTGCCTTGCAAACATGATTTCTTGACCAATAATGATTAGCCATGTGCCTCAACATGTTATTTTCCTTTTTGGCCTTCTCCAACAACTTTTCCAAATGAATTTTTACCCTTTCAAGCCAAGTTTCACGATCAACCTCAATCTCTTGCTCAATAGATGTCATCTCGGTTTTGTTCCTTTTGGCAGCCTACCGGTTCTCACGTATGTTTTGTAGCTCTATGATAGTTTGATGATCTTATAGCTGTTTGTTTCTCTGCTCAAGGTAGTTGATTATCCACTGGGCTCTTTGAAATTTGAGGGACAAATTTTTTATCTCCGCCTTCTACTCCTGAACGATCTGTCTCAACTTTGAGCTTGGTGAGCCCAAATCATCATCAATGAGTATGAAGTCTGTATCCTGGCCTCCTGAAGGCTCCTCATCATGTATTGGCCTCTTACCCTTGTCTTGTACATGTACTTCTGATGAAGGAAGTGAGACCCCTTCCACCCTGGGTGGAGATAATAATCGCTTGGCTGCTGCAAACAACCCTCTAGTGCCCCTCTGATAGGTGACAAACACCGGCACACTAGCGGTCTGTGTCTCATGACCTTCCTGCTGATATGAAGGTTCACCTGCCTCATGAAAAGCCTCCAAAGGTACCTGAGGAGCTGTGAAGAACTCATTAGAAATGAAATCCTCCCATGGAATATCCTACAAACCAAGTTGATGCATAACCACGATTTTGATGAGTGCAAAGTGATAGATACTGTTATACTACTGCTCAGGATTTTTCCTTTGCACTAGGGTGGTCATATTCTCAATATTCCAACACATGAAGTAAGGGAGGTTCATCATTCTCACCCTGGTAAAATGCATCAGCAACCCGATATGATAGGCATAGAGGTGAGAAAACCGGCCCTCACAACTGAAATATTTGATAGTGAGTTTCATCAAAGGAGCGTATGAATCTTTCAGGAACCGAAAGGGAAAAACTCTACTGAGTTGTCTCAAAAAACCGGGCTTGATATATGGCTCATAGTGTTCCCTGTCAACTTGCTGCCTTTTGTTCCATTTCTCTCCAACATTTGGAATATCGGTTTCTAGAGAGATAGATTCAGGTGTTAAGGTGAATGTCACACCTGCAAGAGTGACTTGGCCATTATGTAAATGCAGCACAAACAATCTGGCCAACTCATGATGGTGGTGGACTCTAGCAACCATCTCACAAAATTGATAACAAGACTGTTGTTGAAAACATGAAATAGCAAGAAGACAGGCCTGCAGCTCAGCCGATGAAGTAGGCTCCTCCCTCACATGTCTGCCACTCTTGTGAGGTCTCCTAGGTGCAAGAAATTCAGTTGTAGAGTCACTGTATTGGTCATAAGAGGAATCTCTCTCCATGTTTTCCAAAGTCTGTGTTGTTTTAGATGAGTATGAGGAGTTTTTGTGTCTTTTTTTTTGTTGCCAAATGTATGACAATATGTGAGGGGCTATGGAGGGAGAGGGTAAGGGGAATGTTGGGAATATTGCTAATTGAAATTTGCCAATTAAAGAGTTTTAGGGGTAGATTCTGTTAGGTTCCCGTGATTTGGATGATTAGCAAGCCAAATGACAGTGTAACATCAAACCAAGCTTTGGAGCCCGAGGACCTAGCCTTCCTGGACTCAGAGAGGGCTCTCTCTATATGCGTAAGGGATATCTATGTGTTTGCTTATTGTGTTCTGATTTTAGGCTAGTTATGGAGTATGTTTTTTGGTTTTGGTTTTAAGTTGTGAGGGATAGAAGGCGATCAAAAGATATGAAATAGGTAACAAGATGTTAGATTAACTGGGCTATGGGGTCAAAAGGCCAAGAAAGCTATTAGATGATGATGCAAGGCTGTTGAAGGGCCGATTTGATTTCAAGGTAGAAAGGATCTTTGGGAAAAATGGAGTAAATAGACAT
This sequence comes from Pinus albicaulis, assembly GCA_034641835.2. Lineage (NCBI taxonomy): Eukaryota > Viridiplantae > Streptophyta > Pinopsida > Pinales > Pinaceae > Pinus > Pinus albicaulis. Next base: position 599,994,142 of record CM076580.1, read on the forward strand.
CAAGTTTGTGAACAACAAAGAGTTTCAAGCATCACTGGTTCAATAGATAACATAAACATGGTAAAGAAAACCCTTAATCATGCAAAATGTAACTATAAACTAATCAACACATAGAAACAAACATTTCAAGCCATGGATAGAAGTATAAGACCCTCTAACTTTGGGAAATGGCTATCAGACTTTGGGGAAAACACATAAGATGGACTAGCAACTCAAAACACTATGCCGGAACACCTAAACACAGCACTTCAAGTTAGTGGGCACTTTGAACAACAAAATTTGCATAGTTTTAGGAAAAGGGCTAGATCGGGACTAGGCCTCTTTGGTTCAAACAAAATGATAATCTTAATCAGTCAAAGAGATAGCTTCATGTATGGAAATATGGACAGTCATAGGTAAGCAGGGCACACCATACATCCTACTCAACATGCATAGAACTATTAATGAAACTAGCAACAATATCCTCAAGTTATTAAAGAGCAGTTAAGAATTATTTAATGCAACTAAGGAAGAAGAAAACATAAAAGCTATGAAGATTCAGGAATTTTGAGGTGCCTCCATGGGAATATCTCAAATTTAATCTCTACTGATCTATAGCAAGCAAGAAACATGTATCATGAATGAAAACTAGAAGACAACAACAAGCAAGAGACACTATACCATTCTACCATGTCATGGAATCCATCAACAATCCTTCATCATCCATCCAAGAACATTCAAGAGGCAATCCAAAAGCATAACACAAGTATTTTCTCCAAATCTCATATGACCAATATATTGCTTCTCTTCTCAAGTTCAGCCTTGTTTTACAATGAAAGCCTTTGGAATATATAGGCTCAAGTGAGGAAAACCTCATGGTTCAACTTCCTCTCCTATTGGCCTAATCAAAATATCTAAACTTGTCCTTGAGACTTTGCAAAGCCCAAGGCACAAAAATATCTCATAAAATATCTAAAAATTGCTAAAAAAAGGGAATTTAATTGACTTTGCTTCATTTTCCAAGTGCAAAAATAGCTAAACGCACATTTGGAAAAAGCAGATTTTTGAGGTTCAAAAATTACAAAAATACTTCAAATTTATATCAGAAAAAGGTCCCCTGACTTGCCGGAAACATTTGGCAGCCTTCCTGATGTCGAAACAAGGCTCATGATAGCTCGTTGGAAAGCTCTGAGTGTATACTTTCCGGTGCAACTGAAAATTCTTCAATCTGATGCCCAGAATTCTTCCAAATCTGCACCTGTGTGTAAAAAGCCAGAAAATAACAATTTGCTGATAGACCGGGCAGAGTGTGCAAAATGCGAGCCATTTTCACTGTTTTGAAGGGGAAAATGATCTCCAAAGGCTCTGAAAATCGCTGAGGACATGCTCATGAAATTATGGCATCTGATGATACCATCCTCCTCCCTTGATGAACCTTCAAAATGAAATGGCGAATTTATGAGTTTTTGATCAAAAACTCAAAAATGCCAAAAAACCAAAACATGTCAAAATGTGTCCAAAATTGGTGTGTATGACCCTCAAGGGTCTCTGGCAACAGGTTCTGAAGCTTGGGCCCAAAATCCAAGTTTAAAGGTGTTTTTCTTTCTTTTCTTCTTGAAACTGCTGTCCTTGATCATCATCCTTATGTTGCTGCTCAAGCTGCTGAGTTGCTTCTGTTCAGCACTCTTCTCCTCTTTTTCCTGTTGCTGCTCATCTTTACCACTGTCATGCTAATCCTGTTGTCTTGCCTAGAGGGGCATCTTGATCTAGATGTGCTCCTGAAACACCAAACTGTCTTACTGCATTTTTACTGCCTTCTTTAAACTAAACCCTGTCAATTCACTGTTTTGATAGAGAAACAATGTCTTTGAATGACTTCAAAATGCTTCCTCACAATACAAAACCCCTGATCCCTTAAAAAGTGGCCTTTCCACCTTTAATATGTATCTCAGCCAGCAGACCCCTTAACAAGAGACAATACAGTGAAATGAAGACAGATTGTTAGGTGAAAATGCTGTTTATAGTGTCAAAATCGCCTTGCTCTGTGATGTTTGGAGCTTAACAACTTGTTTTGTATCTTTGACCAATGGTGAACTTTCCAATCTTCAGAATCCTGCCCTTGCCTAGTATGCCAATCACTCCACAAAACTCATATCATATGCAGTTTAACTTTTAGTGTAGTCACACAGTCAATGTCATAGTTTATGTAAAAAGGTGACAGAGTTTTTGAAAAATGCTTCAACAGTTTCAATTAAAGGCTGTAGGAGTTTATCTTTTCACACAATCAAAGCTCTCCTTTAGTATGAAAAACCTGTCCCTTTAGAAAATGCTTTTATATCCTCGGAAAATCAACTTGACAGAGAGCTGGAGGAATCAAAAGGACAGTTACCAAGTATACAGTGAACAACTGTCTTTTCCGGTGGTTGGTAGGGTTATCATTTCCCTTTGGTATTCTGAAGAATAAAACACACCCTTGTTCTTTGATTTAAGAAAGGTGAAAACATACAGTTTTTTAGCTCAACACAATTTCCTTCCCTGTAGAGGACCTCATCAGCATTTTAACATTTTACCACAGCTTTAGACCACTGATACTCACAGCAAAAACACATCTCTGGATATATGGTGACAGAGTTTGAAAAGCTTTGTATGCTGCGATATTTAAAAATCTATAGCATGAAAAATGCTGGGCAGATCCCTTTGATCAAAATGCTAACCCCTCAAAACTGGTTTATACACCTCCTAACTGTTCATGGCAGACTTTTAGCAGTTTCAAACAATTCATTTGCCAGATAGCTTAAACCGTGTTTTGTCATGGTAGTGGGGGTGACCTCATGGTTTCTCTTTTTATTTTAAAAAAAAATACAGCTTGCAACCACAGTTTACTAGCCTTCATACCACTTCAATATTTTTGAAAAATTCAAGGGCAATGTCAAAAATACCTCTTCAAATCGTGGCATGGCCTTTTGGAGAGCTGTGGTAGCCTTCAGGAGCGATTTTGAGGCGTATTGGAGGCCACAACTAAGCGCGACGCGTTTAGAAGGAAGGGCGCCACGCACAAATAGGTTGCCGGGTCACTGTCGGGCCGACAGGACCAACGCGCACAGGTGCGCCGCGCGCACCTACAGGCGCGCCGCGCCACCGTTCATTCCTTTGTATTATTTCTTCCTGAGCACGCCGCGCGCATCTACAGGCGTGCCGCGCAACTATTAACTCTTTAAAACTCTATTTTTCTTGCTTAAGACATTTTATCCGGCTTTGTGAGCATCAAGGGAATACCTTGCTTGCGATCTTGGAGCTTGTCAAGTGGAAATGCAATAGTCCTTTGTCCCTTTTGAAATGCAATAAATCGAAAACTCCTTGAGTTTTTTTTGGGAGGGTTTAGAAGACTGTTATCTTTAAACCACTTCCTCGTCTTTTTTACAAAGGGAAAAGAACGATTGTTAATGTGCCGAGAAGGGCTGAAATTTTGAACAATGTTGGCAAAGCATATGCATGTTTTTTTTTAACAGCCTTAGTGGGTGCTAGCCTATTTACTTATGACAAACATTCAAAAAGCTAAACCCCATTCATTGTGATTTTATGTTTGGGAGGTAACCTCTGCCATTGTTAGACCTTTTCACAATATTTTCAACCCTGGACCAACTACTCAGCACTGTACTAAAGATGATGAGGCAACTCTAGTAATTTTGCAAGGAGATAGATTTATTCTTTGATTCTTTAAACTAATATGTCTGCTTCTGGATGCTTTGCTATGAAAGAGGACATTTGTAGAGGATTTTTTAAGCTGCAGGGAGTATTCTTTGACACTTTGACAGAGCTTCTTTTTCCTTTTTCACATAAACTAATACTTTGCTCTTAATGCTTTGGAGTTGAAAGATGGCCACTGTGAAACTAATCTTGACTTATAGGTGTCCTTTAACTTCATGTTCTGACTGTGGGTACAAAATGTAGCTGCAGTCTGATGTTCTTTAAACTTCTGTCCCAACTACATGTAGACTATCTGATGAGCATATTGACAAGGGTTTTCTTACATATGATGGCAGGAAAACAACTTTGGAAACCTTACTGCTTTTACCTCCGCCTGCAATCATTACTTTTCTTCAGAAAATCTGTGTTACTATCTCACTGTTTAAAACAAATCTGCCTTACAGTGAGCTGCAACTTTTCAAGTCAAAAATTTGGCCATCGCCCTCTGCTTATAAATGAAGGAGGCGCCCAAACCCTCTGCTTATAGATGAAGGAGGTTATTATCCATTTCATATCATCAGCCTCTTGACAGTGTTGCTCTTTCTTCTGTTGTCCTATCAGGCTGTGAATGAGTTTGCAAGAGTTTTATGAATAACTCTTTGCCCTGCAGATGCATCTGAGGCTCATGATCATATTGAGAAGCAACTGTCTTCTCATGTGTAGCTGAAAATAGTCTTATGAGATGCTGACATGTATCCTGTACTTGTAAAATCCATCAAACAGTGTAAACACCTAAAATCAGCTTGAGATTATGGTCTGTGTATTGCTGAGACTTAGGGGTGTGTAAGTGGCGCGACTTAGGGCTTTTATCAATTTCATTTGTAGAGTGGGAGGTCTGTCATGATTGGTCTGTAGCAGATGGAGGTTTTTGGCCTTTTGATGGTTTCCAAGGGTAAAAATTCCTTAAAGCGCCACTTCCTAACTTAGGGGAGGTTTTTAGACAGACTTGGCTTGTCTTTTTAGAGCTGATGGGAAGACCAGTAGGGCTAAAGCTAGATAGGATAGTGATAATAAGGTTTAACCTTGACATGGGCGGACTGAAAAGTAGGAGGGCGAAAAAAAGTTTTATGAGGGTTTTCTAGATGACAAATTGACATATGGAGATCAGCTTCTAGAAAACTCAGCTATAGATTTAGTCATCACCAACAAGTGAAAAATACTGATGACTAACAGTGGCTCCATTTAGGGAGGGCAGCTCCTCGTCAGGAGGTGTCCAGAATTCAGATCTTTGGCTTATGAAGACCAGTGCCTTACCCATTGGCACAAAAATTCACCCTTCTTTGATGTTATTTCTGAAAAGTGACAGCATGGTTAACATCAATGATACTTCTACCTACCCCACTATCTTTCCTAACATTTTTTCTTCTCTTTGGCGCATTTGAACTAGCAGCCTTTTGACCAAGTATATTTTTCTTTTTTGCAAAATGAACCTATCTATTTCTACTCTTATATCTGCCGGGAGTTCAGATTAAGCTGATGAACTCCTTCATTACTCTACCTATGCTAGATCAATTGTCAAGATTAAGCAGTTTGACAGGATTTTGTTCTCTAATCTAAAACATGAAATTTAAAATGATCAAATCAGGGTTAAGCTATTTGATTTGTCATGTATTTGCAGCATAAAAAAGACAAGCTGCACACAAATATTATTCTGCATAAAGGAAATGTAGAAAAGCGGGGCTAAGATGTACAATGTATTTTTCATCCCTCGCTTCTCTCTTTGGTTCTATTTTAGGCATGTGGAACCAGAATCTCTCCCTAATCTATACTCTGTGATAAGTCAATCTTACACAATGTTGACCATCTTTTTCACTCACTAACTTATCAGCATATAAATTTAAACATGCTCAGCTATGATTAGGCTAGATAGCTGAACAAGACATTGAAGTGCTAGTAGCGGCATTTGGACTTGCGCGCTTTCAGAAGGACTATTTTTTGGAACATGGGGCTTTACCACTGCTTTTTAGAAACTGCCCTCTTTTTCTACTATTTACTGTTTTGGTATTTTCTGCTTTTTTCACTTTTTCTCCAAACAAACTACAAATGAAAAGGTGCTCACAAGGCTGAGCTTATTTTCTATTGCTGTCTTTCTATCCTAATCTAATCTGTACACAACATACACTTGGTGAGCTCTTATTTCCAATGCAACCAGTCAAGTAGATGCTCACATAGGTCATTCTGGTTTAGTTCTTTCATGAAGCTGAAGTACTGAAAAGGCCACTCCCACTTGGTTTGTTTCTGGACAGTAGTGCTTAAGTTTTTTCTTATTCCTGGCAGCAACTTGTTCATGATAGAACCCACTACTCCTTCAGCTTTCTTAAGGAAAACAAAAAATAGATCTTGGAATAAAACCTGATCTAGAGGTTTTGAGATATAGGATTCATTCAAGATTACTCTTTCAGACTTCTCAAGGAAAACAACAAATGGATCTTGGAATAATACCTGATCTAGAGGATCTGATATATAGGCTTCATTCAGGACTACTCTTTCTTCCACTTGGCTATATTTGGGACCCCCATGGTAAAGCAACTCTTCCTCTTGATCATGATCACTTGAACTATCAGACTCATCATATACTGCAGTGTAGTTCTCTTGCCAAGCTGATGTGTTCTGATTGAGTGGACTAAAAACTGTGTGGAGGTTATCAGTTTGGTGAGCAGGGATACACTGTGACAGTAAATTATCTTGAAAGGACAGTGTGACAACTCTCATGTGTTTATCAACTTCTTTTTCATCATCTGCAATTTGTAACTCAATGGAACTTGGTGACTGCAAATCTGGAGTTAAGGAAGATTCCATGTCCAAAATGATTTCTTCAACCATTTCAGGAAAAGGTTTCTCATTTACAACATGCTCAAGAATTTCACCATCTTCCTCAACCTCATCATCAAAGCTGAAACACTGATGATTTCCAATTATGTGAATGTTATCTCTGATGGACTGAAGTGAAGTAGAACAAAGAGTCTGAGACTCTTCACTCACTTCTGAAATTTCAAAGCTCTCCTCATCAGTGTCATAGATGACCTGTAATGGCTGCTTACTTTCTTCAAGTTCATGAAACTGAGCTTCTTCTTGGTAATCAAAAGCTGAGTCTTCTGCAAAGTTAGTTTCTGTTTGGAAGTCATAATTATCAACATATTGATCAAACATTGGAGAATTATTAACATAAGTAATGTCACCAGCCATGTATATTGGACAATCAACTTGCTTTTCATCAACTTGATTTACAAATCTATTTTCTGATTTATGATATGCAGGGTTTAAAAGAGAAAAATTAGCGAAGTTTTGGTTACATGAAGTTTCAGAGGCTGTATGCATGTTTATTATTTGATCTATTTCCTGTTCAGTTAAGGGAGAAGGTATTTTCTGTTTTCTTTGGATGGGGCAACAATTTCTTTCCATTTTTTGTGGAAATTGATCTTGTGGTTGAAAGTCCTCTTGTATTTTATATGAAAGGGCAGATGGATTGTTATCTGTTTCAACCTTTTCAAAGAGTTCTTGTGGATCCTCTCTTATTTCTTGATGGATTTCATCTAGGATCAACTCTTCTTGGTCATCTTGATTGTTGGCTTGGGTAAGAAAATTATGGACCTCCTCTAAAAACTCCTCAGGATGCCAATTTCCGTAGTGTTCTTCAATGTTTACAATGTGTTGTATGAGGTTTTCAGAGTGATCACAACAATTTTCAGCCAATGATAAATATGGACAATGCCCTATATAGCGTTTGCAAAATACTTTGTGGAAATCCTTCAAAGAAAACAAGGTACGAGGTTCTAGGTTTTCATACCATTCTCTTGCCTCTTCTTCTAATGTACCCATGAACATTTTCATAAGGCAGTCCTCATGCCATTCAACCTTTAAGCTACATACATGCATATGAAATTTGATGAGGTGCAAAAATGGGTTGTCAATATTTTCATTTTGAAAGACAGGTAGGTCTTCGAACCAATTTACATCTGTGGGCATTTTGTGTGGGAAACCAGGGATATGTTCTCTGCTCATCGGAGCATATCTCCTTTGTGTCCTCAGGTGTTGAACCATGTCTTCCTCCATCAGGATTTTTGGGTTTACTTACTGCATTCCTAGGAGTCTTTATAAGGACTAGTGGGGAAAAAGGCCTACTGGAGGCTAGTGGAGTCGCCAGGTGGAACTTGTTTGTTTTTGAAAAGATTTAGCTATGGTCCACCACCAGTAACTAAAGTAAAGCCAGTCGGGAAAAATTTTGGATTTTCTGAGTTTTATATGCAGCCTATGTTTTTAAAGTATTCTAAACTTTGTTTCAACACTTTGGTAGGGTGGTGACAACAAAAAGAGTTTTACTCTAAAATGATCTTATGGACTGCTTGCTTATTTATGGTATCTAAAGGACTAAGAGTCTATAAGAGTTTGCTAGACTATCATGTACTCAATGTCCCACCATCTCCCGCTATGTTAGTGAGCGACGGGATAGGTTGATCGGATAGTAACCTAGATTTCGGTAAAATAGTAAGGCCTACTGGAGGCTAGTGGAGTCGCCAGGTGGATTTTTAGTTGTTTTGAGGTATATTTGTATGGTCCACCACAAATACTATCAAAAACCAATCTAAGGGAGTTTTTTGTGGTTTTTTCTGAGTTTTATGTGCAGCCTAGGATGTAAGAGTGTTATAAACCTAATTCATCACTTTGCTAAGATGGTGAAATAGAGAGTTTACACTAAATGATTCTAAAGGCTGATGGTTTAAGTTAAAATTTGAAGGACTAAGGAGTCTATAAAAGTTTTCTAGACTGTCATGTACTCAATAAGTCCCACCGTGATCACCATTATGTTAGGTTCCCGTGATTTGGCTGATTGGAAAGCCAAATGACAGTGTAACATCAAACCAAGCTTTGGAGCCCGAGGACCTAGCCTTCCTAGACTCAGAGAGGGCTCTCTCTATATGCGTAAGGGATATCTATGTGTTTGCTTATTGTGTTCTGATTTTAGGCTAGTTATGGAGTATGTTTTTTGGTTTTGGTTTTTTAAGTTGTGAGGGATGAAACTGATCAAAGATATGAAATAGGTAACAAGATGTTAGATTAACTGGGCTATGGGGTCAAAAGGCCAAGAAATCTATTAGATGACGATGCAAGGCTGTTGAAGGGCCGATTTGATTCAAGGTACAAAGGATCTTTGGGCAAAATGGAGTAAATGGACATCAAGTTTGTGAACAACAAAGATTTTCAAGCATCACTGGTTCAATAGATAACATAAACATGGTAAAGAAAACCCTTAATCATGCAAAATGTAACTATAAACTAATCAACACATAGAAACAAACATTCAAGCCATGCATAGAAGTATAAGACCCTCTAACTTTGGGAAATGGCTATCAGACTTTGGGGAAAACATATAAGATGAACTAACAACTCAAAACACTATGCCGGAACGCGTAAACACAGCACTTCAAGTTAGTGGGCACTTTGAACAACAAGATTTGCATAGTTTTAGGCAAAGGGCTAGATCGGGACTAGGCCTCCTTGGTTCAAACAAAATGATAATCTTAATCAGTCAAAGAGATAGCTTCATGTATGGAACTAGGGACAATCATAGGTAAGCAGGGCACACCATACATCCTACTCAACATGCATAGAACTATTAATGAAACTAGCAACAATATCCTCAAGTTATTAAAGAGCAGTTAAGAATTCTTTAATGCAACTAAGGAAGAAGAAAACATAACAGCTATGAAGATTCAGGAATTTTGAGGTGCCTCCATGGGCATATCTCAAATTTAATCTCTACTGATCTATAGCAAGCAAGAAACATGTATCATGAATGAAAACTAGAAGACAACAAAAAAGCAAGAGACACTATACCATTCTACCATGTCATGGAATCCATCAACAATCCTTCATCATCCATCCAAGAACATTCAAGAGGCAATCCAAAAGCATAACACAAGTATTTTCTCCAAAGCTCATATTACCAATATATTGCTTCTCTTCTCAATTTCAGCCTTGTTTTACAATGAAAGCCTTTGGAATATATAGGCTCAAGTGAGGAAAACCTCATGGTTCAACTTCCTCTCCTATTGGCCTAATCAAAATATCTAAACTTGTCCTTGAGACTTTGCAAAGCCCAAGGCACAAAAATATCTCATAAAATATCTAAAAATTGCTAAAAAAAGGAATTTAATTGACTTTGCATCATTTTCCAAGTGCAAAAATAGCTAAACGCACATTTGGAAAAAGCAGATTTTTGAGGTTCAAAAATTACAAAAATACTTCAAATTTATATCAGAAAAAGGTCCCCTGACTTGCCGGAAACATTTGGCAGCCTTCCTGATGTCAAAACGAGGATCATGATAGCTCGTTGGAAAGCTCTGAGTGTCTACTTTCCGGCGCAACTGAAAATTCTTCAATCCGATGCCCAGAAGTCTTCCAAATCTGCACCTGTGTGTAAAAAGCCAGAAAATAACAGTTTGCTGATAGACCGGGCAGAGTGTGCAAAATGAGAGCCTTTTTCGTTGTTTTGAAGGGGAAAATGATCTCCAAAGGCTCTGAAAATCGTTGAGGACATGTTCATGAAATTATGGCATCCGATGATACCATCTTCCTCCCTTGATGAACCTTCAAAATGAAATGGCGAATTTATGAGTTTTTGATCAAAAACTCAAAAATGCCAAAAAACCAAAACATGTCAAAATGTGTCCAAAATTGGTGTGTATGACCCTCAAGGGTCTCTGGCAACAGGTTCTGAAGCTTGGGCCCAAAATCCAAGTTTAAAGGTGTTTTTCTTTCTTTTCTTCTTGAAACTGCTGTCCTTGATCATCATCCTTATGCTGCTGCTCAAGCTGCTGAGTTGCTGCTGTTCAGCACTCTTCTCCTCTTTTTCCTGCTGCTGCTCATATTTACCACTGTCATGATGATCCTGTTGTCTTTCCTAGAGGGGCATCTTGATCTAGATGTGCTCCTGAAACACCAAACTGCCTTACTGCCTTTTTACTGCCTTCTTTAAACTAAACCCTGTCAATTCACTGTTTTGATAGAGAAACAATGTCTTTGAATGACTTCAAAATGCTTCCTCACAATACAAAACCCCTGCTCCCTTAAAAAGTGGCATTTCCACCTTTAATATGTATCTCAGCCAGCAGACCCCTTAACAAGAGACAATACAGTGAAATGAAGACAGACTGTTAGGTGAAAATCACATTTATAGTGTCAAAATCGCCTTGCTCTATGATGTTTGGAGCTTAATAACAACATTTTATCTTTGACCAATGGTAAACTTTCCAATCTTAGAATCCTGCCCTTGCTAGTATGCCAATCACTCCACAAAACTCATATCATATGCGAGTTTAACTTTTAGTGTAGTCCTGCAGTCAATGTCACAGAGTTTATGTAAAAGGTGACGAGTTTTGAAAAATAACTGCATGATTTCAATTAAAGGCTGGCAAGGAGTTTATCTTTCCACACAATCAAAACTCCTCCCCTTTAGTATGAAAAACACCTTATCCCTTTAGAAAATTCTTTTATATCCTCGAGAAAATCATCTTGTACGACTAGAAATCAAAAGGACGATTGCAAGTATATACAGTGAACAACTGTCTTTTCCGGTGGTTGGTAGGGTTATCATTTCCCTTTGGTATTCTGAAGAATAAAACACACCCTTGTTCTTTGATTTAAGAAAGGTGAAAACATACAGTTTTTTAGCTCAACACAATTTCCTTCCCTGTAGAGGACCTCATCAGCATTTTAACATTTTACCACAGCTTTAGACCACTGATACTCACAGCAAAAACACATCTCTGGATATATGGTGACAGAGTTTGAAAAGCTTTGTATGCTATGATATTTAAAAATCTATAGCATGACAAATGCTGGGCAGATCCCTTTGATCAAAATGATAACCCCTCAAAACTGGTTTATACACCTCCTAACTGTTCATGGCAGACTTTTAGCAGTTTCAAACAATGCATTTTCCAGATAGCTTAAACCGTGTTTTGTCATGGTAGTGGGGGTGACCTCATGGTTTCTCTTTTTATTTTAAAAAAAAATACAGCTTGCAACCACAGTTTACTAGCCTTCATACCACTTCAATATTTTTGAAAAATTCAAGGGCAATGTCAAAAATACCTCTTCAAATCGTGGCATGGCCTTTTGGAGAGTTGTGGTAGCCTTCAGGAGTGATTTTGAGGCGTATTGGAGGCCACAACTAAGCGCGACGCGTTTAGAAGGAAGGGCGCTGCGCACAAATAGGTTGTCGGGTAACTGTCGGGACAACAGGACCGACGCGCACAGGCACACCACGCGCACCTACAGGCGCGCTGCGCCACCGTTCATTCCTTTGTATTATTTCTGCCTGAGCGCGCCGCGCGCATCTACAGGCGCGCCGCGCAACTATTAACTCTTTAAAACTCTGTTTTTCTTGCTTAAGACATTTTATCCGGCTTTGTGAGCATCAAGGGAATACCTTGCTTGCGATCTTGGAGCTTGTCAAGTGGAAATGCAATAGTCCTTTGTCCCTTTTGAAATGCAATAAATCAAAAACTCCTTGAGTTTGTTTTGGGAGGGTTTAGAAGACTGTTATCTTTAAACCACTGCCTCGTCTTTTTGACAACGGGAAAAGAACGATTGTTAATGTGCCGAGAAGGGCTCAAATTTTGAACAATGTTGGCAAAGCATATGCATGTTTTTTTTGAACAGCCTTAGTGGGTGCCAGCCTATTTACTTATGACAAACATTCAAAAAGCTAAACCCCATTCATTGTGCTTTTATGTTTGGGAGGTAACCTCTGCCACTGTTAGACCTTTTCACAATATTTTCAACCCTGGACCAACTACTCAGCACTGTACTAAAGATGATGAGGCAACTCTAGTAATTTTGCAAGGAGATAGATTTATCCTTTGATTCTTTAAACTAATATGTCTGCTTCTGGATGCTTTGATATGAAAGAGGACATTTGTAGAGAATTTTTTAAGCTGCAGGGAGTATTCTTTGACACTTTGACAGAGCTTCTTTTTCCTTTTTCACATAAACTAATACTTTGCTCTTAATGATTTGGAGTTGAAAGATGGCCACTGTGAAACTAATCTTGACTTATAGGTGTCCTTTAACTTCATGTTCTGACTATGGGTACAAAATGTAGCTACAGTCTGATGTTCTTTAAACTTCTGTCCCAACTACATATAGACTATCTGATGAGCATATTGACAAGGGTTTTCTTACATATGATGGCAGGAAAACAACTTTGGAAAACTTACTGCTTTTACCTCCGCCTGCAATCATTACTTTGCTTCAGAAAATCTGTGTTACTATCTCACTGTTTAAAACAAATCTGCCTTACAGTGAGCTGCAACTTTTCAAGTCAAAAATTTGGCCATCGCCCTCTGCTTATAAATGAAGGAGGCGACCAAACCCTCTTCTTATAGATGAAGGAGGTTATTAGCCATTTCATATCATCAGCCTCTTGACAGTGTTGCTCTTTCTTCTGCTGTCCTATCAGGCTGTGAATGAGTTTGCAAGAGTTTGCTGAATAACTCTTTGCCCTGCAGATGCATCTGAGGCTCATGATCATATTGAGAAGCAACTGTCTTCTCATGTGTAGCTGAAAATGGTCTTCTGAGATGCTGACATGTCTCCTATACTTGTAAAATCCATCAAACAGTGTAAACACCTAAAATCAGCTTGAGATTATGGTCTGTGTATTTCTGAGACTTAGGGGTGTGTAAGTGGCGCGACTTAGGGCTGTTATCAATTTCATTTGCAGAGTGGGAGGTCTGTCATGATTGGTCTGTAGCAGATGGAGGTTTTTGGCCTTTTGATGGTTTCCAAGGGTAAAAATGCCTTAAAGCGCCACTTCCTAACTTAGGGGAGGTTTTTAGACAGACTTGGCTTGTCTTTTTAGAGCTGATGGGCAAACCAGTAGGGCTAAAGCTAGATAGGATAGTGATAATGAGGTTTAACCTTGACATGGGCGAACTGAAAAGTAGGAGGGCGAAAAAAAAATTTATGAGGGTTTTCTAGATGACAAATTGACATATGGAGATCAGCTTCTAGAAAACTCAGCTATGGATTTAGTCATCACCAACAAGTGAAAAATACTGATGACTAACAGATTCTAGGCTTTTTGGGATAGCATTGGGGGTTTGGGAATCGTAGTTAGGATGGGATAATGGGAATTGGGATAGGGAATGAGTGAATTTAGGGATATGGGGAATGGGTTGATAAAACCAGAACAGTGATGAGGGAAAAACAAGGTGGGGAAGTGGAAGTGATAGGCACAAAAAACCGAACTATAAACCCTAAAGAAGCATTTCTTGAACAAGAAAATAGGGTTTGAATTTTTGTTTATTAAATCCTCATAGACATCATAAGACACAGGTTCATTGGCATTAAAAAAGTTTTGACTTACTTGGACCAGAGGCAGTCGAGTAATTTTGAGTTTGAATGAAATTGGGGTTCAAAACAAGTGGCAAATCTACGCGCCGCACCACCAACCCAACGCGCCACACCACTCCTATGCGTCGCGCTGGTGTATTCTCAACAAAGTGGAGGCCGACCCAATGTGTCGCGCCTGTCCAATGCGCCGCATCACCCAGCCAATGCACCGCGCCACTGAAACTTGCCAAATCTGTTATGATTTTTCTCTCTTCGTTTTACACGGCCCTTTCCTTTGCTCACTCTCTCCTATTGGAACAAAAATGAGCCTTTGAACATGGAGATGACTTATATACCCAAGACCTTTTAATTTTCCACTTCAAAAACCCACTTTCTAATGCTTTACATTTGACACTTTTTAAACTCTGTTTTAAACAGCTTGCTTCATTTTGGCTTTGATTAACTGAATGATGTGCTTTGTGTTTGCCTTGCAAGGAATGGATTTGCTAGAGCTTGACAAAGGTGACCAGGGTTGCCAGTGAAATTATTTTTACAACTGAGAAAACTTGAAATTACATTACATTTATACATAAAAAGATGAAATACTCTATTTTTCTTCAAAACAGAATTTTGAAGAAAAATACATTATTAAGCATATGATGATGAAGTTCTTAGTACCGAAACTTTATTTCAAACTCCTCATGCGCTTTCTGACCATTATTGGGCATTTTGAAGACCTTATTAATGAAACCCTAGACCTAATGACACTAAAACCCTGAAAATGACTCTTTGCAAACTATGAGACAAAACATGACTGCAAATGATCTTAATAAATGGAAATGGGCCAGCAGGTAAAGGACATGAGGGATATGAACAACAAGCCACTACCGTCAGATGATCCATGCTCCTAATGGAATGTAGTTGACCGAGTGAGACACCTAATATGTAATGCAACAAGAAGATTTTGATCACTGACGGAGGGATGAAGATACCGACACTAACATAATGCACGCTAATGAAACTAAAAACTTTTCCTTTAGAGTTAGATAACACTAATAATGTAGAAAATCTTTCAATTTTCACTAAACTAATCAAAATAAAAAAGATTTGTTTTTGTATTTTTCAATGTTCTAAAGAAAAACGCACCAAAAAAAATGAAAAAATAATAAAGAGACAAATTTGAGAAATGATAGCGAAAGAGTAGAAACAAAAAAGTGCACAATCAAAACTCAAACTGATAGAGAAATCCCTCAAATCAAAGAGGAATCCCAAAAGACTCATACAAACCATGTGATCTAGGCTCGAAATGAGACAAAGAAAAACTTGAATGAAAAAGAGAGCAATCACTCAAATAATGCAATGATACAATGGAATCCAACGAAACGAATGCAAGGAAGAAAAAACGAAGTCGACTGAACAAGCGAAAACCAAAAACCCCCATAGGAGGCTCAACACACAATAGCACCTAGATGCCCTAGGGCTAGAATGTAAAACTGATGGTAGAGGACAAACAACCAGAGGATATAGGTAAAACATAGTCGACAAGGGCTTCAAGGCACTCAAATAGTCAGGAAAATAACACCAAAACCAAAAATCAGACTCAGAGGGCTCAAAAATAAGTAAACCCTAACAACAAATAGGGTTGGCGCGACTGTTTGGCTGTATCTTGCACCAAAACAGGGTTGGTGCGGGGGCCTAACTAGTAACAAGCACCAGTTGGCGTGATTGTCAGGCTATAAAGCGCGCCAATCGAGTTTACTAAGGACAGGAATGAAAAAGAGAAAAAAGAGAGTAGATCAGGTATGGTGGGGGCTAAACAGAGGTTTTACACCAGAAGGAGACAAAACAAAAGAGAAAATCAAGTAGACACAAGCCAAAAACAACCAAAAGAGACAAGACAAACTCCAATTAACTCCCCAGGGGAGTTGCCAGTTTGTTGGAGAGGTAAATCCCCTCTGCGGATAGAGGCGATCCCTACTAGCCCAGATCAGGTCTAGCAACAATCAGTCATGCAGTGACGCAGGTCTCTAGTTACAAAAAAGACAAAACATAACGAATTTCCTACCTCAGGTCCTACGCAATAGTCATCGAAGAAAGGATGACGCTTCCCATCTTTCGCTTTGGCAGATCACGATCCTTATGCTTAACACGTCCAAACACCTGCACACATGTGAAGAAACACAATGATACACAACATAGAATCTAAATCTTGTAACCATACATCAGTCAGATAGGATGTAATTCATTGCATCAAATAAAAAGACACATGAATGAAACCATAATCAAAGTCGCTTATCATTAATTTAAATAACGAAGAAAAGATACAACCCAAAGCTCTGATGCTGGATCTTCCTTCGGCAGGGCTGACAGCGAAGCACGTCTCAACGAAGCTTTTCGGAAATGGGACAAAGCTCTCTCTCTTCGGTTTGGCTCTCAAAGGTTGTCTGGCGATAGTCTCCTTGCTATAATTTCATCTCTTCTGTTCTCCAGTGCTACTAGGACTAGCTTGCTAAGGGAAAAAGGCAAGCTTATATAGATGGTGGAAGGGGAGTTTGGATCCCTACAATTATGGGATTGGCCCTATTCTTAAGGAAGCTTCCATGATAGGTGGAAAACCACCTCCCATACATGGAGATCCGGAGCCAAACCTCCCAACTCATTTTAGAGACTCATTCAGGAGTTTGTTGGAATCAAACTTCCGCCATTTATTTTTTAAAAACAATACTTATTAAGCTTGGCACGAGCAGGACATTGGGACAGAGCGCCAGTTTGCGTGCCCTCTATGGTGGATTTTCCCCATTGGCGCGAGGGCTGAACTGGCTAGTCGCGCCAAGGCTAAAAGATCAGTTTTTAGGGTTTTCCAAGGGAAAATTTCTTCAAAGGAATGATTTTCCTTTTCAAGGGGGATTCCATGAAAGTGGTTTCAGGTTATGTCACTGCTCACAGGTCATAGGAAAGGCCCTCCAATGTGCGGGATGGGGGATTGTAGGGAAGGTGACAAATTACTGTGTAACAACTACTGAAAGGGATTTCACCATAGCTAAATACTTAAAGGAAGTTAGAGCGTGATCAGTCATTAATTCTGAGTGATAAGCACTTAAAATATGGAAGAAAAACATTTCAAATGATAGGACATAAACTCATTGAAATACACTAATAATCTCAGGTGAAAGGAAAGTGGTATTGTTACTATATATATCAGTCAATCCAAAGCTTTACAAAGTGGTATGCTTAGATAACATTTTCCAACCATGATAACAATTTTGCAAGGTTTCAAAGGGATAAAACACTTGTTTTTAAAACCTTGATGCTGCTGAAGAATGTGTAAAGACCACAAGTAAATATCCAATGGTAGAACACAGAAAAATGAGGGTTCCAAGTGAAGTTTTCAAAGGTAAAGTTCTACGCTACGAAAACAACAGACAGTTTCATAGCACAACAATGTTAACAAGTTTTGGCACTCCTTCAAAAGTTTGGTTTGGGCACAACTGGAAGGGCGAAGTCACATGAGTTTAAATAAGACATTGCCACATGTTTTTGAGCACAATTTGGTCAGCAGATGGTTTGAAGAAACATAAATGAAGCACTATAGCTATTTTGCAGGGAGTATGTTCCTATCTTTCAAGGCAGATAAGAGGCAAATAAATACAGTCTAACAACAAGGAGATGGACATCATCAAGGTCGAAGTTTAGGAGGAGCAACTATCAAATAGAAGATTTAAATGTTTAGATAAGGTTGTTAAGTTATAATAAAGAGTTTTAATCCTAGTTGTATTAGGACTCTAGAACAGACAGTTTAACTGTCAGATGTAATGAAAAGTTTATTTTAGCAGTTGATAGGTGTCAAGCTAGCAAATTCGAATTTTTTTCAAATGTTTGGAGAGAATCCAAGAAATGTAATATGACTCTATAAGAGACAAGAAGTCGAATTGCATAGGGTTGGAAATTTTCATTAACAAACATATTGTTTTGTTGTAGCAGAAACTGTGTTTTTATATTAATACAGAGATATTGGTTTCATCACTCAGGATTCAGAAAGGGTTATTGATGTTTGATATTCTCATGGTTTTCCTCTTTCAATTACTTGCAGTGGCATGAATATATGTTACTTAGAATTCACTGAAGGTGCTCTAAATTCCTTCATATGTTCATGAAATATATTTTTTTTCTGTCCTACTGTTCTGTTGATGCATCTAAACCCTGAAATGCCCTGACTTCCATATGAAGCTGATACTCATGTTTTTTGAAAACACACTTGACTCCATAAGCCCAATAGATGTTTGTTGATTAGCAGTACAACCAATTATCCATTTTTATCCATTTCACTCATAGAGTTAGCCATCTAATCCTTATTTGAAAATCACAAACCCATTGAGAGAGCCCTCTCAGGTTGAGGAGGCTAAGCCTCAACTAAGAGTCTTGTTTGAAATAGTTATTCAGAGTCTTCTTGATCAATAGCCTATCAGGGTCTGATTTTGAGATAACAGCTTGAATGGTTACTTTGCTACAAATTGGTCCCATTTATGGATATCTTGGAATGGTCAACCTAACAAAATAAGGTTCAATAGGGAGCGATATATGAAACATATTGTTACTAACCTGAATGATCCTAATGAACCAATATTATTTAATGATTCTCTTCTGGGAAATTTCGACATTGACACATTTTTTTGGGGCCCTTGTTTTGAAACTTAACATATTTTGAGTTGCGGCTAGTACGTGGAAAAACGCAACCACGGTAGGAAGAAAATTTTCAAGGTTGTGGAGGAGCAGAGGACAGGTGTCGCGGCTGTTGCGGGAGCAATCATAGATGGCATAAGAGCGCAGAAGGAAATGAGCAGTGAAATCCTGATGAACAGAAAGAAACAGAAGACTGTCGAGCGAGAAGAAAGGAGGAACTGTCAGTCACGCTGGTAGCAGAACAAATAGGCAGCCAGCCAACGGGTAAGGAGGTTGGCACAGACGAGAATAGGAAAGAGGGAGTCACAGGAAAGCTCTCTTGGGGTTGTACTGTTCTCCATTCCTCTGTGTTTTCTGTATTCTCTCTCTCTGTCCAATAGGACGTATTGTATTCTGCTCTGTTTATGCTCATGTAGCTGAGCCTTGTAATAGTTCGACACTGATAGCCAATGATTAATATATTCAGGAGTATTGTTCTGAGTATTTTTTATGGGTTTGAATGAATGGTTCTGCAAGCACCTTTTAAAATTTTATTTACTGTAAGTCTAAATGTTTTCCTGAGAGGTATATGTTATGGAATGTTGTGTTATGGCTGTTTAGACTTTATTTTAGCTTTGATTCAACTGTATTTATGTTGTCGGGATGATACCGACGTGAAACTAGACTACGGTGGAAAACATTGTTGGCCCTTAAACCTGAACCTGGGTCTTCTCTGCGAGACCTGTTCTCTCGCCAACAAATGGTTCCATTGCTGGGACCTGAAAATCAATTTGGGAGCTAGATCATGGTATCTCGGATCTTTGAAAGAGAAATACGAAGTTGGTGGGATAACCACCTAGATTAGTTCATAGCTCAACAGGCTAAGCTGAGATGATAGAAGGAGAAAACGATTAAAAACCTGGTCCTATTCTCCGACTCTGTTAGTGATTCCTACAAAAAAATTTGGGGAGAGTTCCCAGAATAACTCTATAGCTGGTTGCAGAGGCTTTAGACCAAGACTTTCAAAGAAAAGTCGCAGAAGATCAATCGCAAGTGGGCGCACGAGGATCTGGTGGCCCTTCATCGGCTAAACATCGATTTGACCCGAGCTATAGATTTTTGGGTGGAATCTACCTTGGAAAAATATATAGTGGAGTTTGCAGCTGAGTGCTGCTAGTCTTTCTCAAGGGAAGAGGATACCTTTAGATCTAGGTTAAGGCGGAAGCTGCTGAAAGAGATTCCTTTCTGGATCAAGACATTGATGGTAGATGAAGGACTGATGGGATTCCAAAAATCAAAGATGGAAGCGTAAACCCTCCAGTGCCAAGGGAAGGGACTAAGAGAGAGATGTTACAAAAACCGTGAGAAGGGGATGTAGGAGTATGGATGTTGAGACTGCCAACCAGCTTAGGGAGCGACGAGCACATCGGAGAGCACAGATTGCAGAAAGGTGGTGAGAGAGGGTGATGAAGGAGTTAAAAAGACAGGAAAGCGGTCGAAAGAACAAAGAAGAGGCACCTCAAGCGACAAAGGGAATGGAAGGTCAGGTGGGTCCCCATGACATAGGAGGGGCCGTGAAAGAAGTGTGGTAGGTGTATAGGAGTCCAGCCCAGATAGACGAAGGAAAGAATTTTGACGGAGAAGGTACAAACGCGCGCCCAGAGGAGGTGTCCGATGTGGAAATGCATGTTGCAATGGAGAAACTATTTCAAGAAAGGTCGGCATCCATATCTCAAGGTATTCCTAGTCCCCACAGTTCAAGTAACTCTAGTCCCAACCTTCCCCTGGTGCTCTATAAGCCCATAAGTGAATTTTTTTTTAAGTTGTGTGAATTAAGTAGATTGCACAGTATTCAGTCTCCAACTGTAACACATACTAGTAGTAGGATTGCTAGTGGTACCATCTCACAACCAGGATCCAACGGCTTCATTTTGGTAACACCTATTCAAGTGAACATGGCGGGATCACTCACTCGGTACCAAAAATTCTCTGGGAAGGGGAACGACAACGTCGAATAGCACTGGTACCTCTGCGAGGCCATATGGAGGGCGCGACAGACACCAGATGTTGGGAAGTTGATATAATTTTAGACCACCCTTAGGGAGAGAGCCCAACGCTGGTTTATGAAATGGTCAGAAGCTCACCCAAATCCAGTGATGGCAGATGTAAAGAGGGATTTCATTAAAGAATTCAAACTGCCCCAAACAGACCAACAAGGATTGTCAAATATGTGGGAAATCAAGCAGCGAGAAGGAGAAACTTCTTGGGATTTGATGTGGAGATTCAAGGATGCAGTCTGGAAACTCAGCTATCCAATTGACCCAAACCATCAGAGGGACAGGTTCATTAAAGCTTTACTACCTCTGACCCGAACCCCATTAACTCAATAAAGGACAAGAGTTCAAGGGAGGCACAGTGGTACATGACCCCTCAATAATGGGCCTCCAGCATCAAATATCCAGTTTGACAAAAAAAATCAAGGAAATGCAACCCATGC
The DNA here is from genome assembly GCA_034641835.2 of Pinus albicaulis. Lineage (NCBI taxonomy): Eukaryota > Viridiplantae > Streptophyta > Pinopsida > Pinales > Pinaceae > Pinus > Pinus albicaulis. The sequence goes on from CM076580.1 coordinate 600,015,362, forward strand.
GATCGACGAGACCAAATGTATGGTGCACACATTGTCTTGTGGAGGGACATGTGGCAACGGAATGTTCCCGTTTGCAAGGCCAAAATATGGGGACATCGGCCGCAAGGGCACAAGGGGCTCCACCATTAGGAGGGGTTGCGCAAATAAACACCCAAGGGATATATCCACCACAACATCAATACACAGGGTTCCCCGCGCAACAAATTCCAGCCACCAATGAGTATTGTGAAATATGAAAAAGAATGGGCCATCTACCTCACATGTGTCCGATCTTCCAAAAATATTCCAATGTTCAAAATAATATATACTGTGAATTATGTGCCTCAACCACCCATAGCACAGAGCAATGTCGAGCATTGGACACACTGGCAGAGCGGCTGGACCGGACTTCATACAGAGTAAACGAAGCTCCCCGAGGAAGAGGAGGAGGCATGAGAGGAGGCCAAGCAGGAGGTAGAGGTCCAGTAAGATGCTATAACTGTGACTAGGAAGGACATGTATCTAGATAATTTCCACTCCCTAGAAGACCCTGGTGTTCGCAGTGCCAAGTTAACACACATTCAACAGAAGATTTCCCGAAGCCCATCAAAAGATGGGAGGAAAGAGCTAGACAGAAGGGGGAAAATATAGTAAATGCAGAACCCAGGCTAATGGGAAATCATACAATGCAAAACGTGGCCATAGTGACACAAGGTGGCAAACAAACGGGAGAGGATGCACGTGCTATGGACCCGATAAAATTGATCAGGCCAGCATCTCCAAAGCTCCTGATCAAACCAGAACAACAGAAACAATTTTTCCAGGAAGCAACAAAAACGTTTTCCCAACTGGGGGGAAACAAATGGATCGAGTTACAGAAAACCCAGGAAGACAGTGAAACCCAGGGTAGTTCTGAAGCTTTGATCCAGGAGTGGTTCCATCTATTCTTGAATATTGTTAACAACGCGCCAATGCTAGAACGGCTAAAGCAGAACCTGGAAGGGGTGCCGAAGAAGAACACCAGAGCAAAAGAATCAGTATAAGTGGACCAGAAGTATGTGCAAAGAATAAAGAGAAACAAAATAAGGATAGGAAAGGAATTCCGAGTAAACACACAAGTTGCGAGGTTCCAGATCAAAGATACCATGCTTGATTTGGGATCTGATGTCAACATCCTACCAAGGAAAATTTGGGAGGCAGTGGGGAAGCCAAGATTGACATATTCTCCGACTCAACTTCATATGGCGAACCAGTATTGTATTGTTCCCATCGGCTGACTGGAGCAGGTTGAAGTTGACATTGCAGGAGTAAATACCTTTACAAACTTTGAAGTCATCGACATCATGGGGGATAAAGATCCATACCCTGCACTATTGGGAATTGACTGGGCCTTTGAAAATTATGTAGTGATCGATCTGAAAAAATAACTGATGATCTTCGAAGATGAGGAAATAAAAGTCACTCATCCCCTCGACCCCTACCAAGGACCGAGATATACAGAGACTGTGGATAACAAGGAAGATGTTCAGCTCCTGGACCATCTCTACCAAATGACTGCAGGAAGAAGGGAAGATTACATCAACCCGACAGCAGAAGGCTCTGTAAGCTGGAGAAGCATCCAAAGCTCAGATTTAGGATTCGAAATAGCTTGGGACGATTGGCAACAAGGAGGCTATGAAACAAATACAAGGAGATGTGTCAATATCGCAAGAGTCAATTAGATCGGGGCCGAGATTCAAAGATACCCAATCTTATCAGATATGAATGTTGTAAAATTTTAATAGCCAAGATAGAAACTACAGTACCATAAAGTCACAGAGTACCATTGATGGACATGGCATTACAATCCACATCTGCAAGATTGTGGAGTAACCATCGCAACTCATTGACGCAATGGGACGAAGTGGCGGTAGCACTAAAAGCCAAATTTAAAGAGGAGGAGGAACCCAGGAGTAAGGAATGGTACCAAGGAGACTCTGACCCCAGAAAACATCTGGAGAAATGTGAAGCACAATGGAAAATTGATGGATATCCTGAAAAACTATGGGTCCATCGGTTTATCCACTCCCTAGACGTAATTCCAAAGGCCTGGTACTTAACAGAAGAAAAAAGTAGAGGGACCCACAAATGGAAGGAAGTTGCGGACAACTTCATATAGTGTTTCACGTTTAAAGGAAAGACAGAGCAGGTTACACAGGCGTTGGAGGCTATCAAGAAGGTATTGTTCTTCCTCGATAGTCAATGGACAAACGAGCAATCCTTTCAATACTAGGGTATCCAACAAAAGGTGGCATGTCAAAAAATTAATAGTGAGATGGACGATGACAATCAGGAGGATCTCAAGCACCTGTACTTCGAAGAAATAGAAGGGGAGAGAGACATCAAAGAAGAACCAACAACAGAGGGTATCCATCTGTTACCTCTGAAAACCAAAAAAGTAAATATTGGAATAGAAGACAAACCTAAACTGGTGACAATTGGAGACTACTGGGATGAACAAAAAACTAATGAAATATTCAGTCTACTTAAGGATTATGAGGAATTGTTTACTTCATCAGTAGCATATCTAAAAGGCATACAAGGAGAGAGGGAAATGAGGATAATAATGAAGCCTGATGCAAGGCCTGTAAAACATAGACCATATCGTCTGAACCCAAGAGTGAAGGAAAAGGTGAAAGCAGAGATCGACAAAATGCTAAAATCCGGACTAATATTCCTTGTGGAAGAAGAAGAATGGGTAAGTCCCATAGTTATACAGAGCAAAAAGGAGAAATTAGAGATACGAGTCTATGTAGATTATAGAAGCTTACACAATGCTTGTATCCATGATCCATTCCCTACTCCATTCTGTGACGAAGTCCTCGACAACGTTGCGGGGAACGAGGAATACTCATTAACCGATGGCTTCTCAGGTTACCATCAAGTAAGATAGCAGAGGAAGACAAGAGAAAGACAACATTCACCACTGAATGGGGCTCTTTCGCATACAATGTGATGCCATTCAGATTGAAGAATGCACCTGCAATCTTCTCTCGCATTGTGATAGCCGCATTCCGGAAATACATTCACAAGTTATTAGAAGTCTATATGGACGACTGGACTGTTTATAGCATATTAAAGGATCATGCAAGCCTGTTAAGAGTGATGTTTGATAGATGTCGACAACTGCAGATCTCGTTGAACCTGAAGAAGTGTATATTTTCCGTACTGTTTGGAACACTACTAGGGAACGTGGTATGTAAGCAAGGTGTCTATGTAGACTCGGCCAAAGTAGCAATGATTTTCAGTATGGAGGCGCCGGAAACGGTAAAACAACTAAGGTCACTGCTAGGCCACACAAGTTACTACTGGTGTTTCATCCGCAAATACGCCAAAATAACAACGCCCTTAGAAAAAATATTGAAGAAATCAGATTAGTTCTAGTGGACAGATAGTTGCAGAGAGGCCCTGGACACACTAAAGGAAAATCTGGCGAGTGCGCCAATACTAGTCCACCCAAACTGGGACAAACAGTTCCATGTACACATTGATGTGTCCGGCATCGCGCTCAGAGCAGTCTTATCTCAACCTGGAGACACTTCAGTCTATCATATGGTATATTTTTCCAGTCGCAAGTTTTAAACAGCAGAATGAAACTACAAAACCACAGAGCGAGAGGCATTGGAAATGGTCTACTCTCTCCAGAAATTTTGCCAGTACCTATTGGGAGGTAAGTTCAAATTTTTCATAGATCATTCAGCATTTAAATACTTAGTAAACAAGCCAGTCTTAGAAGGGAGAATCTGCAGATGGTCCTACTTTTCCAGGAGTTTACATTTTAAGTAATTGTAAAGCCTGAAAGACTTAACGTAGGGCCTGATCACCTGTCCCGACTAGAGAATGGAGAAAATGGAGGATCTCTAGATGATCAGTTGCTAGATGCTGATATTTTCAGAGTGGAAGCCATCCCAGATTACCTGAACGAGATAGCAGCCTACCTCACGACAGGGCAATGTCCGCAAGAGTATACAAAAACACAGAAAAGGCACCTAGTAGTTCAATCTGCGGAGTATCAATTGATAGTGGGACACCTATACAAGATGGGGCTAGACCACGTTCTTCGAAGATGTGTCCTGGACCACGAAAGAGAAGCTGTACTATGGGAAAGCCACTGTGGTGTTGCGGGAGGACATGTGGGAGCTAAACCAACGGCACACAAAGTACTACAAGCAGGCTTATGGTGGCCAATAGTGCACAAGGACGATAAAGAATTTGTTCAGAAATGTGACGTTTTTCAGTGGATAGGATGACCATCTCACAGAGATGAGCTTCCGCTTCATCTGATAAAAGTACTGTAGTCATTAGAGAAGTGGGCAGTCGATTTTGTAGGACCAATTACACCAACTGCAAGACACTCAAAAGAAAGGTACATAATAACGGCGATAGACTACCTGACGCGCTGGGTAGAAGTTGCACCAGTGAGGAACTGCACGGCAGAAACTGCTGCTAAATTCATATCTGAAAATATAATTAGCCAATTTGGATGTCCAAAAAGCTTGACCAGCGACCAGGGTACGCATTTCATCAATGACACCGTTAAGTCCCTCCTGCAGAGATTCATGATACAACACCATAAAAGCAGTCCATATCATCCGCAAGAAAATGGCACAGTGGAAGCATTCAATGAGATACTAGAGAAGGGCCTGACGAAGATATGGAACACGCAGCGCGATGACTGGGATGAATGGATACCAGAAACACTGTGGGCATACCGAACAACGGTAAAATGACTAAAAAACCAAACACCATTCTAGCTGGTTTATGGAAGAGAAGCAGTAGTCCCAGCAGAATTCATTGTACCAAGCCTTCTAATCACAACAACGTTACAGTTATCATAAGAGGAATCCCTGAAAGAGCGATTGCAAGAGCTACAAGAACTTGAAGAAGGGTGATTTCTTGCGGAATTTCACCAGATGGTAGAAAAGGAGAGGCAGAAAGCTTGGCACGACTGACATATTAAGCACAAGACTTTTCAAATTGGGAAGAAAGTTCTACTCTGTGACAGTAAATTCCAAAAGTTCCCAGGAAAACTGTAGATGCATTGGCTAGGACCGTTTCACGTCATAGAAATAAAAAATTCAGGAGCAGTTAGGTTGGCATAGCTAAACGGCCAAGTTCTACAAGGATGGGTTAATGGCGCACGCCTGAAGCCCTACCAAGAGTAAGTTGATCATTTCATTTTCAATAACTCTCGCAACTGAGAGGAGTTTGTAGGGTAGATTAGAGTCAATAAATCTCTCGCACCCAAGATGAGCATAGATAGGATTCAACATAATAAAATAAATTGCAGTTGAGTTGCAGAGACCGCAATGCAACCAATATTGGTCAGGGAGGGGTAGTATCCAACGTGTCATCCATGTCAGATAGGAAAGCGTGCCGAACATCAGCCCATCATCATTAAGCATAGTAACAATGTCAGTCCGTAGGATCACCAAGATTTGGAAATAATTGCCATAATTAGCATCATCCATACTGTAATAAATTTTCCATAACTAGACATAAACACTAGTCATCACGTCTGTCCAAATCCCAAGACCACAGTCAGCAATGTTAGAACCCACCTTAGTAGCTAACTAATCACACGATTGTAGCCACGGGGGAAGCCAGGGAAAAATTAATTAGTTATGGGGTCTCATCAACCTCATCTGTGCTGGTTACTTACATAACCTACATGCAGAGAAGCACGAGAATGCCGAAAAAATTTGAGTTCGATTTAGAAACCTCTGAAAGAGCAAGGGAATTTGAACCAGAACCAGAGCAGAGAAGGCGTCCAGAAGAAGAAATTCAAGAGAAAAGAGAGAGAATTGTTCTTCAGGTATACTAGTGACAAGCAAAAATGACAAGAGTAAGCCCAACGGTCGTGGAACAGGAGATGGATAGCAGAATTCAGAAAATGGAGTCCCTTGTGGGAAAGTATGACAGTGCGACCCTGATTGACGTATACCTCATGGATTCCTTTGCGTTTCCTACGCTAAAAAGGTAGGTATACATCAAGAATTATACAACAAAAGTAGGACGGGCAGTAGCAATATTCTTGCCTAAGTTCAGGGGTATCCAGTAGTCCACGATAATAAATTTAAGAAACTTACCAGTGTTTGGGATTACAGGCGCTACGATGCAGTGCACAAAATTTTTGTTAAGCAGGATTCAGAACAACTCTCTGTGGCTGTGAAAGGAAATCCCAATTCATGCTGAAGACATTCATAGGTTGACAGGACTGTTGCAGGAAGGAAGGGACGTATCTTCGGCGTTCAAAATTATATCTAAACGGGTGAAGAAGTCAGGAGACACAGACTACTATGCCAATTATGGCACCCAAAGAGGAGGAAAGGGATCAAATATTGAGTTAATTTATAGGGAGGAGATCAGGTTTGCTTGCTATCTCATTGCTAGCAAGACGATGAGGCATTATACAAAAGGGGAGTGCACATTAGACACAATTTCGGTTGCAGAGCACTGTTTCCAAGGGACAAGGTTGAATTGGTGCTCCTTCTTGTTGAAAGAATTGTTCGAGGCCTACGAGGAAAATTATAAAAGAGAGGTCGGGTTTATCTACGGGTATTTGATCATTGTAATGTTCCAAATTTTTCAATAAATTATTTGGAACATTAATTTTGCTTTTATTATAATAAAAGGAATAAAATGGGTGAGGGAACCCATGTAGCAACTTAATAAACACTCCTAAGGTGAAAAAAGTCACTTAAGTGGCTTAATTTAGCAGCCCCAAGTGTGAAGAGGGTTAAAATCAAGTGAGCTAGACCATGGTTGACCCAAGTCAACAACGAACCCAAGAGGGGAAGCTTGCACAAGAAGATTGCGTAGTTGGATGGAAGGAAATTTGAAATGGGAGAAACCCTAATGTGAGTGGGGTCCATGGCAAGGAAGCATGCCTTGCATAAAATATGAAGGAGAGCCATTGTTGGGGTTTCATCTTTGGAGAGAGAATTCGAAGTTGAAGCTTCCTTCAACTAAAGGAGCTTGTGCTGCTTAGCACAAGAGGGATTCCTATTTAGGAATGCCCTTCTCTTCCATGGGAGGCCATGAAGATATTGTTCTTCATCTTCCTCACAGCATGGCTTGAAGCCAAAGCATGCATTTGCAGCTACTGTGTTATTCTTACAGCAAGAGAACGCTGGAGTTTCTGGTGTTGTAGTGATGGACCTTCATCATCTCATTTCCGGAGCTTGTTTTGTAGAGGAGGAGCCCTCTCTTTCTCTAGGAGATCAGCAAAGGAGATTTCTGGAGCTCATATTGTAGATTTGGCACTGGGCCATATGTTTCTTCTCATGCCCAGCGTAGTCTCCTTCTCTTACAGCATTATCTTCAGAGGTGGCTTGCACAAAGGGTTCATTTTGTGCACTAATGAGTGCAATATTCAATAAGGGGATCAACCCCTTCACTTGGAGATCACTAGAGGAGGTATCATGGTTTATTGCAGCATCTACTTCCTTCTCCTATGTTGTATTATATTTGAGTTGCAACAGCTACACTGCAACTCCGACATTTTCCTCTTTTATGTATTTTAGCCAATCCCTTGGAGGATTGTTGTAATAATGTTTTCTGAGGTTGAGATCTTGCTCCCCCATATTTATTTGAGCACATATTGTTATATCATCTCATATATATCAGTCTACAGTCATTTTCCCTCATAGACTGCGCAGTGACAGAGTTGCTGGGTTATGTAGCTGTGTATTATCTTGTTTTATGTACATTTCCTTTTGAGGTTGATTTAGGCTCACCTTGAGAGGCATTTTTCTCAAGGGATTTGTATTATATTTTCTGCTACAAATTATGTATCATATTTTCACTCTTCTACATTACATGAGGCATTATTTCACTGCTGTTACATATTGAAGTTTCAATACTGCTAAAGATTCTCTCATTATGCATTATTTCGGTACACTTGTTGGTGGGAGATCTGAATAACCCCCTTAGGGTTATTTCTTTGAGCTTATATTCTGCAGGGAGTTTGTATCAGATATATTGTAAGGCATACCAGTACTAGATTGCCTTATTTTCACATGGGCTTCCTTATACAGCGTCCTCATGGACCCTGTTGCAGAAATTCCTTGAAGGGAAATATTAGCTTTTGACAAGTTCTATTGGCAGAGTCTGCTAGTGGGCCAAGTAGCCTCTGGATCTCATCCTTCCTTCTGAAGGTGATATTTCCAGTAAATTCCCCTACATTCAATCTCTGAAATAGTTCAGTGTTGATTGTTAATACTCCTGGAGTTGGAATCTTGGAATATCTTAAGATATTCTTGATGGAGCAGAAAGTTCTAGGTTTGGAACATTACAGTGGTATCAGAGCTTTGAACTTGGCTCGTCCTGTGAAGTTCTAATTTCAGAGAAGAAGAGGCAAATATGATGCATAGGATGAGATTGATCTCATCAGTTTTGGGTCCAGCAAGAACCTCCCCAAGGAGGTTGAGGAAATAGAAGAAGGAGAAGAGGAAGGACCATGCACTTCCTGTTCTCACAGAGAAATAGAGCAGAAGCATGGAGAGGAAAATACCAGTGCTATCCTTATCATGAAGGAGCAGCCTTCATCTCCAGCAGTTGAGGCAGCCAACATATTTGGGGAAGAGACTCTTGCATGCACACAAGACCCTTCCAAACTTTACCAAGGTATGCATGAGTTTTCATTTCCTGTTGGTTCAATACATGCCATGAGGGGTCACATACCATGGCAAGTTGTTGTCTAGAGCAATATAATTTCACTGCGCTATGCCATTTTGAGGAAAGAAACCCTCATTATCCTCATGCACTATTGATGAGCCATGCATCACATGTGAGGGTGGGGGTCTAGAAATTTTTTCATGAAGGAGATTGCATTTCAATGTCCCATGAAATTCAAAAGGAGAAAGCTATTTTGGGACAATGGTAGCTCTTGTGAAATAGGTACCAAGTGGCAAGATACTTACACCAAAGAGCAGAGCCTTATGGATGAAGTGTGTCCAGCGGAAATGTGGAGGATCCATAACCCACAGGTCCCAGGATCATTTCACAATTATTGCTCTTGATGAACAAAAAGGAGAGCATGGGTGCATCATGATGGGATGGCATTTCTCTTACCACTCATTATGTTCCCATTTCATATTGGGTATGGTGGAAGTACGGAGGAGCAGCAAAAATTCTTGTTGCTCAGATTTTGTTTGGATGTTGCGGGAGCAAGAGGAGGCACTAGCATGGTGCAAGAGGATTTCTCTTTTATCTTGGATGCCCAAGCAGCACATTCTTCATGGGAAGGGCTCTACATTTGCAGCAACATGATGGGAGGAGTCTTTGGCAAGATTCATGTCAAAGAGGGGAGATTTTAGATGACAGTGGCCCTACTCCAAAGGCCAGCAGCACTGTCACTTGAGAGCTTGGATTACTTACTGAAGTGTTCTCAAAACCACTTCACAAGTGATGTGTCTTGGAGGCATGTAGGAGAGGAAGATGAGGAAGTAATGGATGGCAGCATCCCTTGCTATGTTTTGATTGTCTTGGCTTGGGCTCACAAGCACAAGAAGAGACACCTACATGCAACAACTTTGGATTCTTCTTAAATGCATTCTCATGCATACTATCTACTGATGGAGGAGTCCACTTGGGAGGGATTTCTAATGGATTCATATCAGCATATGGCTATATGCATATCCCAAGACATGATGAGATGGTTGGCACAACCACTCCCCTAATATGTTGCAGTAAGGGGGACTTTTCACTTGAGCCATTTCAGCTCAAAGGCCAAGGTACATGATGAGGGAGGTAACCATTTGCTTAATGTTGGCACTCTCTTATTTTTATGAGAAGAATATTATATCAAGGAGGGTCTTTCCTTCTTACACACTATGTTTTTTCATGCTCACGGTCTATTGCAGCAAAGATGATGGCTATTTTAACAGTGGATTGTGGGGAAAAGCCACATGGGTTTTGGTGTGCAACTTTGGCACCAAAGTATGTTTTCATGATCACATCTTGCAGGATGAATGTGGCAGAAAAAAAGTGGCTGCAAAGGCACTTGTTACTTTCTATTTTGAGGTAGGCTAATGATGCCCTGCGCTGGTTCCATGCATGGAACTATATTTCACCTCCTTGCTCTCATGAGTTTATGCTTCCATGTTTTTCTAGTGGAAAGTTGTCCAGAGGAAGAAATATTTTGAAGGAGGGGGAATAAATTAAATATGCCCATTGGGAGTGTGATTCTCCCTACTTTTCATGTTGTATGTTTCAAGAGAAGAAATGGGCAGCCCATGATTTCCAAACTTCATCTCTTTCCTTCATGTGGGAGGAGCTATTTGGGGAGTTTGAATTTTTGGAGGAGGAACTTCATGGTTTTTATGTTGATGGGGTGGCTTGGGTCTATTTTGAAGACCATTTCATTTCATCTATATATCAACAGCAGCCCCATATGTATCATGAGGAGGGAGAGACTCATTGGGTGGATGTGCCCTTTGGGAGAGGAGACCTCCATTCTTTTTGCAGCACATGCTCCAAGGGGAGTATGAGAGGTGATATGGTCACCATTTTCATCCATGTGTTCTTCCATGAAGTGGACCATATGATTGATTGGATGCCATATGATGATGAATTCCAACTCATCACATATGAGATGATTTGGGCCAGCTTGGTTTGCAGCGTTGGAGTAGAGATCCTTGGGGATCTAGACTTCATCTTGCCTCTTGAAGGCAACACTATTGCAGCCCAAGTTCAGATTTCACTCCACACTTACCATAAGTGGAGTAGAGGACAGCATGGGGTAGGCTATGAAGCTTACCAAGTTCAGAAATTCAGCCCACCTATTTCTCATGAGCACAAGGTGGAGGAGTACTTTCAGGAGTTTCCTAGTTGGAGGGTGACTCATTTTTCCTGGTTGATTGCTTGAGGATGGAGGATCTACATGAGGATATTTCAGACTCCATGCCTTGAGTGGAGGACTTTTTTCATTTCATCCTTTCTCTTGCTTGAGGACAAGCAAATTTTGGGAGGGGAGGACTGTAATGTTCCAAATTTTTCAATAAATTATTTGGAACATTAATTTTTCTTTTATTCTAATAAAAGGAATAAAATGGGTGAGGGAACCCATGTAGCAACATAATAAACACTCCTAAGGTGCAAAAATTCACTTAACTGGCTTAATTTAGTAGCCCCAAGTGTGAAGAGGGCCAAAAGAAAGTGAGCTAGACCATGACCCAAGTCAACAACGTACCCAAGAGGGGAAGCTTGCACAAGAAGATTGTGTAGTTGGATGGAGGGAAATTTGAAATGGGAGAAACCCTAATGTGAGTGGGATCCATGGCAAGGAAGCATGCCTTGCATAAAAGATGAAGGAGAGCCATTGTTGGGGTTTCATCTTTGGAGAGAGAATTCGAAGTTGAAGCTTCCTTCAACTGAAGGAGCTTGTGCTGCTTAGCACAAGAGGGATTCCTGTTTAGGAATTCCCTTCTCTTCCATGGGAGGCCATGGAGAGATTGTTATTCATCTTCCTCACATCATGGCTTGAGGCCAAAGCATGCATTTGTAGCTACTACATTATTCTTGTAGCAAGAGAATGCTGGAGTTGTTGGTGTTGTAGTGAGGGACCTTCATCATCTCATTTTCGGAGCTTGTTTTGTAGAGGAGGAGCCCTCTCTTTCTCTAGGAGATCAGCAAAGGAGATTTTCAGAGCTCATATTGTAGATTTGGAATTGGGCCATATGTTTCTTCTCATGCCCAACACAGTCTCCTTCCCTTACCGCATTATCTTCAGAGGTGGCTTGCACAAAGGGTTCATTTTGTGCACTAGTGAATGCAATCTTCAGTAAGGGGATCAGCCCCTTCACTTGGAGATCATTGGAGGAGGTATCATGGTTTATTATAGCATCTACTTCCTTCTCCTATGTTGTATTATATTTTATTTGTAGCAGCTACACTGCAACTACGACATTTTCCTCTTTTATGTATTTTAGCCAATCCCTTGGAGGATTGTTGTAATAATGTTTTCTGGGGTTGAGATCTTTCTCCCCCATATTTATTTGAGCACATATTTTTATATCATCTCATATATATCAGTCTGCAGTCATTTTCCCTCATAGACTGCGCAGTGACAGAGTTGCTGGGTTATGTAGCTGTGTATTATCTTGTTTTATGTACATTTCCTTTTGAGGTTGATTTAGGCTCACCTCGAGAGGCATTTTCCTCAAGGGATTTGTATTATATTTGCTGCTACAGATTATGTATCAGATTTTCACTCTTATACATTACATGAGGCATTATTTCACTGCTATTACATATTGAAGTTTCAATACTACTAAAGATTCTCTCATTATGCATTATTTCGGTACACTTGTTGGTGGGATATCTGAATAATCCCCTTAGGGTTATTTTTTTGAGCTTATATTCTATAGGGAGTTTGTATCAGATATATTCTAACGCATCCCAGCACTGGATTTCCTTATTTTCACATGGGCTTCCTTATACAGCGTCCTCATGGACCCTGTTGCAGAACTTCCTTGAAGGGAAATATTAGCTTTCGACAAGTTCTATTGGCAGATTCTGCTAGTGGGCTAGGCAGCCTCTAGATCTCATCCTTCCTTGTGAAGGTGATATGTCCAGTAAATTCCCCTACAGTCAATCTCTGAAATAGTTCAGTGTTGATTGTTAATACTCATGGAGTTAGAATCTTGGAATATCTTAAGATATTCCCAATGGAGCAGAAAGTTCCAGGTTTGGAACATTACAATCATGGCGCTGGCCATGTGGAAATGGACCTTCCCTAGCATCAGGATACCAGTAGAGATAGCAAAATACTAGCCGGTGGAAATGAATTTTGTACCGTGGAAGGTGTCTGGAGACCCTAGCACCAAGGAAGTAAATGCAGAAGCCTTTAGGGTTTGGTATGGCCAAATGGTTGACGTCGTATTGAGTCAACAGAGAATCCCAAGAAACCTACTAGATGGATATAGTGAGAAATTCTGGTTTGGAGTCACACAAAAGCATACGTTCCTCAAACATACATGTGTACCAGAAAAAACGTTCCAGATGAGGCCTCTAAAGTTCCAACTTGATGAAGCGGCTTTCCACACAGAGGTCTGTTCATGGCCAGGAGTGGCGATGTGTTGCACTGAAAATTGTCACCTTGACATTTTTTTGTCTGTATGAGCTCATTATCACTCATAATTTCCTCCTTTGCAAGTTCAAAAACATCAGTTCCTCATGTCAAGCCTTAAAAATAAGAGAAAAGTTCTCAAAAGTCTCTAAAACTCTGGTATCGCACTTTCTCTTTGTCTTACCTGTGGTCCCGCACCTAATGGTCATGTCTCCTGCGTACCTGACTGCACTTTCTCTGTGTTAAGGGTGCGAACCCTTGTAAAAGATTAAAAGGGTGCAAGTAAACTCAAAAAGATCACTTTCAGTCATTTTTAGAAGCTTCTGGAAGGAATATTGCGGTGGAAAGTCCGCTCTTTTCAGGTTCATGTATCCCATGCCTTAAGGAGCTAACCCCTTGATGTGAGGAGCTTATCCCTTTGAAGGAGGATTCTATCCCTTCATAGGTGGAACTGTAACCTCCTCTTTTTCACTATAAAAAGAGGCATTGGGCAGCCTCAAAAGGATTTCAAGCTTTAGTGTTATTTGAGGTAAAGAGCTGTTGGAACTTAGACTCCTTTAGTTGAGATTTTATGAGGAAAGATTACATAGCTGTATGCATCTAGGTTGGAAGAGTGCAAGGATTGTCATAGTAAAGGAAATTCCTTCTTCGGACCCTAAGAAGACCTGTTCAACATCAAGGCTGAAAAGGTTGTAAGGTTCTTCTACTATTTCAAAGTTAATACAAATAAGTTTGTTTTTCTCAATAATTTGTCAACTGATTGTTTATTTTATGGATTCCTTGATCACCATAATAGAAATGATTTATGAATAGATGCTATGCAAGTTCTATTTTATGTTTTTTTTTTTGTGATTGCAAATATTCGAAGATAACTCTTTCGGGCGACTAAAGGACGACTACTACAAACAAGCGTTGGATCAAGGTAGGATCATAACATCTTTGTAGCATTTACTTATAAATCGTTATATATCTAGAGAAAGATAGATTTAATTGTCTGTTTGTTGCTATATTATCTTCTGATACTAGGGAGATCGGTCTTGTCCACAAGATCGATTTATCCGGCCAACACGATGGAGGTCAGAGATGGAGTGTACACGTACTTCTTTGATGGAATTCTTCCAGACCTGCTACCGGGAGAAACTTCGGAGGAGGCAGTGAACAGGATGTCAAACTTACAGCTCTTCCCTATTATTTAGCAACTGAACACTAAGGTACAAAGCTTTAATAGGGTAGTTCAGGTTCTAGAAAGTGATGCTACTCCATTTCCAACTTTTTCAAAATTTCATGCATCCTATTCTAACCCATCTCCCAGCACGACCTTTATCTTTGTGCCCATCCCCAATGTTTTTCCAGTTCACCAACCCTAGCAACTACAACGCTGGTGGGAAATAGTAAAGCTGCGAAACTAGCAGTGGCACCAAAGGCCAAAAGGGCCAAGGTTGCAGAATCAAGCCCGGTGGTCGACCTCACAGGAGAAGATCCACCGCGGCAGTTAAGCATAGGGGTACCAATCCGAGAGGAGTAGATAGTTGAGCTCGAAGAGGCAAGAGGGTCGCCACCTCACAACCCCATAAACCCATTTGATTTTCTGAACATTCGAATATCGCCACCCTGCCTAGATCAACTACCACCCACCACCTCATCCATCTCCTGAGAAACCCACAGCTTCGCACCATCCACTTCATCAACCACCATGTCTGATCCATTCATTAGAAGAATAACCAATGGGGACCACGGAATGGAGGTTAACTCAGGTAGAGAAGTGGTACCCCCAATTAACCCAACCGTGATCCCGCAAACTACTTTTACCGACCTTATCAATCAATTAGAGCAGTTAATTGCAGAAACTGTTGGGCCACTCACCGAGTAGACTCCGCTCCAACCACCCAACCTAGCAAGTAAAGAGGGGCAACTAGATATAAATATGGTGGACTCTATACCACAGTAAAATCCACCACAATCACCTCTGGACCAATCAGCGAGATCAGTTTCCAGCGGACAACCACTCTGGGTGCGAATGCCAAATCAGAGTACCTCCAGTGTCGAAAGTATGGAGACATGGGGGACAGCTCAGCTGTACCATTTCATTCAAAGGGCAGCCCAACAGGCCAATAGGCTCCACTCAGAGCTCCAATAGAAGTGTGAGCAACAACAACAATAGATAAGAACGCTTACTGAACAGCATGAACAGCTAACAACGGAAAAGGAGAAGCTACAGGAACAACTGGAAACATTGACCAGGGTTTTCAGGGAAGTGTGGCCTACAGTAACGGCCAGCAACAGTCAAATACCAGAAGACATGCAGGAGACTGATGTAGTCGGGCGGGCGATCCACCTCAGGGTGGCATATTCAAATCTTCACCAGGAAAATGTGGAACTCAAGGTGGCATTGGCAGCCCGACCCGCATTGCCCGATCTAGCAGTTGTGTACTCGGCACAAATATCAGAAAGATAAGGCCAAGTAACGAAAATGCAGGAAGTTCTAAGTATTGCAGCAAGAGAAGCATATGACCTACTAAAGGGTCTGCAAGAGTGCTCAACAACCCTTACCATGAAGGCACAACCTGTCTCGTTACAACTACAACAGATCTCCAAGAAAATCTAGGAAGCTACGGATCCGACGGGACTTGACCAGCTCTATGCCCAGGCAGATGTGTTATAATTCCAGATACAGAAAATATAAGAGACCTCAACGGTGGCCAAGCAGGCCATCCAGGAGCTTCGGAAACCCGTAAAACTTAGTGCACAAACGATGTAGAAATTGGCCTCTGAGGCCAACACGCAGATCAACACAGTGTTCGGTGCTTTGCCACCGAATGCAGGGGAGGAAGTTGTCACAAAAATAACGGCTGAGACTGAAGAGTTAATGCAAGGGTGGCAGCAGGCCATGGCAACCTTCCAAGAGCTCAAAGCATCAGCTCTAACCAAGGTCCCAGAGTTGGGGCCCTTGTTTAGACAACCAGGAGGAGGCAGGTAGACAGAATAGGGCATAGGGACGAGCGGACCCATGGAAGTAGAGACAGTGCAAGAAAATTGACTTGAGGCTAGTCAATAGGATGTGGTCGGGGCCTGTTGGGGCCCTTGTTTTGAAACTTAACAGATTTTGAGTTGCGGCTAGTACATGGCAAAACACAACCACGGTAGGCAGAAAGGTGTCAAGGTTGCGGAGGAGCAGAGGACAAGTGTCGCGGCTGTTGCGGGAATAAGCATAGATGGCAGAAGAGTGCGGAAGGAAAAGATCAGTGAAATCTCGATGAAAAGAAAGAAACAGAAGACATCCGAGTGAGAATAAAGGAGGAACTTTCAGTCGCATTGGCAGCAAAACAAATAGGTAGCCAACCAGCGGGTAAGGAGGTTGGCACAGACGGGAATAGGAAAGAGGGAGCCGCAGGAGAGCTTTCTCGGGGTTGTATTGTTCTCCATTCCTCTGTGTTTTATGTATTCTCTCTCTCTGTCCAATAGGACATATTGTATTATGCTCTGTTTATGCTCATGCAGCTAAGCCTTGTAATATTTTGCCACTGATGATCAATGATTAATATATTCAGGAGTGATGTTCCGAGTATTTGTTATGGGTTTGAATGAATGGTTCTGCAAGCACCTTTTAAAATTTTATTTACTGTAAGTCTGAACGTTTTTCTAAGAGGTATATGTTATGGAATGTTGTGGTATGGCTGTTTAGACTTTAGTTTAGCTTTGATTCAACTGTATTGATGTTGTGGGGATGATACCTATCTACTCCCTATCACAATAAGGTCACGGCACGCCTCGGGTGAGACTCTCTGCCCTTCGAAGCAGAGTGAAAATGCCGACATGAAACTAGACTACGGTGGAAAACATTGTTGGCCCTTAAACCTGAACCCGAGTCTTCTCTGCGAGACCTGTTCTCTCGCCAACACATTTTTTGGAAACTTAATTGCTGAAATCTCTCTTTTTTTTAAGTCACAACAGTATTTTTAACTCGCATCTTATACCAACTTGGTAGCACCATATAACACTTTAATTGATGTTAATACTCTCAGAAATGGTGAAAATGATGAATTTTGATCATTATATTTTGATGTATCTAGAACGAAAGAAGGTGTTGATGCTATTTATTTGTTGCTTGATCCCAAAGGAAATGATATGTTTACTGCATGTAGATTAGAATTTGATTATACAAATAATATTGCAGATTATGAAGCTCTTATTCAACTACTCAAAAAGGCCATTGATCTTGATGTAAAATTGTGGACTATCTTTGGAAACTCTAAAACCATAGTTAAGTAGGTATGGAATTCCATTCATTGTGTTTCTACTCATTTAAATAATTATCAAACAGAGGTATGGAATTTGTTGTCTAACTTTCTAGCTTTCAATATCAATTCCATTTCTAGATCTAGTAATCAAGAAGAAAATTTGTTAGCAAATGTTGCATCTAGATTAATACCTGTTGAGAGCTTTGTACTGGGTTCATTTTTGTTGAGTTAATTTTCAAAACATTATTCTTAACAATGTTACTAATTGGTGTTTGTTTGATAATGATGAATAGATTTTGACTTTCTCCGTATGAAAGACAAGTTTCAAGACAATGTAATTGGTGAGACCACCCACAAATGAAATCTATATAATTTTTCAAAAATTCATGGGAAATGGACAATGGAAGATATATTCAATCTAGTAAAATATACCCCAAAATATGTTGTCATATTAGCAAATTTTTATGATCTTCATGATAAATTTAAAGGGGTTGTGAATTGTAAAAAAAATTAGTTCCTCTATGCAGTATGAAACTATTAATCTAGGATTTGAATCCAATCCATAAAACATAAGCTTAGGGGTTGATTGTATTGAAAAAGAAAGATCATATTTCATCCAATTATTCAAGGAATACAAAGATGTCTTCACTTGGACATGTGATGATTTAAAAACTTTCAACCGTAATTTAATGCAACATGTGATTCTAATGAAACCTCAAACAAAACCTTTTCAATGTAAACTTATAAAAATGCATCCCAACCTTGAACCTTATGTTAAAAGCGAATTGAATAAACATCTAGTTGCTAGGATAATATTTCATGTCTGTCACACTTAGTGGGTTGCTACTCTAGTGCCTATGAGAAAGAAAAATGGGGATATTTCACTTTGTGTTGATTTTTGCAACCTTAACAAAGCCTCAAATAAATACAATTGTCATATTCCACCCATGAATAAGATTTTACAACCTGTCTCTTGCTCTAATATGATGTCCTTTTTGGACAAGTTTTCATGTTAAAAATTGGTTATGGTCTCTCCTACAAATCAGCTTAAGAATTCCTTTAGAATACCATGGGGCACTTTTGCTTATAGGAATATTCCCTTAGGGATAATTAATGCCAGGTCCACCTTCCATAGAGCAATGGTAATTTCTTTCCATGGCTTAATAAATTATTCAATTTTCATTTATTTGGATGGTGTCACCATGTACTCTAAAAAATATCATATCACATCTGAGAAATTCCATCGAACGATGAAGGAAATATGCTATATCCCATAATCCTAAGAAGCTCATTTTTGTGATTACTGAGGGTAAGTTGCTTACTTTCATAGTCTTAAAAAATGGAATGATGATCGACCCCGAACGAACTCAAGCTATTGCCAATTTATCTCATCCCACATTTAAAAAATCCATGCAATCCATTTTGAGGAAGATAAATTTTGTGAGAATATTCATTCCCAATTTATCTGAGATTGTGAGACCAATCCAAAATTTGATTAAAAAGGACTCTATTTTTATATGGGGTGAATAGGAAAAAGAAGCCTTCTTTACAATTAGGCAAGCCATATCTGAAGCAACTGCTCTAATCAATCCTAATTTTACTAAAGTCTTCACTTTGTACACTTTTTCATTTGATAATGCTTGTGATATTGTTCTCACCTAAAAGAAAAATCAAAATGATAAAATCACCATCTCATTTATGAGCTCTTATTTTAAAGGGGCATAATTGAATTATTTAGTTATAGATAAAAAAGCCTTTTTTGTCTTTAAGGCGGTAAAAAAATTTGGATAATACTTGTTGAAATCCAAAACCAAAGTAATTTCCCCTTATATAGTAGTTAGAAACGTGTTGGTCCAAAAAGATCTTGGTGAGAAGAGAGCCCAGTAGATGAAAACTCTCCAGGAATATGACCTTGAAATAAAACTCACCCAAATTGTTAGAGGGAAATTTCTTTGTAAGTTGGTTGTTGAAATCGTTAAAGCACTTGATGCAAATTTGTGTTCAAACAATCAAAAAATTTTAATTTAGAATTAAATTCTATGTGTTCCAGATAATCTTGACTCATGGTATACTGATGTCAATTTTTTTCTAATTCATGGTACTCCTCAACATTTGGATGCAGGGAAAAGAAGAGCATTAAGACTAAAATCAAATCCTTTTCAGCTGATTAATAACATTATTTTCAAGAAAAAATATTTATGGAGTTTTGCTTCTTTGTTTGGAATAGGAATATTTTGGAAAAGTTTCGAAAAAATTACATGCAAGCCCAGTTGGAGGCCATTTTCACGGAGACACCACAACACACAAAGTGTTAACAACCAAATATTATTGGCCAATGTTTTTTAAGGATTCTCATGCCTTTGCCCTAAAATGTGAAATATGTTATAAGGATGTTGTTAAAGTTTAAAAAGTTGCCTTTCCTTTATAGCTTGTGTTTGTCGATGCTCCCTTTCAGCAATGGGGATTGGACAATATTGGTGATCCTATCAACCCTGCTTCATTTCTTTAGGAGAAATTCACCTTAACTTCAATGGATACTTCATGAGATAAGTATAAGTAGTCCCTCTTTAAATGATTAATACCAACCAAGTTATATCTTTCCTTGAAATCAACATTATCACTCCTTTTTATATCCCTGAATCATTGGATTTTTATAATCCTTATTACTTCTCTTCTCGAGATCTGAGTACATACATCTTGGAAATATGGATTAAAATTAAATATTCAACAAACTATTACCCTAAGGGAAATGGACTTATTGAATGCGCCAACAAAAATTTAATTAAAACCTTGAAAAGAACTATAGCGTACCACCATAAGAACTGGAAATTTTATTTGTTTAAGCTTTGTGGACTGATGGAATAATTTGTAAAGCTACCATCAATAATTCCCCATTCTTCCTTGTGTATATAAGGGAAGAAATACTCCCTCCAAACATCTTTATATCATCACTGCAATTTTCCCAAAGGGTTCAAGAAACTGAATGTCCTACTATTAAAAGAAGAATTAGATCCTTACTTAAACTAGAAGAGGAAAGAACTAAAGCCAAAAATAAAAAAATTCAACATCAACAAATTTTTAAACATTGGTTTGATGGTAGGTCCTCCTCTGATAGAAATTTTGAAGCAGGACATTTGGTTCTTAAGTGGGATAAAGTGCATGAGGAGAAATGGGAACACACTAAGTTTTAAAATTCATGGCTGATACCATTTACTATTATAGAAAAACTTTTTCCTTGCACATTCTAGTTGCAAACAAAAGAAGGACATAATATGTCTCTGTCCAATGAATGGTCAAGTTTTTAAGAGGTAAGTTTGCTGATTCCCTTTGGGGGACATCAATTTTGTAAATATTTCTTTGATTTGAGTTTTGTAGTTTGAATTTTGCAGTTTATCTTATTTTGATTTGATTTGAATTGAATTTCTGTTGATTTTTGGTTTTTGTTTAATAAAAGTTGATTTGGTTAAGTTCGTTTTATACATAATGTTTCTAGTATAATCATTAAATGGAGAATATTTTTTGTGTATAAGACCGAAAACTTATTTTAAAGAAAAAAAAATCTAAAAATATGTTTCTCATATGCTATTACTTAAACTCTTTGATAAGATTGTCTCTGATTTTGAAAAAATTGTTATGAATTGTACTGAAAAATTATCTGAATTCTTCTATCATCACTCCTGAAAATTCATATTTAACGCAATAAACTATATATTTTTCCAAGCTAATTTACTTTTAAAGTAATCGGGTTTGGGAAAACATGATTAATCAGTGGAATATTAGTAATTGTTAACTTCTTACGCCATCCCTACTCTTAAGGAGTTCTTTAGTTTTTCTTCCTTGACTATTAGATGATCTCCTTCAAGATTAAAAATTAAGGAACCATAATCCTAATACAAATATTTAGTTGAAGGATAGGAGGTATCATCACGAGTTGGCCTACCTTGATTATAAACTCTTACAAAGTGAAATTACCATAACTAGTCACTAAGCCAGGGTAGTTGATTTTGGTCGCAAGACTGAAAAACATGAGGTCTCATGACGAGCTGACTTGTTCATTTCCATATTTTTTGTGACTGGAATTGTTATTAACTAGTCACAAAACCATAACAGTGACTTTCAAGTAATTTCCGAGTTAGAAGAAAGAAAAAGGATCTCAACTTTTATATATAAATTTCTAACAGATGGGATAAAAGCATATGAATTTGGTTAAAGGGTATCCCTATCGACGCTATGAACACTTGTTATGACCAGTGGCCATAACCGTGGTATTGAAGTCATTTTAAAAATATTATTTACTTGGTTAGATTTCCTTTCCCAAGATTTATTACTGGTAAAGTTCATTATTTATGTACATGTTAAAATAAATAGATATGGGTTCATATTTCACTAACTTTCTAAATCATGATGAAAATAATTCAAATGTTTTGGTAAAAACATGGTTAAATCAATACTACATAGGTCAAATATGATGGCCTTTAGGTTGTTTTGGATTGAGTGTCTTAGAACATCTTGTTTTTAATCCTTAACAAATTTCAGGTTTCAGTAGAGATAATTTTTCCACCCAATAAGTCGTCATTTGTTGGCCTCCCAATTAATCCCCTTCCATTGTATTGAAATTAAATGGCCCCCCATGTAAATATATTACTTCTAGTGATTTGTATATAGTTGATTGGATTGATAATGTTGAACATCATTTTATTGCTTCAAATTTGCAAAGTTTTGAAAGATATTTTACCCTCAAAACTCATTCTGATTTCGATTATTTATCTTGTTAAATGCTTCAAATTTCATGACTATAAGCATGAAATTAAAAACATGATTATGACGAGTTTTCATATGTCTTGCAATACCATCGATGGTTCCATTATATTCTTATGCTTATATGCTCTAATGAATTATGGGTTTTGATTATGTTCTTAATCGTAGTCTCAATTATATATAAAGTGTTTATTTTTTTAATCTTAAATTATTTAACTCTATTATTTAAGTTGGAATGGAATTTATATTTATATATATACCATGTTCATTTTTTCTTTTAAAAATAAAAACACCCTGGTCATATCTTTTTCACAAAGGAAAAAATCGTAACTTTTCATTAATAGATAAGTTACATGTTACATGTGTTGGTAGTGTTCACTACTAATCAGGCTTTCAAAAAACCAAATACTACCAAACTGACATCCAGGAAGACAAAAAAAAAACAGAATAGTTGATACAAAATTAGATGCCTATAACATCACAAGTAATTTCAATGCATAACTTACTGGATATAGAGACAAATCATAAAAAATATATATACAATAGCCGATAAATAGTCCATGGGAGATAAAGCATATCAAAATAACCTCCCAAAATAGGTTGTTCTATCAAACAGCCCTGTGATCTGGTGCCTCATATATAAAAGGCCGATGAAAAAACCTGTAAACCTATTCACCGATCTGCTCTATAATGTGCCAAGTGCCCCAAATCAGAGCCGTGGCTTCTTTGGACAGCTGATCGGCCATTTTGTTCCGAGACCTGTAAATATGTGCCACAGAGATAGAGTTGAAAAGGATCCTTAGATGATGAAATTCCCGCAGAAGTGCAAACAGTTTGTGCGTGTGACAGAGATCATGTCCATTGAACCAATTGATCACAAGAAGAGAGTCTCCAAAAATCTTAATGAAGTTGCAACGTTTTTCCCGTGAAAATATTAGAAAGAGTCTAAGGCATTGGAGTTCTGCGTAGCTTTTGGTGCCAGGACCCAATCCCATCCTTTTTTGGTAATTGTGGTGATGATTTAAATGAAGGATTGTGCCCCCCCCACAGCCTTGTGCATTAGCCGCACCATCAAAATAGGCCCAAGGTTTGTTGCGATCAATCAATTCAGGGACAACATTCCTGGGGGGTTTTTGGTGTTATTCCACAGGCATAAGATTTTAGGTAGAAATGGCCGCGGCACAAATGCGATCACAGTTGATTGGTATGCCATTGAATATAAATTTGTTACGTCCAATCCAAACTTCCCAAGCCAAAATCAAAGGGAGATTACATAGCCTCAGGCAATTTGCGTTCAACTACCACCAATTTTACCATGCTTCTTGTAGAGAGTATCCCTGCCAAGGATGTTGGTAGCCCAAATATACAGTAACCCATACCCAGATGCCCAAAATAATATTGCAATGTAGGAATAGGTGTGGGGTATCTTCGCTATTAGATAGGCAATAACAACATCGTGATGGCCCGCGGATGGCACGGCGGTGGAGAAAATCCATGGTGGGAATGCATTGGTTTAATATGCACCAGAATAAGGTTCTGTGTTTATGCGGGGCATTCAGTTTCCAAATGTTGTGCCACCACCAAGATTTTTGTGGGGGCTCTTTGTGCTGAATGAGTGCCAAGTATCCAAGCTTCGGTGCATATTTCCCGTTTGGTGAGCAAGCCCAAATCAACTGGTCATCCTGATCTGTGATTCGAATATTGGGTGCTTTTAATGCCCAGATGAAATTTTGCCACACCCAAAGGCCATCCCTAGGGATCCCAAAATAATCTGCTAGCAACCAGGATGGTCCCTTCTAAGTTGTGTGAGTTGGGTCCGTGATCTAAGAAAGGAAGAAGATATCTCTGCTGGCCAGATGCTCTAAGATTAATGCAGGTAGTTTATAAAATTCACCACTGTCAGACCAAGAATCAGTACCAATTCTCACTGATTCCCCGGATCCAATTTGCCACGATAATCCCCTCTAAATGATATGGGCCACTTTGGTGATCGCTTTCCAAATGATGGATGCACCCGTGGGCGGCCCGATTCTGTCCCTGATCCAATCAAGGGTATTCCTGGGCGCAATATACTTTGCAACAATGACCTTCTTCCAGAGACTGTGACCAGTGATTAAATGCCAACAAATTTTGGCAGCAAGAGCTTTTGAAAAAATATGGAGATCTTTGATCCCCCAACCACCCCATTGCTTGGGTATGTTGATGCGATCCCATGAAATCCAAGCAAATGTAGAATCCTTATCCTGGTTGTGCCATAAGAAGTGTCTGCAAATACATTTGATTCGGTTGGTAATACCAATAGGTATCCATGCCAGGGTCATCCAATAGACTGGAATGGCTTCAAGCACTGATTTTATGAGGACTAAACGTCCAGCTCTGGATAGCCATCAGTTGTACCAAACATTGATTCTGCGTTCAACTTTGGCTATGAGCCAGTGCCAATCTTTTATTTGATAATCATTTGGTTTGATGTGATATCCCAAGTATTTAAGACCTTCGCTGATATCAATACGAACATAAGAAAATAGATTCATGGCAGTGCCTTGTTCCTGGCCCGAGCAACCAATCATGATAATAGTAGATTTGAGAGCATTAGGTATCATACCGGTGGCTCTGCAGAAGCTTTGGAGTAGCTTGTCAAATTGAACCGAGTCTTGTCTAGAGCCATCAAGAAAGATTAGAACATCATCCACAAATAAAAGATGAGTGAGTTGTAATATATCATTGATCTAGAGTCCATGAATGGTCCCCTGAGCCTTTACATTTTTGATGAGGACTGAGAGACCTTCCATAACCAGGACAAACAATAATGGTGAGAGAGGACATCCTTGACGTAGTCCTTGCCCTGCATGAAATAAATCAGATGCAGTGCCATTAAGTAGTATGCTAAAAGTAGCATGAAAAATGCAACCCATAATCCAGTTGATAAATGTATTGGGAAATCCAGTTTGAATAAGAATGAGATGTAAGTAGCTCCAATTTACCTGATCGAAGGCCTTTTCCAGGTCAATCTTGAGGATAGTGGATTTAAGGCGTTTTGTTTTTATGGAGTGGAGGGCTTCTTGGGTAGTACCAATTGCTTCATGAATTTTCCTATGGTGTAGAAAGGCGAATTGTTCCTTTTCTATGTGAGTGGATAGGAAAGGCTTGATTCAATTAGAAATTATTTTAGAGATGATCTTATAAATGCAGTTGCATAGTGATATAGGTCTGTAATCATGAAAGCTAGATGGGTGATCTAATTTTTGGATGAGTGCAATAAAAGTAGAGTTAAACCCATCATAAATCCTGCCTCTCACCCTACTATCCTCGATCATAATCAATAGGTCATTTTCCATCAGTTAAAAAAAGTGAATAAAAAATTCAATGGGCCAGCCATCAGGCCCAGGACTTTTGTCTATTTTGAACCATTTCAAAACCCCCTCCAGCTCCCCCATAGATACAGGTGCATTGAGGTCATCAATCTACTCCTGTTCCACATATCGATTGAAAGATTGAGTAATATGCATAATATCTGGGAGAGCAATGTTAAGAGGAGCTCTATATAAGTTGGTGAAGTGCTGAGTGCCCAGATCATGTAATTGTGATTGTGTACGCGCCACAAAACCATGTTGATCAGTCAGTTCCCAAATAGTATTTGCGGACCTACGACCATTAGCATGTTGTTGGAAAAATTTTGTGTTTTCATCCCCTGCATGAAGCCAAATAGCTTGACTCTTGAGTCTCCAATCCTCCTCTTTTTGTCTCAGGAGCTTTTCCTTTTCATTCTCAAGGGAAATAAGATGCTCTTTGGAGGCGCTGGACCGGTAGCCAATAAGGTCAGAGTTGTTGAGGTGTGCAATTTCATCTTCGATCCAATTGAGTGCTTCCCTTTCCAGTCTCTTCTTGTTCTTAACCCATTTAATAGTCAAGTTCTTGATGCGCAAGATATTTTTATTGATAATCTGGGCAGGGTCCATGTCTGGCATTAGTTGACAATGCTGCCAGGTCTGGGTAACCATCGTGTGATATTCAGGGTCTTGTAGCCATCTTGAATTAAATTTAAAGGGTGGTCGGGCCCTGTAAGGACCACATTCAAATTCCAGGAATATAGGAGAATGATCAGACATTCCCCCCTGCCCCACCCATTGATGAGTACAAGCTAAAGTGCTGAGAAGAGGCTGCTTGATTAGAAATCTGTCCAACCTGCGAGCCAATGCCACATCTCTAGTCCTTCTATTCCTCCAAGTGAGTTGTATCTTTGTGGTAAGAATGTCAATGAGGTCGATAGTCCCAAGCTTGGAGTTGAAAAAATCTGCCAAAGGATCAGGGGTAGCATGAGTACCCCAGGACTCAGAGATGCCCATTGAGAAATTCAAATCACCACCCAGAATAATGTGTGGAAGTGTAAGTAGGGAGCAGGACAGTAAGGAGTTCCAGAAGGCCTCTCTATTTAAGAAGGGTCCATAAACATTTATCAGAGATAACACCTACTCGAAGTGACCAAATATAATCTCCATACCAAGTACCCCAGCCCGTCCCCAGCAATTAATTATCTGGGTGGTATTACGGTTGATACCCAATGCGCATCCACCAGATCTTCCGTGGGCATCCAATGTAATGAAGGTCCAGTTGGGTAGGAAATATTTTAGGATAGCAGCAACCGCATTACCCTCTCCTATAGTCTCTTGTAGAAATAAAATGTCAATAGGCTTCTGAGCAATAAGTTCCCTTAGTGCCAATCTCCTATCGGGGTTAGCCAGTCCCTTGCAATTGTAGGAGAGACAAATCATGATGTAACTCCCGGATAGGGTCGCCTTGCTCTAAGGACCTGCGTAAGGGATGATTGTGTGCCAGCCTCCACCTCTAAATTTCCCGCTTGATGGCCTTAGCCATAGAAAATGGTCTGCCTCTTGTCTTGCTTGGGAGGCAACCCGGCCCCAGGCCAATGCCAAAAGCGTCCTCTGAATGAGGTTGAGTAAGGGATCTCAGAAAGTAATTGTTTCTCCAAGTGAGAAGATGAGTGGAAAGAGGTAGGGTCAGTATATTTGTGTTGAATAATGGGAGTAAATGATGGCGGGGCTTGTGCAATGGTACAGTAGATCGAAGGGTATCACTGAGTAGAAATAGCAGTAACAGATGATATACAAGGAAGAGTAATGGATGATAAATCAGAAGAGATATTATAATTCAAAGAGTCAGTTACAGGAGATGTACCCGGGATAGTCAAAGAGTGCTGAGAAGTCACCGGAGTAGCTTGTGCAAGTGATCTGGGGTGTGTGACTGGCCAAGTTGGAAGCTGTCATTAAGACCTACCTTTATAATTGGATTTTCGTAATGAGTCAATGTTGTAAGAAATATTATCAATATGGTCTAATTCTAAGTGTTATAGGTCAATTTGGGCATCATTCCCCATGACCTGGTCAAACTCGACATCATCCCCAGGACCAAGGAAATAGGGTCTGGCATCCCCTATCATTTCCATTGCTACATGCCCTAAGACAAGAAAAAACCATTCATGACTTCTATTGTAAGGTTTCCAAGGTTTGAAGTATATGTTATATCAATTATGAGCTCACAAATGCTTCCTCTCAAGGGACTAATTGCATTGCATATGTAGCTCCCTCCATTCAAGGGTGCATTGCAATGCACTTCCCGAAATTCAAGAGTGCGTTGGTCAAATGGGAGCGAAATTCTCATTGCTCTGGAATCTCCACATGGCGAGTGTATTCTAGAAGAGTCCATATGTGTCAAACTTTGAATCCAAGTGTCCATCTAACACCTCTGAACTTGGGAACATGTCTTGCCTATTATTAGAAAGTCATTGATTGAGAAACTACCTTCAGTTGCCCTATAAATTGAGCAGAGATCCTAGTGCTAGGGAAGGAAGAAATGTGGTAAATAAATGTTGTCAGATTATCAATTGAGAGAGTGATAGAAGTGATATGCTGCTGGTGAGATGTTGATTGTGATGAGGCTTGGATGATGTTGGAGCTGTTGACATCAAATCGATCGTTGGTTGTAACATTCCCCTTCTACTCATTAATAAATATTTTTGCTCATTTTCCCATATATGTATTTTTTTATGTTTCTATTTTTCATATGATGGATTCTTAACTGATATATGTGTTTCATGTTCAATCATCTTAACTGATTCAGATAAATAGGCATCTGTTTATTGCAGTCTCTTTTTTTTTTAGTGTTTATACTTGTAGGAACTAGTCTGGCAATCTAAGTTGGATTGGAAGCAACAACAAAAGCGACAGAAGGAGAATAGGAAGCACTTGGATCACAATTAATTTCCTCTATATTTTTGTGTGTCTATTTAATCTTAGAGAAATTCATTGATCTATTGTTCTAAATGCATAGCACCACATTTAGGGAATTTGTTTTATCCACAATTCATAATTCTGCATAACAAATTTTCAACTCCACTAGGGAGTTTCCCTTCATTCCTGGTGTTTTTTCCTCTTCTTATCCACCCAATAGAATATACTTCCAATTATTATACTTTTGAATCAAAGAATTGCATTACAAGTGTGTTATGTAGCTTGAATTCTGAATCTTTGTTGTTCCCAACGCACTGTTGGTCAAGACATAGTGCATTGTCTCCCACTCAAGGGTGCATTGCAACGCATTGTCTCCCCTTAGAGACTGTGTTTCCCCCTAAGCCAACCAAATTCCATTTGAATTTTTCATTGCCATCATACTCAGCCATTTTTTGTTGTGTTTTTAATTGTCTGGTACCTCTTCTTTTCCTGATTCTTCCTCCTTTGAAAAATAAGTTTGTTCAATGTCTCTTTAAGTTTTTTTCTTTATCATTGACAAATCAAATTCAAAGTATTTTATTTCTGCATTAGATCAATTTTTTTTCATAAAGTAAATTGTCATTAAATTATTCGTTTCCTGTAGGAAAAATTGTAGTTCCATTCTTCGTTTTTCCTAAAAGGGAAATTGTTTTTAAATTCATTGTTTCTCAAAGAATAAAGCATTTGTTTTTTATTGATTTGATGCATATAGTTTCCTTTTTGCATTCACATTAAGGGGACTGAAAAGAAAAATCTAATTTTTCATATAGTGAATTGTGTGTTTTGCATAGGAACAAGTTAGGAAAGTTGCATATTATTTTTTCCTCTTTGTTGTTTTCTCTCAAAACTGAATGCTCTTTCTCCTTAGTAGCTAGGATTTTCAATGAAAAAACTAAAATTGAAAATTTTTCTTATCATTTCAGTTTTGATTTTATGAATTTCCATCACATCATCATGGTGAACCTTAAAAGGAAAATTGATAAACAAGATCAACTTAAAATTTACATCAATTTAACTAAAAAATCATTGGAACCATAACGATAAAATTTAGAAGGTCTAGGCTAGAGACGTGTTCCTACGTCGTAAAACATAGCAGCTGTAGTTAATCGTCTGCGATACATTCCGAGTGTGATACCTCACTCCATGTACATAACTATATCGGAGCTCATCCACGTACTTTCAGGTATATAGGGTAGTGTTCTAGTACGATATGTATAAAGGGGTTCTCTCACTGTGTGGTTTCGCATTAGACAGCGCTAACACGGACTTGGGCCTCCACGTACCTTCGGGTATATTTGGGAGGAAAAATTTAGGTTGTTACCCATCCATAGTGAACCAGTCAACCGCCTTGTAAATTGTGATACACCAAACACAGCATTCGGGGAGATTGTCTGCCCGTAATTCTTGGTTTTCCAGGAGGTATTCTATAGTTCACAGTTTCTTGGTAAAACTTTTTCCTAGAATTACCCTTTTATTTTGTTTATTTGTTTTTTTTCATAAAATTAATCAGTCATCATGGAAGAAGAGCATCCCTTACCCAGTCGTTCACATAGACTTGCATTGAAACCACCTTTACCACTAGAAGCCACTTCTAGTCAGCGAAGGCGACATCGATCTATTGAAACTATTACTATCAATACCTCTGGTGTGACAACATCCTCACATATACTAGAGTCGGCACAAGTTATTTCTACAAATCCTGGTTCATCTATTGTTGTCGAGACGGATTCCTCATAGCTACCTGTGGTCACGATCCATCTAGTTAGTGAGACCATGCCTCCCGAACCTGATGTTGTTCAACTGGAAGTTGATCCAGATCCTGTCTCTTTTTTGCCAGAACATCTGCATCATGAAGTCGAACGACCAGAAGTTATTCTTGTATCGGGTTCCCCACAATCTATTGTATTCATTGAATCTCCCATATTGCACAGTCAACCTACTAAAATATACTTTGGGCCTGACAGCGAAATCCTTCCACCTGGTTTAATTTCGATTGAAGAAATTCCACAAGATGAAACACCTTTAACTCCAACTCATTTTAGGGTGGAGATTTACCTGTAAGAGTCTTTTCCTCAATCACCTGCCTCTTCTTTTGTTGATCCAGTGTCTATTAAAGTTACCGTTGATACAATAGGGTATACATTTGGTCGAAGAACCATGCCTAAGCCAACATCTTTAGCTGGACCATTTGTTCCAATTGTGACAGCACCTGCTATCGCTACCCCATCGATGTTCATGACCTTACCAGAGTCACATTTATATGGTGGATATTTCGTCCCACCTGGTTAAATATTTATCTGGAACCTTCTCTGGTGCATCCTAAAATCCATGGACTTCACCAATTTCATCATCTGGTATTCTAACTGGTAAACCTATAGTGAGTATTGAACAGATTGATCCTTTATATCCATCATCAAGGCAATATCAAGCTGGTCCATCTGGGTATATTCCATCCAGTACAATTTCAACTGGACTCCCTCCATTTGGAGAATAATATTTTATGTGTTATTATACTCCTCATACTAGGGGGGAAACCTATGGTCACCCACTTTGACAGTACTCCGTCATCATTTGGTCGTCCTAATGTCGAAATGAATGTTTTTCAATGGCAGCCCACTCTGCCTATCTAACCACAAACAGTTATACACTCATATCAACTGGTTCAACCTATTGCACCCACATCAACTCCACTTGTTAATACATCTTTACCCCTATTACAGACTCAAACTGTTGTACCTCAACCATCTCAGGTGGGTCCTTCAACTCAATACTATCAAGTATTGGGCCCTCAGACTATAACTCCTTTGGCTAGTTTACAACAACCACCTATATCCGAAATCATTTATTCACAAGCTGGAATACCATATTATGGGATGTCATAGCCACAACTAGGTTATACCTATCCTCAACCGAATCCAAGTTATCCTAATCTGGGTTATAAAATTGGTGGAAAAACCCCTTGGCAGCCACAGGCACAAATGCCACAATCTTCATTTCAACAAGTATCGTACCCAGGTTTTGGTCAACAGAATCCTCAAGAATTTTCTTATCAAAACAACCCCTATCTTGGTTACCAACAACATATTCCTTATGATGGTGCTAAAAGGCCTGTTGCCCAAGCAATTCCATCATACCATGGCTATGCTCAACCCAACCTCAATCGACAATTTCCCTTTGTTGCAACTTTAGAATTACCATATTTAAACTGACTCACCAATGATCCAATCAATTGTAATCCTTGGTGGTCGGTGATACCTATTAAATTACCCTCGGATATTCCTAAGTTCAATGGACACCATAGGGAAGACCCGTTGACTCATGTTATGACTTATCATTTGTGGTGTTCATCTAACTCCCTAAATGATGACTTTATTTGACTACGTCTTTTCCAGTGTACGATCACTGGTCCGGCCGCAAAATGGTACAATGAGTTACCAAGAGCTTCTTTTGATAATTTCACTGCCTTAGCTACTGTCATTTTTCCCCACTTCTAGTTACCCATACGATATGAGACTAAAACAAAACTCTTAACTGATTTTAAATAGACTAATGCTACTCCCATTTCTGATCATATTCATGAGTGGCATCAACGTCGTAGAATGGTTAAGAAATTTGTTCCTAATTAGATCCTTGCTGAGTGGTTCATTAAGTCCTTGTTACCATATATAACTAAGGATGTAGCTAAGGGTGGAATATTCACTGAAGATCGGGTCATTTCTCATGCCCAATATTTAGACTTGATTTATACTCATTCTGGCACGCTCTATGAGAAAATTCCTAACACGTCGAGATCTAATTTTATTGTTCCTCCTCCATAAAAGGACTCTCATGCCAGAGACAGTATGATAGATACTGCAAGAACACATCACACTACTTCATTTGATCATGCGCCTTCTTCCAAAATTCATGTCGTGTCATCTGACAAGGGAAAAAGTGACAAGCAACCCAGAAGTAATAAAAAACGGAAATCAAAGAAAAAGAAAACTTGTACCCCTCAGGAAAGATCATCTGATCAATTGTCTGGAAATTGGAAACCTCATTACCCTTGCATAATCTGTAATTAGTAACACTTTTTTTGGGATTGTCCTCAACATGCTGAAGTCTCAAAAATGGTTAAGACCTCACATGCATTAGCTATATTTACAGATCCGTTTCCAAATTCGAACACAAATTTGGTTGATACGGATCCAGCTTCTAGTTCACAAGTGCTTATGTTATCTGTCACAAAGCCATCGACATATTTTTTGGTGTCAACATGTAATAAAGATTACAATAGTCTGGCCACTGATCAACCTACTACCTCGAACACGAATCCATCCACAGAATCAATACCGCCACCTGCTATTCCTAAATTTAAAATCAAGCCACTGAAGGGAGTCGTGCATAAATCAAAATTTAATCCTCAAGCCAGAGCTGCTAAAAATTATAATATAGTTGAAGATTTGGCTCAATCCCCTTCAGCTATGTTAGCACTTGAGGTGCTACAAAATCGTCCCTCCTAGAAGTAGGCTTTATTGTTGGCAATTGGTGGAATTGATCCCACTGATTCTAACCTCGTAGTCTTTAATCATACGGGCTATGTGCCGCAATTACCAGCAGAATTGGCATTCTACATCCAATTAAATGTTCTCAATCACATTGTTCATCGTACTATTATTGATGAGGGAGAATCTATGTGAATTATGTCTCTAAATTGTTGAATTCACTTGGCTCACCGCACCTATCTCAATCACCAATGACATTGAAAGATTTCGATGGACGTACATAAGCCTTGCGGTATTATCAATAACATGCATGCTGAACTAGGGGGAAAAATAGTGAATGTTGAAGTTGAGGTCATTGACGGACCCCTTGAATACAATATTTTACTTGGAAGTCCATGGGTATATGCTATGAATGCAATCGTTTCTACATATTTTAGAATGATCGCCTTTCCACATAAAGGTGTTATCACAGTCATCAATCAGCTATCCTTCTTTGCCTCCAGTTCCCAGGTAACTAGAAGCATTTCGTTAGTTCACGCACCCCAAATCACACTTTACAACATTGATGTAGGACTCTTAAAGTATTCCACTCTCATGGGAACCTTTGCATTACCACCGCCTGCGACATCGACAGAAATTGCAAGTGTAGAGACCTGCTACATGATCTCTTCCACTACATCTGGCTTAAGGAAGAGTACGGGTGATTCTGAAGTTGTTACGTTGGATGAGTTTAAGTCACCTAGCCCTATTGAACTGGCATATAAAACAATCTATCTAGCTTGGGCAGCGAATCTAAAATCATCGTCGTTAGTCGTTTGGGTAGATCATTCATTAGATTTTGGTACTCCATCTGATCCTTTTTCCTCAACTTTCTTGAAAGATGAGAATATTCTAGAAACCATGATGTCAGAAGGAGAACCATGGGAAGATCATCATCATCATTCCCATCTTCCTAATTTTTAGCCCCCTGTAAATTTTTGACAGGCAAAGTAGGGGCTAAATTGTTTCTGAGCCTTCAATGAATGCATCTCCATTGGAGACACATCATCCTTGAAGTCTCCTGTGCCTTTGCCATGTGATGAGATCCCCACTGTTGTATCCATACAAGAAGCCTCTCTGATTGTGACAAATTTTCTTCTTAAAAGCCTTCATTTACCCCTTTGCACCCCTGCAGAATCCTTCATTTCATCCCTTTTTACCTTTGTCAAAGTCCCCCTTCCTTACCCTCAAATTCCCCCCTAAATCTTCTAAACCATCCCCATGCTCCTCCTAAACCACGCATACACCCTTGGTTTAGATTGATAAATCCTTATTCCCGCTATTGTTTCCCTTTCCTACCCTAAAAATGCATTAAAATGGCCCAAAAAGCCATATTTCTCCATAATATGGGTCCTAGCCCCTTCGACCTAGCCCCCTCAGCCTTTCCTCCACGTGACCCAGGCGCTGGAACCACCCGCCAGCCCAAAAGAGCGCTTATTTAATATATTCATTGGGCGCGTTTACATCTGTTGATCTAAACAGAATGGACGGCGATCGCCGCCCCCGCAACATCCATCGTTCAACCTATCCACCGCCCGATCGAAGATTTGCCGTCCATTTAACTGATTGATCTGACGGCTCTCAGAACACCTGTCCCGATGGTCCCACGCCTGCGCGCTATTTAGAAACCATTGGTTTCTATCGCACCACCTTTCGGAGGTAGGCGGTATTTCCCGATGGCCCAGCGATTCCACTCATCGCGCGACGCGTGGCAGCGGCACTGTTCCAAAACCGCCTGCTCATCGCACGTTAACGTTCGGCACAGGATGCAGAGCGATATGCATATCAGCCGTCTGATCTGGGGCGCCTCATCCAACGGTTGTCACCCCATGAAGTTGCGCGGGGTTTAATCCATGGTCACCGTACCCCTGTTCCACCATTCGTCGCCCTCCGCTGCATTTTCAACCGTCGATCTCCTTTGAGATCTGACGGTCCAAATTTGTTTTCCCCCACTGTTGACTATTCCACCATCACCCGGTCTTGCCACATCACCATTCCGCATGTCTCACAGTACATTCGCCCCTCCCATTATATATGTTCATTCAAAAGGTCAAAATTAAGGTTTTCACGATTATTTTTCTCTGCATTCCGCCAACCTCCACCAAAGAATTTCTACACCATTCCTCTGTATTTTTCGCCATGTCTCCGGAGTCCCACTATCATCCTCGCATTCATCCACATCATCCGACCCCATGCATTGTTTTCTCAATAGTTTTCTTGTTTTTGCAGGGTTCCAAAGAGGCGGAAAACCGCCATGGTTCATATGTACTATTGTAATGGTGTGTTGCGCAGAGAAAGTTGAACTTGGAAGCTGGTACTACAATGGAAATGCCCAGAAAGGTAGCGGTGACATAAATGTTATCCAATGATAGTTCAATCTCCGCGGAAAACCTATCCGTTGCCATTAAAACCCAGATCTTGCAGATCGAGACATTTATGAAGCGGCAGGGAAATACCAACTAATGATCAAGTTTTTCAACGTGCAGTATTGAGGATTTTAAGCCTTAGTCCATAGTTCTAAAGGCAGAGTACCAGACTGAAAATCCCGAGGATCACACAGGAGGTCCAGCGCACAGAAAACAATGTAATCAGGATTTCAAATCAGCAGAACATTTCTTCCTGAGCACGGACACATTACACATCATGGTTTCAGTATACATTGTGTCCAAGAGAAATTTTTCCCCTCCTACAGTAGTCCTAGGTGTTGGGGTTCCCATGTTTTGGCCAGGTTGACAGAGACCAAAAGATGAGACAACATAGAACCACTTTGGGACCTTAGGATCTAGCCCTCCTAGGTCCAGAGAGGGATCTCTCTATACAAGTCAAAGGATATGTCTTTGAAGCTCTAAGTTATGATTTTAGGCTAGTTGTATGGCTCAGGGTTTTTAGTTTGATTGTTTGTGTTTGGTTGGAGGGAATCAGGAAAAGAAGGACCAATATAAGACAAGGATGAGCAAAGAGGAGGCTTAGGCAGAGATAGATAACTCAAAGAACATCAAAGCCATTGGGCCATGGAGTCAAGAAAGGATTTATTTGTGTTCAATGTGCAAGCTTTCTGTTGGGCTAGTCATCTAGAGCATTTGGATCTTAAAGGATGATTGGTGGGATGGGACATTAAGGATTGAAAATGAGTGAAGGGCAACCATCCAACTCTGTCTATAGATCAGGACAGAGGTCATTTAACTCCAGGCCTGCTTGGACAGAATTAGAGGCAAAACAAGGGATCTTGGGAAGGTTTAATTGGGATGGAAAGACCCAAAAGAGGCAGAGACCAGGTTCTAGACCTCGAGGGTTCTCAACACATTCAACTAAATCTTAACAAGAACATCTAAATATGGATTTCATTAACTCATACATCAGAGAGTAGGCAATAACATCCACTACACTAGTTAAATCAATCGAAATCAATGTTCAGATACACGTATAAGCAGAAAACATTGAGGCAGGGAGAGCAGGAAACATAGGGCACCTATCAAGGGTGAATCCTATATTATACTTCTGTTGCCTACCAGCAGAAATGAAATGAAATGTAGCATGCAGTGAGAGCAATTCAATCACAAATACATAGAAAGAGGAAACATCACCAGCTGCTTTAGATCAGGATCCAAAGAAACATGCTTGTCTTATTAAAAACAACACCAATCAGGTACATCACAGCCCATAGCTTGAACATTCAGTCTGAATACATCAAATCTCAGCCTATCTTACAATATACACAGAGAACTTGTCTCAAGAAGAGAATACTTGCATTTCACTGATATCTCATCAACAACCATTCCAATGTTTCCTTCTGTGCTTTACAGCAGAAGAGACACAGAAGATCGACTAAGGAGGTAGGTGAATATTAAATGTTACATTAAACCCAAGAATGACTGCAGGGCTGAAACCCGTTCTGTTTGACATGCTATATATTTAATCTTTGTCACCTCCCTTGGGAAAGAATGCTTTTCTCCAGATATGATCTTGACATTTTAGGCTGCGGTACCTCTAGTGATTTGAACCAAAATAAAATAAACTACTGAAAGGTATGTCTCATAAATGTTTTGGTTTCTTCGAACTGCTGTTAGGGTGGGAAACTCCTTCAGGGACATGGTGCATAATAAAGACCGTATGGGCACCCTGTCCTTTATGGGGAGAAACATTCTGCTGACAAATGAACCCTGATATTACCTCTTACTGAAGTTCAGGACCTCCAGATCGATCCTCGGGGTCTTTAAAATGATGCTTCGCCTCTTTAAATTTCTAATTTAGGGCTTAAGATCTTTGTTGATGTGCCCTAATCCCTCTGCTCTGTACTGAAATTCTTTGCTGCTTCATTACTGCCTCTGTCGAGTTAGCTCGAGCTTTAAATGGCGCTGGCAGGATTTCCGGCGTTTGAACTCCGCTTTTCTTTAATGCAAGTCCTGAAAGCCCCATTCCTTGACTCTCTCATGATGGTACTAGTTCATTGGATTTGATCTTGTCTGCGCTGCTCGCCATTGAGATATTACACTGAACAGCGGCGGTTTTCTTCCTCTAGAAACCCTGCAACATAGCAAACCTGTGAAGAAAACAATGGACGGAGCAATGGATGCAGTGTGGATGGAGGAAATGGCCATGCAGATGGAATGGAGGGGAAAAATTGCAGGGGAAATGGTGAAAAATCGCTCAGGTAAGGTTGGCGGACGTTGCAGAATGAAAAACGCATGAAAAACATCAAAAACCACGAAAATGGGACGTTATATGTGTCGGAATGGTTGAATGGTACGGGATATGCACCTGGGGCGACGTGGCATACGAACAGCCAAGTGGACAGATGACGTGGGGACCCAGGCAATGGTGGAAAGGTCAACAATGCATGAACAGATCTGGACCGTCAATCGGGTAAGATCAACGGTGGAGGGCGACGGATGGTGGGCCGGAACAAGAGCTATCGCGTGCGCGATTTCATTAAATATCGTGCATCTCTGGTGATCGGGAGCCATCGGATGGAGCTTTCGAGATCTAATGGCTGACACGGATTTTGCTAGGCGTCCTGTACCGAAGTTTAATGCGCGAAATGAGGGTGGTTTTTCCCCCGTACAGATGCCACGCGTCGTTTACTGAGTGGAATCACTGGCTCTCCGGGGAAAACCACCTGCTCAGATGGGTGGCGCGGAAAATACCGGTGGGTTTGGAGGTATGACGTATGGCTGGCGGGGTCCATAGGATAAGTCGCGCGCTGCACCGTTTAATCTATGGAGCAGATCGACGGTGGAGATTCATCGAAAGATTAAACCGGCGGCAAACCTTAGAAATTAATTAAAAACCCGAAAATGTGATTTAACAAAGGTTTTTTTTAAATGTTTTTGGGCGGAGAAAACGTTGGAGGGGGATAGGCGCCCGATAGGTTTAGTAGGTGGTCCTGGCGCCATGTTTTGTGGAAGAAAAGGGGCGCGGGGCTATCAGAAGAAGGGCTAAGACCCAAAAAAATAAAATTTATCATTTTAATTCATTTTTAATGCGTTTTGGGGGAAATCAAAGGGTAACGGTAGGGGAGATGGAGGGGGAAACTAGGGAAATAAGGGAGATGGGGAAATTTAAAGGGGATTTCGGGGGATTTAGGCATAGAGAGGGGGAATCTTGGGGGGGAAGAAAGGGAATTCAGATAAAGGGAAAAGAAGGGGAATTGATGTATTTCGCAGGGGTAAAGGAGGGAATAATAGGCCCTTTTTGAGCAATGTACTAGTAGAGAGGATTTGTATTAGGCACAGCAATTGAGAGACTTCAAGGAGGATGGGTTTTCAGGGGAAAGGCATTCTTTGAAGGCTCAAAACAATCTAGCCCCCAGCTGGCTTGCCAAGAATTTCATAGGGGGGCTAACACTAGGCTATCATAAGCGTTTGTTGCACAGTATGGCAGATCTTATCGTCTTGATTCTATGTTTTTGTTCATTCTCCAAAGTACTACAGATTACTGCAAGCCAGTGTACATCAGAGTTATATCAGAGTAATTGGAAGCCTGAAGAGGATCATTCGTTCACCTGAAGAATGCCAGAGATCAATGCACAGGAGTTAAAACAGAATGGGCTTCAGGCCTTATTTATTTTCTGAGTTTAATGCTTCATTTAGTATTTATCCTACCTCCTCGGCTCATATTTTGCTATAAAACTCTTGAGAAAATTATTGTAAAGGTTGTTGATCAGTTATCAGAGAATTGCAAGTAGTTTCTCTTGAGACACAGTCTCTGAGTAAAGTTGTAAGATAGGCTGAGGAATATGTTTTCAAACTGAGTATTCAACTATTGTAAATGTTGTACTTGACTGGTATTGCTATTTAATATGACAAGCACATTTCTTTGGATCCTGATCTAAAGCAGCGGTAATGTTTTCCTACCTCTGTGTTTTAATTCATTTCATTTCATTTCTACTGGCTTGCATCAGAATATTGGCATAGGATTTACCCTTGTTAGGTACCCTATGTTTCTGCTCTCCTTGCCATTAATGTTTTTCTTTTGAATGCGTGATCTAAGAATTGATTTCAATTAATTTAACCAGTGTAGTGGATGTTGTTTCCTGCTCTCTGATGTATGAATTAAATGAATTTGTTTTTAGATGTTTCCGGTTAAGGATTTAGCTAGAATATTTGGGAACACTGGGGAGTAGAGTTAGCCCTATCCACTAGGATCCTTGTGCGACCAATTGGTCTTTAACTTCGTGCCCTGAATCTATGTTGTCTCCTCCACTCCTACCATTCCATATAACACTAGCATTTTTGAGATCCTATGTTTTAGATGACTAGCCTAATTGAAAGCTTGCCTATTGATTAGCAAGAAAATACTTTCTTGACTCCATTTCCCAATGGTCTTGAATGCTTCTTGGAATACTTTACCTCTGCCTTATCCCTCTTTGCTCATTCTTGTCTTACATTGAACCCTTTGTTCCTGATAACCAGCAACCAAACAAACAATCAAACAAACAAACCCTGAGTCTTATAACTAGCCTGACATCTTAACACTGAGCTTTAAGGTCATATACCTTTGACATATCATAGAGAGATCACTCTATGGACCCAGGAGGGCTAGATCCTGAGGTCTGAAAGTGGTTTGATGTTGCCTCATCTTTTGGTCTTGCCAATCTGGCCAAAACATGGGAACCCCAACATAATGGTGACTCCGCTGGGGAAATGCTGAGTACTTCTCACCTCTACATCATAAGAGCCTCAGAAACCTAGAATCTCTGGTTAGGTTGGTAGTTAAACATCCCTATTCATAGATCAACCTCTATACCATTTGTTATGTTCTCCCCCACTCTTAGACAGAGTCTGGAAAGGGCCATGTAGCCTCCAGATCTAACACTCTTTCAGAGGTGACATATCTGGTAAACGCCCTCCCAGTCAATCTCTGGTTAGATTTTGCTGTGTTTGGAAGATATCCTTGAAAGAGGACATCTCATAGGCATCGTGGTGGATAGTTTACCCTCCAAAAACATCTTAAACCCTCCACCTGGTGACTCCATAATTCCTAAACGATTTAAAAGACTCCACTGGTTATCAGTAGGCCTGCTGATTATCCTGGTTTCACATAAGACTCCACTGGGAGACCAGTCTCCAAAACAACATCAACCACAGTAGAAGTAACAAGCAGGGTTAAGCTGCTTGGTTAGGAACAACACTCTGGCTTACAGAACCATTCACACAAGAGCTTACCCTAACCCAGACCCACCTGAAATAGTTGACAACCCAGAGAGCATCCTCAAGGGATCTCCTACACCTAAAAGACCAACTATTTCCAGCCATATACATAGAGCTAACTCTACACCAGAAGACCTTACAGCTCTATCAGACCCATTTTTTGAACTAGGCACTCAAAATAGTTTGCCAAGAACTAGGTCATTCAATGTTCTAGACCAGCCAGACCTTGATTTTCCTGT
Source organism: Pinus albicaulis (assembly GCA_034641835.2). Lineage (NCBI taxonomy): Eukaryota > Viridiplantae > Streptophyta > Pinopsida > Pinales > Pinaceae > Pinus > Pinus albicaulis. The sequence goes on from CM076580.1 coordinate 600,056,146, forward strand.
TTCACCACCTCAAAGTGGTAAGCACCTTGGGAATAGACAGACCCCTCCATATACACCTCCTGATATACACTTCATTAATAACTTGGGGCTCAGTCACCCCAAATCTGCTCATCAGTCTTCTGCTGGTCATAATATCCCTGTCATCCGTATACCAGCTGCCCAAGTCAACCCTTTACCTCATCAAAACATCATCATGGCAGCTTGGTATGCTCCTCTAGTTTTACCTCAGCCTCTAGTACCCTTACCCAATGATTATCAATCAAATATTCCGCACTTCACTGCAAAAGAGTCTACCACGGCCCAATACCATGTAGATAGGATGGAATATTATTTCGACTACATGGAGATAGATGATGATACGGTCAAAATGAGAATCTTTGCCCAGAGCTTAGGGGGCAATGTGAAAAAATGGTTTAAAGGCTTACCTCCGGGTAGCATTAATGATATTCCATCTCTATATCAGACTTTCATAAACAAATGGGAGGTCAAGGCCAATCCTCGCCAACTCCTAGTAGAATATATGAGCCTTAAAAGAAATGTAGGAGAGAGTGTTCATGATTACACAACGAGATTTAACAGAATTTACAATGCTCTTCCTCCTCACATGAAACCTCCCCAAGGTATGGCTCTAGCGAAATACCCTGAAGGATTTGATGCTGACATGACCTACTAGCTTAGGGAGAGATATTACAACACGTTGGAAGACATGCAAAAAGGAGCAGTGAGTGTAGAGGCTAATCTGATTGAGAAGAGAGCAAGATTGAGAGCTAATAAAAGGGTAACATATAGAGATGACAGTGTAGCTTCCACATCTGATCCGAATTATGACCGTTTATCTAAAAATGTGGAAAGGCTACAACAAATGATGGAAAAAATGGTTTTCTCAGTCAGTAACCAAAATAGAAATCAAAACCATAACCAAAACCAAAACTTTAGAAGAAATAATGCCACTCCCAACAGACAAAGAGAATCAGATCAGCAAGTTATTCCCCCTTTCCAAGAGAACTTTCTTGATGAAGATGAGGGAATCATAGAAGAGTCTGAGGGGAATACAATAAATATGTTTGAAACATAAGATTCAATCCATAACTGTTACACAGAAGAATATCACTCCTCACCATCTTATTGGGATGAGGAATGGTTAGAAACTGAGGATTACAGGTTGGGATTTGAAAATGCCATGATGCAGGTCAGAGAACAATATGAACTTAGAAGAAAAAAGAGCCAAGAAACTTCCAAACCAAAAGCTTCTGAGGTCACCATCAAGAAAAGACCTGAGAAAACTTCTAAAGCGACTGCTGAAAGTAACAAATCAGCAACTGAGAGTTCTGGAAAGAACAAAGAAAAAGACAACCAAAACACTGAGAAACAAGGTAAAACAACTAGCAGCACTAGCACTGCAGTTAGTGCTCCTAATAAAACTGTCACAAACACTGTACATAATGAGAATCAGCACACTGATTCGACCACTAAAGCAGTGGCTAAAAAAACAGAGTTGAACATCCCAAAGAGTCGGTCCACTTTCAATTTGGAGAGTGAGATTGAAAAAATTAAAATCTCTGTCCCACTCTCTGAGCTGGCCACTCAGGATGTATATAAAGGCAAAATTTTGAAAGCATTAAATTTAGGTGAGAACAGTGATAATGTAAACCTGAGTGATGATCAACCTGCCCTTTTGTTTGGTCCAAAGATAGAAGGAAAGTTTCAGGAAGGGGTAGTGCACCCTTTTTATATCAGTCTTAACATCCATGATAAGATTATCCACAATGAAATGCATGATTCTGGGGCATCACACAACCTGATGCCTAAAGTATTAATGGAAAGATTAGGCCTAGAGATAACCTATCCCTACAAAGATATATATTCATTTGAATCTAGTAGAGTAAAGTGTCTTGGCCTGATCAAAGATTTGTGTGTGAGCCTTGCCCAGATTCCAGCAAAGTGTATGGTCATGGATGTTGTTGTGGCCGATGTGCCACCCAAGTATGGCATGTTATTATCAAGATCATGGGGAGCCAAGCTGCAGGTAACTATGCAGATGGATGGGGCTTATGCCACAATCCCAATCTTTGGCCAACTTAGAAGACTGTACAGGGAGGCACAAATGAAATTCCTGGTTAGTAGCCCTGAAAAGCCTGAAAACTCTCCTTTGTACTCTGTACATACAGACCTTGACTCCTTCATCCTTTGTAATGACAAATCCTTAGAAGGGTCAATGTCTCAAAACAGAGTTACAAATGAGGAAACAGAGGCCATGGACTTTAACATAATGGCTACTCTAGACTTAGAGGAGAAAGACGTAGAAAACCTTGAACAGTGCACTGAAGCAAAAACCCAAAGTGAACCAGAAACAGAACACAATCAGCCAACGAGCAACCTCTCTGATTTCCACATCCATAATGAAAAACTAAACAACCCACAACCTAGTGCAGCTCCTATAATGCAACATAACGGTGAACCCAACTGTAGGAAAGGAAGTTATGATAAAACGAAAAATGAACCCTTGTGGGAAATAAATTTCGATGGGTCATGCACCAAGAGAAATGCTGGAGTAGGAGTGTGGATACATAATGCAGAAATTGGCTACGCAGAGAGTCATTCCTGCAACCTGCACTTCAAATGTACAAACAATATTTCAGAGTATGAGGCTCTTATCCTAGGTTTAAACCTGTTGAGGAAATTAGGAGCCCGTAGGATAACTGTGCGTGGGGACTCTGAGCTGATTGTTAAACAGGTGAGTGCTGAATACACAGCAAAACATCCTAGATTAAGAGCTTACAGGAATGACACAATGGATTTAATGAAAAATTTTGTTGAATACGAATTAGTGTTTGTTCCTAGGAGTCAAAATGTCACTGCAAACGGATTAGCTTGCCTAGCTAGTTCATACCCTAGGACTCCAAGCGACCAACATATCATCATTCAGACCAAATTCAGACCTGTAGTACCAGACAATGAAAAATATTGGTAGGTTTTTGAAGGAGATAAACAGATTGAAGATTTCCTGGTAGGCAGAAACGAGTTTGAATTTTCTGATTCAGACTCCAAACCTGACAGCAGTTGCCTAAGTGAAGAATCCTCAGACGAGGAAGAAACACCCTGTAACATAGAAATAAACACTCTAAACGAACAGATTGGAAATCCAAACGAAAACGCAGATAGTGAAGAAGTAGAGGTGCTGCAGACCAAAGATAAGAACATACCTCGAGGTCTAGCCCCTTTAGAAGACCTTTTTGACTTTGATGATGTAGCAAAAAAACCCACTATGGAACATGCAGACTCTGATGTTGAGGAATGCAACATAGGCACTAAAGATAAACCCAAGATGATCAAATTGGCTTAGTCCCTGCCTGCAAACATGAAAAATAAATACATTGACCTATTCAAGGAATTCATTGATGTGTTTGCTTGGAGTTATGAGGACTTAAGGGCCTATGACACAAGCATCATTCAGCATAAGATACCCTTGAAAGAAAATCAGAAGCCCTTCAAACAAAAACTTCGCAGAATAAACCTAAAACAATTTCCTGCAATGGAAAAAGAGATTAAGAATATGTATGAAGCAGGTATAATTGTTCCTGTGAGGTTCTCTGACAGGGTATCGAACCTAGTGGCTGTGAGAAAGAAAACATGGGAAATCAGATTGTGCGTAGATTTCAGGAATCTTAATAGAGCCTCACTCAAAGACAATTAACCTTTGCCAAAAATGGAACATATTCTTCAGAGGGTAGTAGGTTCTCAAAGGATCTCCCTGCTAGATGGTTTTTCAGGTTACAACCAAGTCCTAGTAATCCCAGAAGACCAACTCAAAACAACTTTTACCACCCCATGGGGCACTTTTATGTATGTAAAGATGCCTTTTGGATTGATGAATGCTGGTGCAACCTTCCAAAGAGAAATGGACATAGCATTTTCATATGAAATAGGACACTTCATTGTCATCTACCTAGATGACATAACAGTCTACTCCAAGACTGAGGAAGAACACCTAGAACACCTGAGAAGAGTGTTTAAAAAATGCAGACGGTTTGGTCTGTCACTGAATCCTAAAAAGACTGTATTTGGGCTGCAAGAAGGAAAACTTCTTGGCCACATCATATCTGAGAAAGGGATCAGGATAGACCCACAAAGAGTTGAGGGAATACTACAAATCACACACCCGAGAAACATCAAGGAGTTACAGTCCTTCATTGGGAAAATCAACTTCCTAAGGAGATTTATTCCCAACTTAGCTGAACACCTTAGGAATATGACTAACATGCTGAAGAAAGGTGTAGGAGTTAAGTGGACTGTTGAAGCTAAGAAATCTTTCGAATCAGCCAGGCTCCCATCCTAATCAGCCCAGATTTCTCAAAAGATTTCCTGATCTTTTCATTTTCCTCCAAGCATACGATAGCTGCAGTTCTACTGCAGAAAAATTCAGAGGGAATGGAACAGCCCATTTCTTTCTTCAGCAAAGCACTCAGGGATGCACCCTTGAAATAAAACATTATGGAAAAACAGGCCTATGCTCTGATTAAGGCCTTGAAAGACTTTAGGGTGTACATACTACATTCCCACACCATAGCCTATGTGCCAAATATAGTGGTCAAAGAAATATTGTCCCAAGACCCAGATGGGAAGAGGGGCAAATGGATTGTTGTGATCTTAGAATACGACCTTGAGATTAAACCCACCAAAATGATCAAAGGTCAGGGCTTAGCACAACTGATGGCTGAATCAAATTTACAAGCCCTTGACATTAACATGGTAGATGCCCTGGATGAGCAACAGGAATTGCCTGATCACACTGTTGAGGAAAAGTTTTAGAGCTCCCCTTGGTATTCTGACATTATATATGTGCTTACACACCTCAATGCCCCTCCTGAACTATCAAAGACCAATGCCAGATTCTTAAAGCTAAAATCCAGGAGCTACTACATAATGAATAACTATTTGTACTGGAAGAATCTTAATGTCCTATTGCTTAAATGTTTTCCTGAGTCTGAAGCAGAAAATATTAGACAAGAATTCCATGCAGGAGAGTGTGGAGGCCACCTGAGCTGGAAGGCTACTGCAAACAAAATACTCAGAGCTAGCTACTATTGACCTGCACTCTTCAATGATATCCATAAGATGATAATTGCCTGCCACAAATGCCAGATTTTTTAAGGCAAAAGAAAACTCCTCCCCTTACCTCTACATCCCATCACTGTTGAAGGACCCTTTATGCAATGGGGTCTAGATTTCATATGAGAGATTCACCATGCTTCTTCTACACAACACAAATGGATCCTAACAGCTACAGAATACTTCACTAAGTGGATAGAGGCCATACCTACTAGGAATGCTACAGACTTAGTCATCATTAGTTTCCTAGAAGGTCATATCCTCTCTCGGTTTGGCTGCCCAAGGAAAATAATCACTGATAATGCTACTGCTTTCAGATCCAAGAAAATGGTTGATTTTTGTCACAAGTATCAAATAGCACTCGATCATTCAATTTCCTATTACCCTCAAGGTAATGGATTAGCTAAATCATCAAACAAGATCCTAGTGATCATCATCAAAAAGCTGCTAGAAGAGAACAAAAAGTCATGGCATAACAAGTTAGTGCATGCTTTGTGGGCTGACAGGCTTACAACAAATAAATCTATTGGCATGTCACCATATCAGCTTGTCTATGGGACAGAAGCAATGTTTCCTACTAGCCTTGGGGTACCAGTGATTAAGCTGGTCCAAGAGATTCAAACAGAGGAAGACAGTATGGTGAGAAGGATAAACCAGAAAATTCATCTCCAGCAAACAAGGGAAGAAGTTTACAATAGAGCAGTGAAGGTTCAGGAAAAAATAAAGAAATTGTTTGACAAAAGAACCAAAGCTGCTGATTTCAAATTTGGGGATAAAGTTCTGAAGTGGGACTCAAGGAGAGAGGACAAAGGAAAGCACGGCAAGTTTGACAGTCTGTGGCAAGGTCCATACATCATCCAGGCCACTATGGGTCCAAATGCCTTCTTCCTACAGGAATTAGATGGTACAGAGCTGTTTGGGGGTCCTGTCAATGGTAGGATGCTCAAACACTACTTCTGCTTATTTTCAATTTCCATTTTTCATTTCCATTGTACATACCATTGCAGTGTTTGTTTCCAAAAAAAAAAAAGGGAAAAAATGTCTCAAAAAACAGAAGGAAAAGGAGAGGTCCAAACATGCTCAAAACATGGGCCTATGAAGTGCAAAGATTGGCTCTAACATGATCAAAATATGAGCCAAGGAAAGTCAAGATAGCTGGTCCAAACATGCCCAAAACCTGGACCAGCAAAGAAGAAGAAGAATCAGCTCTACCAAGCCCAAAACTTGAGTCACAAAAAGAAAGAAGGATGCCTCAAGATTTCAGATTTCAAGCCTTCAAAATTTTGTTTCAGTTTTTTACAAATTTTTGTCCATGTGCAACTGTCTTTATGCCTTGGATCAACAGAAAACTAGACCGTCTAATCCTAGTTTGATTGTTTTTAAATTTCTGTTGTAGAATGTAGAGAAGCAATGTGTTGGACAGTTTAATCCTAGCAGATATTAGATCAGGTAGAGAAACATATGAGACCAACAATGTAATCTGGTCTCATGGAGTAATAAGGGTAGAAATAGAGTAGGTTTATTTTCTATTATAAAAATAAATGATGTAAAGGTTCTGCCAGTCCAAATGCACCCGAAAAGAAAAATGCTAGGATTGTAGGAAGGGTAGGTAGATTGTTGAGGAAAGTTTCTCTGCTGATGTATCTATCATGATTGTGGCAGCTGATCTGAAGAAATAAAGGGATGTGCCAAGCAGCAGGCATCTGGGCTACACCAAATATCATTTCCTGAATTCTTGACTCCTTCAAGAAGAAGCCATCCCCATGTGGAGCCACTATTAGCCCCCTGTAAATTTTTGACAGGCAAAGTAGGGGCTAAATTGTTTCTGAGCCTTCAATGAATGCATCTCCCTTGGAGACACATCATCCTTGAAGTCTCCTGTGCCTTTTCCATGTGATGAGATCCCCACTACTGTATCCATACAAGAAGCCTCTCTGATTGTGACAAATTGTGTTCCTAAAAGCCTTCATTTACCCCTTTGCACCCCTGCAGAATCCTTCATTTCATCCCTTTTTACCTTTGTCAAAGTCCCCCTTCCTTACCCTCAAATTCCCCCCTAAATCTTCTAAACCATCCCCATGCTCCTCCTAAACCATGCATACACCCTTGGTTTAGATTGATAAATCCTTATTCCCACTATTGTTTCCTTTTCCTACCCTAAAAATGCATTAAAATGGCCCAAAAAGCCATATTTCTCCATAATATGGGTCCTAGCCCCTTCGGCCTAGCCCCTTAGCCTTTCCTCCACGTGACCCGAGCGCTAGAACCACCCGCCAGCCCAAAAGAGCGCTTATTTCATATATTCGTTGGGCGCGTTTATAGTCGTTGATCTAAACAGAATGGATGGCGATCGCCGCCCCCGCAGCATCCATCGTTCAACCTATCCACCACCCGATCGAAGATCCGTCGTCAATTTAACTGATTGATCTGACGGCTCTCAGAACACCTGTCCCAGTGGTCCCACGCCCATGTGCTATTTAGAAACCACCAGTTTCTATCGCACCGCCTTTCGGAGGTAGGCGGTATTTCCCGATGGCCCAGCGATTCCACTCATCGCGCGACGCGTGGTAGCGGCACTGTTCCAAAACTGCCTGCTCATTGCGCGTTAACGTTCGGCACAGGATATGGAGTGATATGCATATCATCCATCCGATCTAGGGCACCTCATCCAACGGTTGTCACCCCATGAAGTTGCACGGGGTTTAATCCATGGTCACCATACCCCTGTTCCACCGTTCGTCGCCCTCCGCTGCATTTTCAACCGTCGATCTCCTTTGAGATCTAACGGTCCAGATTTGTTTTCCCCCACTGTTGACTATTCTGCCATCGCCCGGTCCCACCACATCACCATTCCGCGTGTCTCACCGTACATTCGCCCCTCCCATCATATATGTTCATTCAAAAGGTCAAAATTAAGGTTTTCATGATTATTTTTCTTTGCATTCCGCCAACCTCCACCAAAGCATTTCTACACCATTCCTCTGCATTTTTCGCCATGTCTCCACAGTCCCACTTTCATCCTCGCAGTCATCCACATCATCCAACCCCATGCATTTTTTTCTCAACAGTTTTCGTGTTTTTGCAGGGTTCCAAAGAGGTGAAAAACCGCCATGGTTCATATGTACTATTGTAATGGTGTGTTGCACAGAGAAATTTGAACTTGGAATCTGGTACTACAATGCAAATGCCCGGAAAGGTAGTGGCGGCATAAATTTTATCCAAGGATAGTTCAATCTCCGCGGAAAACCTATCTGGCACCATTAAAACCCAGATCTTGCAGATCGAGACATTTATGAAGCGGCAGGGAAATACCAGCTAATGATCAAGGTTTTCAACGTGCAATATTGAGGATTTTAAGCCTTAGTCCAGAGTTCTAAAGGCAGATTACCAGACCGAAAATATCGAGGATCACACAGGAGGTCCAGCGCGCAGAAAAAAATGTAATCAGGATTTCAAATCAGAACGTTTCTTCCTGAGCACGGACACAGTACACATCATGGTTTCAGTATACATTGTGTCCAAGAGAAGTTTTTCCCCTCCTACAGCAGTCCTAGGCTATCAGAAGCATTTGTTGCACAGTATGGCAGATCTTATCGTCTTGATTCTACATTTTTGTTCATTCTCCAAAGTACTACAGAGTACTGCAAGCCAGTGTACATCAGAGTCATATCAGAGTAATTGGAAGCCTGAAGAGGATCATTCGTTCACCCGAAGAATGCCAGAGATCAATGCACAGGAGTTAAAACAGAATGGGCTTCAAGCCTTATTTATTTTCTGAGTTTAATGCTTCATTTAGTATTGCGCCTACCTCCTCGGCTCATCTTTTGCTATAAAACTCATGAGAAAATTATTGTAAAGGTTGTTGATCAGTTATTAGAGAATTGCAAGTAGTTTCTCTTGAGACACAGTCTCTGAGTAAAGTTGTAAGATAGGCTGAGGAATATGTTTTCAAACTGAGTATTCAGCTATTGGAAATGTTGTACTTGACTGGTATTGCTATTTAATATGACAAGCACATTTCTTTGGATCCTAATCTAAAGTAGCGGTGATGTTTTCCTACCTCTGTGTTTTAATTCATTTCATTTCGTTTCTACTGGCTTGCATCAGAATATTGGCATAGGATTTACCCTTGTTAGGTACCCTATGTTTCTGCTCTCCTTGCCATTAATGTTTTTCTTCTGAATGTGTGATCTAAGAATTGATTTCAGTTAATTTAACCAGTGTAGTGGATGTTGTTTCCTGCTCTCTGATGTATGAATTAAATGAATCTGTTTTTAGATGTTTCCAGTTAAGGATTTAGCTGGAAGATTTGGGAACACTGGGGAGTATATTTAGCCCTATCCACTAGGATCCTTGTGCGACCAATTGGTCTTTAACTTCGTGCCCTGAATCTGTGTTGTCTCCTCCACTCCTACCATTCCATATAACACTAGCATCTTTGAGATCCTATGTTTTAGATGACTAGCCCAATTGAAAGCCTGCCTATTGATTAGCAAGAAATCCTTTCCTGACTCCATTTCCCAATGGTCTTGAATGCTTCTTGGAATACTTCACCTCTGCCTTATCCCTCTTTCCTCATTCTTTTCTTACATTGAACCCTTCGTTCCTGATAACCAGCCACCAAACAAACAATCAAACAAACAAACCCTGAGCCTTATAACTAGCCTGACATCTTAACGCTGAGCTTTAAGGTCATATACCTTTGACATATCATAGAGAGATCCCTCTCTGGACCCAGGAGGGCTAGATCCTGAGGTTTGAAAGTGGTTTGATGTTGCCTCATCTTTTTTTCTTGCCAATCTGGCCAAAACATGGGAACCCCAACACTAATTATGAAGAAAATAATCTTAGTGAACTATATCACCCATCGATCAAAACATTATTTTAAAATTCTTTTCCTATTAATGCAATCGATTTCGATTGAAATTTATCAAATATTGAAGAAACCATTTATATCGATATTTCGACCAAACCCGACGTTATAGAAAAAAATCATGTTGGTGTGTCTTTTTCTCCATCAGAATTGGAAACATATCGCTCTCCCTTTCATGAATTCTGTGATGTATTTTCTTGGTATTACGAGGAAATTCCAAGCATAGATACTAGTATCGTTGAAGACACTATTAATATGTACCCTGATGTCAAGCCGGTACTTCAACGCCTTCATCCTGTTCATCCGAAGAAGGCTGCTACCATTAAAGAAGAAGTTGAAAAACGTTTGTGTGTTGGTTTCATTTACCCTGTTCCGCTAACTGAGTGGGTTTCCAACATCGTTCCTGTTATGAAAAAACAAGGAACCATCAGAGTGTGCGTCAATTATCTGGATGTCAATCGTGCTTGCCCAAAAGACAATTATCCTACTCCCTTTATCGACCAGATTATTGACGATTGTGCTAGATGTGAAATATTTTCATTCATGGATGAATTTTCTGGCTACAGTAAAATCAATATCCGCCTAGAGGACCAATATAAGATAGCATTCATCTATCCCTAGGGCATATTCGCTTATCGGAAACTCTCGTTTCGTTTAAATAACATTGGGGAAACTTTTCAAAGAGATATAGATTATGCTTTCAATGAAATCAAGCACATTGTTCAACCCTATCTAGGTGATTTACTCATGCATTCACGAAATTGGATTGATCACCTGATGCATTTGAGAGCTATCTTTTTACACTGCCAACACTACAAAATGCACCTCAATCCACATAAATGTGTGTCTTGTGTTGGTTTTGGTTGTTTTCTAGGATTCGTCATCTCAAAAGTGTTGGCCGAAGGTTGTCATTGATGGTAATATTCTTTCCCTTCCAATATTTTCTCCCCCTTTGACATCAATAGCAAATGGGGTACTCAAGACTCCTCCTATCATCCTGCTTCATGCTACTCCCCCTGTCATGGTGCTCTTCTTGGAAATGTGGTTCATGATAGATGTGTTTACATTTATTCATGTGATGAACCATCTCCCCCTATCTACACAAATTACTTTATCTCATGAAGGATTGTTCACCTTGTGTGATCAAGTAGAAGGCATCATCATAATATCAAGTTTTTCTTCAATGGATTTACTTCCGAGAGATGATTTATCAAGATTGTCCATGTGTAACTCATCAAGGATTTCATAGGACCCAGTCACAGATCAAGTTCTGCAAGAATACTCAAGAAACACAAAGCTCCCCCTATCTATATGCATGGTCTCCTTTTAGGCAGAGTCTCATCATCAAATACCTAGAATATCAAGGATGACAGATCAAGCCAACAACATGTGTTGTTGGCTATAATGTTCAAGAGATTTTCGGATTCAACTTGTTTCCTTTTCCATACTTGTGTAACTTTCTTCGTTGGCTTGGTTTTCATGGTTTTATCTTGTTTAGGACCCCAAGTCAAGTTACAATCATGAGCCATATGTCCAATATTATGGAAATTGAAGCATTCCATCATATTCATGAGTGAAGAAGCATAAATTCTTGCAAATTTTCTTCTAGGAGATTGACGGGGACCATTATATTTGTCTTTGTGATATGCCCTACAATATTTTTCCATGTGCCAAAATTTTGTACAAGAATAGAAATATCCAAGAAATATGCTTTGGTACCTGGGAGATGAAGAATTCCTTGAAGTACTTCTGAAGTATTTTTTCCTTGGGATTCTTTGATGATATTGATTGATGTCAATATGACATTGAATGAGATTTCAATATTCATGAGATGCATGGTTCCATATGATGATGTCATTCCTCTTGGTTAATAAGGATTTCATTAATTATGATGTGCTTATTCTTGATGAAGAATATTGGATCCAGTATGATGTCAAGATGACATGGTTAATGGAAGATCATTTGATGGCATGGACAATGTCTAGGGACATGACATGAAGAACACTTGATGACATGATGACATGGATTACATCATGAGCCTATGATGAAGAAGCCTAATAAGAGTAAGCCCATCCATGAAGAAGTCTACATTTCCTACCTCCAATTCAGCAACAATAAATTACCAGTTACATTCAAAAATATTTTTTACTATCTTAGATGCCAAATTTCACTATGACACCTACACCACCTTTTAGAGCATAATTTTATCTTTCTAATGAGCTCTTATTTGGCCAGAAACTCCAAGCAGTTTGGTTGATATGAATTTTTCAAGTTAAGGAAATAATTTTGTCCTTGAGCTGACCTGTGCTAGCCTACACATGTCGGCCTACCTCCAAAAAGACGCATCCTTTCATCTTGACGTCAAACTCATATAAAAAAGAGGCTTGGACAATTCATTTGACCAAGGAATTTTGGTGAATACACCTCAGAAGATAAGGAACAACAACTAAGACACCAAAGAAAGAAGCTTAAGGATGAAAGGAGTTGTTCTGAAATTTGTTTGAGCTTAAAGATCACTAAATTGCATTAAAATTTCTGTGAGGACTCTTAGAAAAAGTGCAGACTTCCTTAAACTAATTCTTGGACTGATTAAAAGCTTGGAAAAGTCTCTATGGCATGTTACAGCAACCTTTGGAGGCCAAAACCGTGATAGCCCTCTGTGGATTTTTTTGAAGCCCAACAAACTATGGAGTCACGGTATTATAACCTCAGATCTGCTGAATTTTTTTTCTTCTTGGTGCCAAGTGTCATACTGAAAAGTGATTATACTATACCAGCCATCAAATCAGTGTTATAAATGCTTGTTCTTATGGTATAACTTCACGACATAGGCTCATATGTTTTTATATTTGCAGTCTCAACATAGCTACAGGAATTCGAACCTTATTGCAGCCTCAGATCAAGACTACAGGACTTTGGTGTGCTCTTTTGTGATGAATCTCTAACCTATGGTGTCAAAATAAGTTCGAATCCTTGACTATAGTGAGCCTGAAGTTATAAGTGTCCTCTTTTGATCTTGGATTGGACAAGTGTGTGAATTAATATATTTGCATTTATATAACAGTGAACTCGGTGCTGGACAATGAAGAAATTTTGAAGAAGTGAAAGTTTGAACCGTGATAATTTTGGAAGCATGAACAAAGAAGTTTTTGGAGCCTTGGATAGTCATGTAGTTAGAGGTATTTCGAAGTAGATTTTGGAAGACATTTTAGGTGAAAAATTGAGCAATAAACAAGGAGGAGATAAACCCAGTCTTACCTCCTAGATCATATATTTTGAAACATACAGTGAAGAAATGTTTATAGCACCAAGGATAGATATCAATTGTGTAACATCAATATCAGTGGTGGAGACTTATATTAATAGTGAATGGATTTTGAGCACATATTAAGGAGCTTTTGGAAAGATATATTGTTTGGGAAAGGAGTATCGAAGACACCTTTAAAAAGGTTATCTTGAAGACCTTCTTGGAGACTTTTATTGAATCCCTTGTGAAGTGACCTTGAAGAAGGTTCCAGATTGAAGACATTTTATTGAGAAGCCTCGTGTGATCTTGGAGATAAAATTGAAGGACGTGATGCATTAGCCATCATGAGGTGACCTTGGAGAAAGTTTTTGGGTGACATGGAGAGAAGTGGAGACACATTCATGAGAAGACAAGGTTGTCATTGATGACTTGATGTGGAGACTAAGTGAGGGGATATTTGAGGATTGTCAGGGATTACTGAAGAAGACATTAGGAGTTGTAAAGAATAACCAAACATATTTTGACAAAGTGAATCCGATGGTTGGAGCCCATTGAAATAAGGTTGGTGCCTTGAAAGATAGGGTTGGAGCCCTAGAGGATTGGAGTCCTCAAGAAACAAGGTCGAAGCCTATACCAGAGATAGGGTTCGATCCCTAGAGGTTGGTGCCTCAAATTGACAAGTTTGGATCCTTGGAAAGTCCAAGTCGGTGCTTGGCATAATACAGGTTGGAGATTGGAATATTGGAGTCTTCATCTAGGGTTGGAGCCCTATACTATTATTGTAAGAAGAAATTAATAAAAGTATTTATTCCATCATTGTTCATTTTTTGTTCTAAATATAAGTGATCTAACTAGTAAAAATAGCAATTGAAAAGAAATATTGATTCACCCCCCCTGAGTATTTCCAACATTGGAATTAGAGCCATTACCTTCATTAAAATTCTAACAACTTGAAGGTTTATCATTAGAACATAAATGGCAAAGCCAAGGAATAAAGGTTTGTAATGTTCCAAAATTTTCATTAAGTTAATTGGAACATTAATTTTTCTTTTCTTTTAATAAAGAGAATAAAATGGATAAGGGAGCCCATGAAGAAGCATAATAAACACTCCAAATGTGCAAAGGGGTCACTTAAGTGGCTTATTGTTCATCTCCTGGTGTGAAAAGGGGGGAATATAAGAAGACTAGATCCAGTTTGATCAAGTCAAACAACGTTGCATGGAGGGAGTGAGTCACCTAGTGTAATGTTCATATTTAGCCCAAGCTAATAGGAATACTTCATTTTGTTTCTTTATTATTATTTGATGAATAAAATGTAGAGGAGGACATGCAAAGCTCCTTAAAATCAAATAATAAATACATTCCCAATGTGAAAAAGGATAAATCTGGGCCTTTGCAACAAAAATCCACTTATGTGTGAACAGAAATTGGACCACCTTGGAGAACCAGCATAGTTTTAGAAGAAGGTTCCAATTTGAAAGGGGTTAAGTCCATTGAACTGGTTTAGGGTTTTTGCACATGTTCAAGTTATAAAAAGGAGGTGAGGGCTCAAGAGATGGTTGTTGAATTATTTTCGAAATAGAAGTTGCTTGAGCAACTCTAGCTCTCTTGGTTGTTTAGCCTAAGGGAAGAGGATTTCCTGTTTAGGAATCCTCCCTCCTTCCTTGAGTAGCTCTTGGAGGAGAATGTACTGAAATGAGCCACTCTCTGACATTTTGGCCAAGCTCCATCTATTAGCAGCACTAGTCCTGTTGAGGATTTTGTAGCTACTTGAGTTCCAACAAGTGGTAGTCTAGATCTACAAAGAACTAGTGTTTTGGAGGAGATTTTGGCCAAGCTCCATCTATTAGCAGCGCTAGTCCTGTTGAGGATTTTGTAGCTACTTGAGTTCCAGCAAGTGGTAGTCTAGATCTGCAAAGAACTAGTGTTTTGGAGGAGATTTCTCTCAGGGAGGGTGTCTTATGACCACCCGGAAGAGGATCTCTCTCTTATTCTGTATTTAGATCTATAATTTATAGAATTTGCTTCATTTTTATACAGCTACTGTGCAGTCCCTCTCAATAACTACGTTTCTGCACTTGAGGGTTTTAATGTTATTTCAGTTTTATGCAATAAATGATCTTCAGTGATTGAGTCCCTCTTAACCTAATATAATATATTCTAGAACCTTGACCCTTCATTTTACGTATATTTTCTTATAAACCTATTTTAGTGCATAAAATGCTGCTTTTCCCCATATTTCTAATGTTAAAAGCTTAGTAAAGAGTGTTGTTATTATTTATATTGGTTTCTAAGCATTCTCATACACATTTTATGGTATATTAAGCCATCATACCTGAATAATGCGTGTTCTAGGCATGATTTGTTGAGTAAACACTTTTGGGATATTACCTCTCGACAAGAGTCTATAGACAGAGTCTAAAAAGGGCTAGATAGCCTCTGAATATCACCCTCTCTTTAGAGGTGACATATTCAGTAAATTCCCCTTCATTTAATCTCTGGTTTAGATCATATTGTTGATTTTTAATGTCTTAGGAGGAAATATCTCACTGATACCACTTTGTGGGAGATCTGTTTAGCAGATCTAAGATAAATTGTTTCTGATAAAAATCCATATTTAAGTCCCACACAGCATATGCAATAGGAACCAAGCTTTGGTCTACATTTTATTTATCCATTTCTCCTTATACAACGTTCCTATTCAGCAGCTGGGCAAGATTCCTAAAAAAGGAACATTACAGTGGTATCAAATCCTGATCTCTGGCACAACCTGTGAGATCAAGCTATCAGTGAATTAAGAGCAGAATCAGAGATCGGATTGATGGAGAGGATGAGATTACTCTCATCAATTTTCATATCAGAAAAGGGCCTCTCCAAGGAGGTTCAACCAATGGAAGAAGAAGGGCGCAATGAAACTCCAAGAGGGTTTCAAAGTGGAAGAAGCTACAGTGAAATTCCTAGAGAATTTCAAGAAGATGGAGAAGTACCTAGTACTTATTATGATGTGTGTGAGAATTTAGCCACACAATATAATTTAAAATTTTGTCCCACACCTACTTTCTTGTTGAGAGAAAGAGAAGAAGAAGGAGGAATGACAGAAAAAGAGATCCCCCTACTCTTTTTCCAGACCTTGAAGGGTATTCAAGAAAATCTCAAGGAGGTTGAGGGGGTAGAGACTTGTACCAGCGCTGGCACAACCTTGGAGGATAAACCTTCATGTTCAATGGAGGAAGACTACACAGTTGCAGAAGAAGCTCTTGCTTCTTGATGCAGGCTCACCCTGCAATACCCAGGATCTTCAATTGACATGCATATAAGAATGCATGCTCAGTAATGCTCAAATCCAAATCTCAATCTCTGGAAAATTCATTTCTTCGGAAGCTCATTTAACTTCAATCATAAACATCATTCATGCACATGTGTTTATACCCATCATCCCAATTTACATGCCTTCAAATCAAATAAACATCATTCATTCTAAAGCCCAATCTTGTACATGAGCCTTTTAAGATCAGATTTCTTTTTATGATCAGATTTCAACCAAACAAATGCGCCATGTTCTAATATTCAATTATACATTGTTTTAAACCAAACCAACCAAACTCATAGAATTTCATGCTTACCCAATGCTGTCTTCAGCGAATTTTCCCGACTTGTATTTCCCCAATTCTCCAGCGCTAACACAATTATTTGACACTGCTTCCAAACTGGATCTTAAATATTCGAACTGCCGCTTCAAACTGACATTCGATTCCTCTGAATTTGAATTACACGGACCTGAAATCGACTTCAATTGTATTCACTCGTCTACAGCATATTTAATCGAACAGAATTCCTCCAATCGATGCCACTAGAGGAATCGATTTCAGCAACATATCCACAAAGTTCAGAAATTGACTTACTGCGTCCCTCAGACACCAGTAACCCAGATTCAATATTGAATTCTTCAACATGCCAGTGCTCTAATTCAAAGTCTAATAAAAAACTCAACACATCAATACAATTGCTAATTGAATGATGTGCCTACCTGCGTTACTCTGTTCACGTCTGGCACTTCAACATCTGCATTGGATTCGAACTGGTTTGTCTCAATACCAGTGCTTCTGATTTATACAACCTATCATCAATCCGTCCTGACACCTTTGATAATAACTCGTCCTCTGCACCAGCGTTTTCACTCCACGCTTTTGTTGCCACTGAATTGTAATTAAATCTGCGCTTTGTTTAAAACTTTCAACAAGCTGCAAACAATTATAATCCCATCGATTTCTGCAATTAACAATTACAATATTGATCCACATAGCGCATCCAAATTCTCCATAGATGAGATCGATTTAAAACTGCTACTGTTCTACATTACCGCACAGTCATATAGCAGTTGGATTTTTTTAAATCAATGCATATAAAAGTACCATGTTCATATACAGCTTAACGCTTTCCATTCAGTTCAACAATGGTCTCAACGCACCAACGAATAGCAATTTCTGCTATCGATCACTCAGAAATATATAAGCCTGACATAACAGAGTTTTGCGTACAGGATTTCTCACCAAACTTAAAATGTATTAAAATAACCCCTTATGCAGAGCTTTAACGCCTTTTATACTCACCAAGTATGCATCACGGTTTTCACATTTACTGGCGCTCTCCTCTTTCCATTATCAATCAAATTCAGATCGATTTAACATAACCACTCATTCGACATAGATAAGCTCATTTATTTAACACAGATGACAATTGTTATATGAATATCGATCCTTTTAGCTTGTATGCATAAATCAACCTCACAAATTCTTTTATTGCACCTTCCTTTGGTTGATCTTTCCAACAATCAATTCCTCAACCATATATATACATTTAACCAGAAATAAATATAACTTTTGCAATCAATCACCGAATGTAGATATATAATCTGAAATCAAAACAAATTACTTACAAACTCTTGTTGGCCTGATATTCCAGATTGATGGCCCTTACAATTTACCAAAGGCTTACAGCCTTGGTTGTTCAAAACCAGCTCTCTACCACTCTCTCACTCTCTCTCACACACCTCTCATGCCTTTGAGGCTTGATGAATTTATACAATTTTTAAAAATGAACTAATTAAATGCTCAATCCCCTTAATATCTCAACACCACTAGAATATCTCAACAAACCCTATTATCTAGAATCTTATCCCTTCATATCCTTAACCAAATTCTCTCATATCCTTTTATTAATAAAAGGATATTTACAAAATCTTCACCTTCTCTTATTTTATTCAAATTAATTAATAAAATATTAAAAATTGTCACACCCCCTTTCTAACATATTTACAAATAAAAAAAATGCCCTTGATGCTCTTGCATCAGACTCCCCATGTAAGAAAATTCATGACCACCTGGTCATAAGTCTGGATAATTATTTCCTCCTGGATCCCAAATTTTATTTTGTAATCTTTCCTTGCTTGTCAATTGCTTTACTGCTGTTGTTATCTGCTGTTGTCCTCCAGGTTTCCATATTTTGTGCTGTAGTGCTCCACTTGCTCTACCTTCCAAGTCTGATACAGTCTTTCTCTTGTTGTCTCTCCTTTTCTTTCTTGCTGCCGTCTTTCTCTGGGACATTTTCATCATTAACCTCCTTATCAACTCAATTTCTCTGTCCAGTATATCCTCTGTCTGCTGATTGTTTCCATCTCTTGATTGCTGAACTCTCATTCTTGCTTGTTCTTCACTTGTTTTGATCGCTTCCTTTTCACCCTTACTGTTGTTTTGCACCTTTTCTGCTGCTGCTACATCGTCTTTTAGAACAATTTCTTGCCTCTGTTTTCTGCATCTGTCAATTTCTTCTTGATTATTATTTATGACAACTGCTTTGTCATCCTTCTTCAGCAATCTATCCTTAACATCCTTCAGTAGATGTTCTTTCTCTTCTTCTTCCATTTGGCTATCCACCTGTGTCAAATATGTTCCAGCGTCTGCAACAACATCTTCAATTATAAGACAATCATTATAATAAAAAATATAAGGCCTCTGTACCTCTTTTCCCTTCAGCAACACTTCAGTATGTTGCGTTGATTTCTCTTCTTCTGTCAGCATATCAGTATGCTGATTCAAACTCAAAGAACTCTTGAGACTGTCAGCTAGTCTCCTCTTCTCATCATTTATTTCAATGATGTCTTCCAGCATTTTTCCACGGTAGTGAACTGATTCTTTCCCAACCTCTTTATCATATTTTTCTTCAAAACTTTCATCTTCTAGAAGGTACTCTTTCACATCTTTGACAACTTCAAAAGACTGCCTATCTTCCTCCAAACCTGCAATCACACACAAATCATTAGTTCTAAAATCACAAGACCTTACGGTCTTATTTGATGCTTCAGTCATCAAATCTTCCGGCTGCTTCGAATCATTCATATGATTCAACTCCTCTAGCTCTTCATCACTTTCAAAAAGTAATGGTCCACTCTCTAGGTAACATATTGAAACTTCAACATCTTTTTCAGTATCTTCATTTTGCTGTAGCTCAACTCTTTTGAGCTTCTCTACCCTCTGTTTGGCATCAATAACCTGTTCAAGTTCCCTTAGTTCCTTTATCAACTGCATATTCACCTGATGATTCCTCTTCTCTTGTAGCCTCTGCCACTTTAGCTTCTTTCTTATGACATAACCATGCTTCTGGTCTACCTCATTTCTTTGCAACATCTCCATTAACACCTCAAGCTGAACTTCTATCTCCGCCTTTTCCCTCTCATATTCCTCTTTGCTTAACTGTCTCTGTATGCCAATTGCCTTGGCATCCTTCTTCTTTTGTCCTCTGCTTTGGTTTATTTCAGAACCTCTATTACGACTGTCACTAGTCATCATCCTTTCCATCTCTATGAGTTCCTCACTCACTTTACTATGAGTTGCACTCAAGCCTCTTCAGCAGCAAGTCCTGTCCTGCCGCCACTTACCTCACCAAGCTCTCCTCACTCAGTCTTTTGGCGAGCAATTGGTTCTCTATCTCCGGAACCTCCTTTGAGCACTTCTCTTTGCTCTTTCTGGCTTCAACTCATCTGCATGTTCTAAGAACACAACTGTCCTCCTTTTCCAATCTCTATTGGAATTCCCCGAGGTTCTGCTACATCTCTGTTTTCACTTAGAGCTTTCACTAGCTTCCTTTATCTGTAAGCAATTTTAACCACATTGCCTTTTGGGAGTTGCAATAATACTTCAATGCAAAGACTACAATATTCTATTCTTCAAATTCAAATAAAACCATATCATCTTACCTCCAAGATCTCGTCTGATCTTGTCCTTCCATTCTCCTGCACTTCAATTACCTTCAGAATCTCACCACTCCTGCAAATCTGTTTCAGCAAATCTTTATGCTTCCTCTACACAATTTCTCGATATTCAACTACTGTCAATCAGATTTTAAAATCTGATCATCTCTTCCAATCTTCTAGCTTTGTCTGGCAAAATTTAGCTGTCAGCAACAATTCCTTCTTTGCTGATTTTCTTCATTGCTGCAACCATCAATCCTCATTCCATTTCTTTGTCAGTAAAACTCAATTCAAAATTAAACAAACACAATACCTGCACGATCCAAGTGAATTTCCATTCCCCAACATCGTTGTGGATTCTTTCTGTCTCTGCAATCTCTGCTTAATTCTGCTTTACCTGCCTCTAAGAACTTAATTGTTCTTCTCCATTCTCCCAGCTGTACTCTGGTTGCTTGACTTTCAGATTAGAATCTGATCTCCCTTACCTGCATGCACATCTGCTACTTCATAAACGATGTCATAATTTATCCCTGCACTTATTGCCTGCAATTTTTCAATCACTCATACAACTCATATCGAATTTTACCAATCAAAACAGAATTCTATTATGTTCGAATGCATAACCGAGAGTTACTTCTCCACACAAAATTTGATATAAATTCAAATTCAGTCTTCAACGCTTTTCAAGAAACCTTCATTCAGAGCCAAGCTTTGATACCAAAAATGATGCAGGCTCACCCTGCAATACCCAGGATCTTCAATTGACATGCATATAAGAATGCATGCTCAGTAATGCTCAAATCCAAATCTCAATCTCTGGAAAATTCATTTCTTCGGAAGCTCATTTAACTTCAATCATAAACATCATTCATGCACATGTGTTTATACCCATCATCCCAATTTACATGCCTTCAAATCAAATAAACATCATTCATTCTAAAGCCCAATCTTGTACATGAGCCTTTTAAGATCAGATTTCTTTTTATGATCAGATTTCAACCAAACAAATGCGCCATGTTCTAATATTCAATTAGACACTGTTTTAAACCAAACCAACCAAACTCATAGAATTTCATGCTTACCCAACGCTGTCTTCAGCGAATTTTCCCGACTTGTA
Source organism: Pinus albicaulis (assembly GCA_034641835.2). NCBI lineage: Eukaryota > Viridiplantae > Streptophyta > Pinopsida > Pinales > Pinaceae > Pinus > Pinus albicaulis. The sequence continues at coordinate 600,077,738 of CM076580.1, forward strand.
TTTCCCCAATTCTCCAGCGCTAACACAATTCTTTGACACTGCTTCCAAACTGGATCTTAAATATTCGAACTGCCGCTTCAAACTAACATTCGATTCCTCTGAATCTGAATTACACGGACCTGAAATCGACTTCAATTGTATTCACTCGTCTACAGCATATTTAATCGAACAGAATTCCTCCAATCGATGCCACTAGAGGAATCGATTTCAGCAACATATCCACAAAGTTCAGAAATTGACTTACTGCGTCCCTCAGACACCAGTAACCCAGATTCAATATTGACTTCTTCAACATGCGAGTGCTCTAATTCAAAGTCTAATACAAAACTCAACACATCAATACAATTGCTAATTGAATGCTGTGCCTACCTGCGTTACTTTGTTCACGTCTGGCACTTCAACATCTGCATTGGATTCGAACTGGTTTGTCTCAATACCAGTGCTTCTGATTTATACAACCTATCATCAATCCGTCCTGACACCTTTGATAATAACTCGTCCTCTGCACCAGCGTTTTCACTCCACGCTTTTGTTGCCACTGAATTGTAATTAAATCTGCGCTTTGTTTAAAACTTTCAACAAGTTGCAAACAATTATAGTCTCATCGATTTCTGCAATTAACAATTACAATATTGATCCTCATACAGATCCAAATTCCCTAAATAGATGAGATCAATTTAAACTCAAGTATCCGTTTCTACATACACGCATTACCATATAGCAAGTTGGATTTTTTAAATCAATACAGAAAAATTTCTGCTCTCATATACGCCTAACGTTTCCATTCAAATAATAATGAACTAACGCACTCAATCTAATAGCAATTTCGCTATAGATCACTCGTAAATATATAAGCCTGACATAACAGAGTTTTGCGTACAGGATTTCTCACCAAACTTAAAATGTATTAAAATACCCCCTTATGCAGAGGTTTAACGCCTTTTATACTCACCAAGTATGCAACACGGTTTTCACATTTACTGGCGCTCTCCTCTTTCCATTATCAATCAAATTCAGATCGATTTAACATAACCACTCATCCGACATAGATAAGCTCATTTATTTAACACAGATGACAATTGTTATATGAATATCGATCCTTTTAGCTTGTACGCATAAATCAACCTCACAAATTCTTTTATTGCACCTTCCTTTGGTCGATCTTTCCAACAATCAATTCCTCAACCATATATATACATTTAACCAGAAATAAATATAACTTTCACAATCAATCACCAAATGTATATATATAATCTGAAATCAAAACAAATTACTTACAAACTCTTGTTGGCCTGATATTCGAGATTGATGGCCCTTACAATACCAAAGGCTTACAGCCTTGGTTGTTCAAAACCAGCTCTCTACCACTCTCTCACTCTCTCTCACACCTCTCATGCCTTTGAGGCTTGATGAATTTATACAATTTTTAAAAATGAACTAATTAAATGCTCAATCCCCTTAATATCTCAACACCACTAGAATATCTCAACAAAACCCTATTATCTAGAATCTATCTTTCATATCCTTAACCAAATTCTCTCATATCCTTTTATTAATAAAAGGATATTTACAAAATCATCACCTTCTCCTATTTTATTCAAATTAATTAATAAAATATTAAAAATTGTCACACCCCCTTTCTAACATATTTACAAATAAAAAAATGCCCTTGATGCTCCTGCATCACTTCTACATCTCATCAAGGTATGGTCAAGAGTTCATCCGTTTTCATTTCAGCCCATTGCATGGAGAGATCTACATTTCATATGCTGCTGATCTAGAACAACAGAGTTGCACTGCGCTGTACAAGAGAAGTAAGGGAGGAATAAGATCTTCCCTTGGATATATCAAAGGGGCTACATTTCCAAATCCCTTGAGATGGAGAAGGTGCAAAAGAATGATAATACCGAGAGAAGATGGGGAAGAGGGCCAATCTCATTCCTATCTATTGCAAAAGGTTGATGCACCTAAAGAGGTGATTGGATTGCACAGTGGAAGCATGGAGTGTTTTCTCCATTCATGTATTCAGTCACCACTATATGATGTCTCATTTCCTGGAGACATTGCACCAAGAAGGCCACTTGATCAGCAAGAAGAGGTGAATGCTTCACATGGTGAGGCATTGCCCATTGGTTTTAGAGAAGTGGAGACCTTGGGAGGTCTTGAAGTAGCGCTGAGAGTCTTGGGTAGGCTCAAGGAGGAGAGAAGAAGTCTCTCAACATCATCCACACCCACTCTCATTTTAGTTTCTGCGTTGTGACAGGAAAAGTAGGGGAAGGATAGCAGCCTTCCCACATCTACATTTTGCATGGGAGATATGCATGCACATGACTCTTGGGAAGAGTTATTACAGTCTTCTCTCTTCTCTTGGAGAATGGAAGGAGGCTCATCTATGAGCTACTCCCATTGCATGAGCAAAACTTGTGGTAAGGGTGTTGATTATCTTGATTTATCTCATGTATACATGCATCCCTTAACCACATATGTGCAGGATGTTGCTCCAAGGAGGAGCATTCTTATTTTGAGGTTGCATGGTCTACTTGAGGCCATGACCAATGTTGATAACTACTCCCTAGGAGGAATTGGGGAGGAATTCTGTTTTGGAGGACATACTTACATTGCCTCATCCACCATACACTTCCTCCAAGCTTATGAAGAGATTGGGGCAGCATGCAAGTGGTTGGAAGACCACATTTTTCAGCAGTCTCTATTGCAGTTGAGGTCCAAACTGCGTTGGTTTCATATGAGGGATCATTTCCCTTCATATTTGTTGCATATGGCAGCCAACATGAATTATATTCTTGCTCCCTATGTTGCTGATATTTCTATTTTCATGAGGAGCATATGTGCAAGAGGAGGAATGATACATTGGATGAATGTATCCATTTGGAATGCACTCTCCCATATTCAATTGAGTTTCAAGAAGAGGAGGGGAATTTTTGTGGCTACTGTATGGTACATTGTATCATCTTCTACCAAGGGTCATGTATTGAGTTTGTATCATGAAGGGGAGCCTCTCACATGGGAGGAATTAGAGCAAGACATGTTTTGCTTGATCTCCATTCAGCCAATGCTTATTTTCCTCTATCATTTCCAAGCTTTGAAGAAGCTTATTTCAGCAAGAAAGTGGTGGGATGGCCACTTATGGTATCATGACTTGACAGCAAGATGATGGACAGCGCTGGTCTCAAGGGAGGGAATATTGTCACCATCCAGCACATCATATGGCACTTAGTCCACATGTCTTTTGGAGCACATATGGTGAAGATAAATTGTTCACTGTATGCATAAGAGGGTGGGAAAGGAGGCTTACTGGAATCAATGGAGGATATCATGAAGTTTCAGATTCCTTTTGGCTTCATGGTGACCACATTTTTGCAGCCTAGGATCCACAACTCCACATCCATCAATAGTGGGAAGAGGGACATCGTGAGTTAGATATATTCATCCCTCATTTCTAGCCTTGTAACCCCTACTCAATGCACATCATGGGGATTAATGATTTTTTTTATGAGCTATCAAGGATGGCTCCTTTTATTTGGATGATAGCATGGGTGTGGGAGACACTCATTGGGAAAAAATTTCCCCATGCTCTTCATCACTCCTACCTGATGAGGCCATTGAGCAACAAGAATATCACCACTTTTACCTCCCATTTATCATGATGTACACTTGCTATTTTTCACTTGGAGAAGGTCGTTGGAGGGTAGATTCATTGCTTATCATTTGCAGCTATGGTGGGATCCATTGATGAGGCCACAGAAAAGGGAAGGAGAAGTCTAGTTCTTCCTTGCAGTTTCTTGAGGACAAGCAACATTTTGAAGGGGGAGGACTGTAATATTCCTATTTAGCCCAAGCTAATAGGAATACTTCATTTTGTTTCTTTCTTATTGTTTGATGAATAAAATGTAGAGGAGGACATGCAAAGCTCCTTAAATCAAAGAATAAATACATGCCCAATGTGAAAAAGGATAAATATGGGCCTTTGCAACAAAAATCCACTTGTGTGTGAAAAGAAATTGGACCACCTTGGAGAAACAGCGCAGTTTTAGAAGAAGGTTCCAATGTGAAAGGGGTTGAGTCCATTGAAGTGGTTTAGGGTTTTTGCACCCATTCAAGTTATAAAAAGGAGGTGAGGGCTCAAGATATGGTTGTTGAAGTATTTTCGAAATAGAGGTTGCTTGAACAACTCTAGCTCTCTTGGTTGTTTAGCCTAAGGGAAGAGGATTTCTTGTTTAGGAATCCTCCCTCCTTCCTTGAGTAGCTCTTGGAGGAGAATGTACTGAAATGAACCACTATCTGGAATTTTGGCCAAGCTCCATCTATTAGCAACGCTAGTCCTGTTGAGGATTTTTTAGCTGCTTGAGTTGCAGCAAGTGGTAGTCTAGATCTGCAGAGATCTAGTGTTTTGGAGGATATTTCTCTCAGGGAGGGTATCTTGTGACCACCTGGAAGAGGATCTCTCTCTTATTTTATATTCAGATCTGTAATTTATAGTGTTTTCTTCATTTTTATACAGCTACTATGCAGTCCCTCTCAAGAACTGCGTTTCTACACTTGAGGGTTTTAATGTTATTTCAGTTTTGTGCAATAGGTGATCTTCAGTGATTGAGGCTTGCCTCTCACTTTGTAAATCTTTGATGTACCTACTGTTTAAGCTATTTTCAGATCTGATCTCTGTTATAATAAATTCATCTTCAGAAACTCTGAGCATTCTGCAGTTCTGTAGCTTATATGTCAGATCTACACTTATTCCAGCATTATTTTAATGAAATTCCAAGGGGATCTTGTAGAGAAGGCTGAGTAGTTTCCAGATCTGGTATGGATCTGATGTTTTAGCCATAGATCTGTCATAGATCTGAGTTTTCACTTACAGCAGCTGAAACCCCTGAAAAATAATGTTGATATAGTCTGCAGTCTTTTTTCTATGTGTTGCAGCAACTCATTGCAGGGTTTTTCTTCATGAAAATGTTTGTTTTCATTTGCATAATCCACATGAGCCTCATTCTGAGCTTGCATTTTGAAATTACTGCATAAACTCAGCCATACCCTTTAGAAATTAGGCTACCCAAGCTTCAGCACTTTTCTGCATAATTTAGGTCGTGGGAAATCAGGGTTTTTCTTGACTACTCGGGAAGGACGAACTATTTAACATAGCAAAACGCCTTTGTTTGAGCTGAAATTAGGCATTTGAGTCCCTATTAACCTAATATAACATATTCTAGAACCTTTACCCTTCATGTTACACATATTTTCTTATACACCTATTCCCCATATTTCTAATGTTAAAAGTTGAGTAAAGAGTGTTGTTGTTCTTTCTATTGGTTTCTGAGCGTTATCATATACATTTTATGGTATATTAAACCATCATACCTGAAGAATTCATTTTCCAAGCATGATTTGCTGAGTAAACCCTTTTAGGATATTACCTCTCGACAAGAGTCTATAAACAAAGTCTGAAAAGGGCCAGATAGCCTCTGAATCTCACCCTCTCTTTAGAGGTGACATATTCAGTAAATTTCCCTTCAGTCAATCTCTGGTTTAGATCAGATTGTTGATTTTTAATGTCTTAGGAGGAAATATCTCACTGATACCAATTTGTGGGAGATCTGTTTAGCATATCTAAGTTGAATTGTTTCTGATGAAAATCCATATTTAAGTCCCACACAACATATGAAATAGGAACCAAGCTTTGGTCTGCATTTTATTTGTCCATTTCTCCTTATACAGCGTTCCTATTCAGCAGCTGGGAAAGATTCCTGAAAAAGGAACATTACACCTAGTGGGACAACGCAGTTTTCATGGGAGAGATATTATTGGATGAGAGAAACCCTAATGGGTGGGGTCCATGACAAGTAATCCTTCTCTTGATATAAAAGGGGAAAAGAGAGCCATTTTTCATTATGTTGAAGAATTCAAATTTTCTCTGCTCTCTCCAGTTGTGCAACTAGGATAGCTTGTGCTGCTTAGCACAAGGGAGATTTATGTTTAGAAGTTTCCCCTCCTTCATTGGGAGGCTTTGGAGGACCTATTATTCATTCTCTTCACATCTAGGCTTGAGGCCAAGGTGACCATCTTCAGCTACAGCATTTTTCAGCTTGGTAGAAACGTTGAGTTGTTGGAGGTTGCAATGAGGATCCATTATCACCCACTTCCGGAGCTATTTTTGCAGAGGAGGAGCTCATTCTTTCTCTGGGAGATCAGTGGGAAAGATCCTGGAGCTTATTTGTAGATTTTGGCATTGGGCCATATGTTTCATCTCATTCACAGTGAAGTCTCTTCCTCCTACTGCGTTATTTTCAGTGGGCACTTGTAGGAGGGATTCACACTATGGATTGGAGGGTGTAATATTCAGTGAAGGGAGCAGCCTTTCACTTTGGAGATCAGAGGAGGAGATTTCTGCATCATTTTCAGTATTTCCCATCCTTCTCCATTATGTATTGTTATTGAGTTGTTGCTGCTACCCAGTAACTCTGGCATTTTTCCATTTAGTGTATTTTTGGCCAATCCCTTGGAGGATTGTGGTAGTATTGTTTTTTGGGGTTGAGATCTTGCTCCCCCACTTTATTTGAGCCTGTTATTGCTACATCATTATATCTATACTAGTTTTCAGTAATTTCTTACTATATACTGCACAGTCATAGCTTGTTGTTGGGTTGTGTAGTTGTGTACTTTCATTGCTGCATGTACATTTGTCTTGGGGCTTTTTTGGCCTAGCTTGAGAGGTTTTTCCTCAAGCTCTTGTATATCTATTGATAGCTGCACATAATGTAATGGCTATGCACTCTTCTTGCACCATATGTATTGATATTTCACTGTTGCTGCTTGTAGAAGTTTATGTATTGTTGTAGCTCTCCCTCTTGAGCATTGTTTGGGACATACAGGTTTGGAGGATCTGAATAACCTTCCTAAGCTTATTTCTTTGAGCTCATATTCTGAGATAGCAATATATGAAGGGTGAAAAAAGGGATCCAAGTCCCAGTTCAGCTTATTTTTACATTGGCTTCCTTATACAGCGTCCTTGAGGACCATTTTCCCAAAAATTCCAAAAAGGAATATTACAGTGGTATCAGAGCTTCGAAATTGGCCCAGCCTGTGGAAGTTTGAATTGCAAAGATAGAATAGATCAAGATGATGCAGAGGATGAAATTACTCTCATTAGTTTTTAGATCCAGCAAAGGCCTCTCCAAGGAGGTTGAGAAGATTGAAGAAAGAGAAGAGGAAGGACCATGCACTTCCTACTCTCACCACTAAGGAATAGAGCATGAGAAACACTTGGAATTCGAAATTCTAAGTGAGTATATTGCTGAGTATCGAGAAAACCGTAGAGCCTTCCAAGGGAATCTGTATCTTCCACAATTATTCAGCAGAAAGAAGAGAGAATACCCCACAGCTATGGGATGATGAGAGGCAATAGATACCTATTGCCCACTTTCGATAGATCACTCACATGTGTAGCAGAGGTCTGGGTGCAGAAACTAGAGGCTTTCTTCCTGCTACATCCTATATTAGACAGAGAGGCTGTAGAAGTTACAGTGCTACACCTTGAGGGTGAAACAAAGACTTTGTGGTTCAGCCATTGGGACCATGCAAGGGTTTCTACTCTTGCTGATTTTTCTCAAAGATTGATCAGAAGATTTGGTCAAAGGAGGGAGGATCCCTCACCACCAGCTGAAGAGGGACATACCAGCGCTTTCATAGTGATGGATAAGCAACCTTCATCTCCAGCAGTTGAGGCATCTGGCATTATTGAGGGAGAGACTCTTGCAGCAACACAAGATTCTTCCGAAACTCTCCAAGGTATGCCCAAGTTTTTATTTATTGTGGAGGATTGTATATCTATGCAGGATGATTGTCTAGAGGAGGAAACCCTCACTGCATTGTGCCATCACATTTATACACCATTGATGTGTTTTTCACCACCATTGGGGTTGGGGTTTAAAAACTTTGTCATGGAAGAGATTGCATTTCAATGTCCCATGAAATGCAAAGGCCAAAATCTGTTTTGGGAAGATGGTAGTCCTTGTTGGGAGGATACCAAGATGCAAGATGAAGAAGGACATCCAGAAGGAGTTGAGTGGATGTGGATGAAAGGCAAGAGGATGGTGAGCCTTTTTCAAATCTATGACACCAGGCAACAAGAGGCAATGTTGCATTGGCTACTCTTGAGATATTTTGGCCGGCATAGGACCTATCCTTTTTCATGGGGTATGGAGAAGGAAAAGGATAGGCAGGATACTTACACCATGGGGCAGAGAGGAGCATGGGTGCATTATGATGAGATGGTATTCCTCTTACCACTCATTGTGCTACCTTCACATATTCATTATGGTGGGATTATGGAGGAGCAGCAAACATTCTTGTTGCTCGGATTATATTCAGATGTTGCAGGAGCAGGAGGAAGCACTAGCATAGTGCAGAGGGATTGCTCCTTGGCTTTAAATTCCCAAGAAGTACCTTCTTCATGGGAGGGACTCTATATACACAAAAACATGATGATTAGAGTCTTTGACAAGATCCATGTCAAAGATTTGAGCTTTGAGATGACAGTGGCCCTACTCCACAGGCCAGCAGCGCTGTCACTTCAGAGTTGGGATTACTTGTTGAGGTGTTTCAAAAACCACTTCATAGGTGATGTACCTTGGAGGCATGTAGGAGATGAGGTTGAGGGAGTGATGGATGGTAGCATTCCTTACTATATCTTGATCTTCTTTTCTTGGGTTCACAAGCACAAGGGGAGACACCTACATGTAGCATTTATGGATTCCCCTTTCATGCATTCTTGTGCATAATATTTGTTGATGGAGGAGTCCACTTGGGAGGGCATCCTAATAGATGTATATCAGCATATGGATAGATGCACAGCCCGAGAGATGATTATATGGTTGGCACAACCACTTCCCTACTCTGTTGCAGTAAGGGAGAATTTTCATTTGAGCCATTTCAGCTCAAAGACCGCAATACATTATGAAGGAGGTAACTATTTGCTTCATGTTTTGCACTCTCTTATATTTTTTAGTAGCATATCATATCAAGGAGGATCTTTCTTTCTTGCGCATTATGTTTTGTTGTACTTATGGTCATTTGCAGCAATTATGGCCATATATTTGGTGGATTGTGGGGGAAAGCCACAGGATTTCCGGTGTGCACCATTGGCACCAAATTATGTTTTCATGATCTCATCTTGCAGGATGAATGTGGCAGCAAACAAGTGGCTGAAAGGAAACTTGTTGCACTATATATTGTGGCGGGCCAATGATTACCTACATTGGTTCCATGTGTGGAGCTATGTTTCACCTCCTTGCTCTCACAGGTTTATGCTTCCATATTCTACTAGTATAATGTTGGACATGGGAAGCATCATTGGAAGGGTGGAACAAGAGTTGATGATGCCCATAGGGAGTGTGGTTTTCCATACTTCTCACATTACATGTCTCATAAAACCAAATTGGCTAGCCTTGATTTCCATGTTACACCAATTTCTTTCAAATGGGGGGAGCCACTTGGAAAGCTTGAGAGTTTTGGGGAGGCATCCCATGGGTGTTGGACTTGATGGGATGGCTTGGGTCTCTCTTGAATATAATTATTTTTCAGCCATATATCAGAAGCAGCCCCATTTGTATCATAAGGGAGGAGAAGCACATTGGGAGGATGTGTTCTTTAGGGGAGACGACCTCCATACTTTTTGCAGTACATGCTCTAAGGGGAGTATGGGAGAGGGTATGGTCACCATGACAAGACATTTGTTTATCCATAAGGTGAACCATATGATTGGTTGTATACCATATGATTATGACTTCCAACTCATCACATATGAGATGATTTGGGCCAGCTTGATTTACAGCGCTGATGGAGAGATCCCTGGAGATCTAGACTTCATCTTGCCACTTGAGGGCAACACTATTGCAGCCCAAGTTCATATTTCACTCCACACTTACCATAAGTGGAGAAGAGGACAGCGTGGGGTAGGCTATGAAGCTTACCATGATCAGAATTTCAGCCCACCTATTCTATATGGACTCAAGGTGGAGGAGGATTTCCCAGAGTTGCCTAGTTGGAAGGTGACTCATTTTGCATGTTTGATTGCTTGGGGATGGAATATACACATGGGGAGGATGTCTCCCAACATATTTTATACTCCATACCTTGGGAGGACCTCTAGACAACACTTTGCCACTCTCTTGAGCACCTCACTTTTTCATGATGATGGCTTGGTAGCTAATCTACATGCTGAGGAGAAGCACTGTGGGAGATTTATTGATGAGATAGCATCCTATTTCTTGGAGGAGATAATCATACATGGGTGATGTAGCAGAGGAGAAGAAGAATCAGTCTACCCTTGCACTTTCTTGAGGAAAAGCAATCTTTGGGAGGGGAGGACTGTAATGTTCCAAAATTTTCATTAAGTTAATTGGAACATTAATTTTGCTTTTCTTTTAATAAAGATAATAAAATGGGTAAGGGAGCCCATGAATAAGCATAATAAAAACTCCAAATGTGAAAAGGGGTCACTTAAGTTGCTTATTGTTCATATCCTAGTGTGAAAAGGGGGGAATATAAGAAGACTAGATTCAGTTTGACCAAGTCAAACAGCGCTCCATGGACGGAGTGAGTCACCTAGTGGGACAGCGCAGTTTTTATGGGAGAGATATTATTGGATGAGAGAAACCCTTATGGGTGGGGTCCATGACAAGGATTCCTTCTCTTGATATAAAAGGGGAAAAGAGAGCCATTGCTCATTATGTTGAAGAATTCGAATCTTCTTTTCTCTCTCTAGTTGTGCAACTGGGATAGCTTGTGTTGCTTAGCACAAGGGAGATTTTTGTTTAGAAGTTTCCTCTCCTTCATTGGGAGGCTTTGGAGGACCTGTTCTTCATTCTCCTCACATCTAGGCTTGAGGCCAAGATGACCATCTTCAGCTACAGCGTTTTCCAGCTTGGCAGAAACGTTGAGTTGCTGGAGGTTGCAGTGAGGATCCATTATCACCCACTTCCGGAGCTAGTTTTGCAGAGGAGGAGCTAATTATTTCTCTGGGAGATCAGTGGGGAAGATACCAAAGCTTATTTTCATATTTTGGCATTGGGCCATATGTTTCATCTCATTCACAGCGTATTCTCTTCCTCCTATTGCGTTATTTTCAGTGGGCACTTGCAGGAGGGGTTCACACTGTGGATTGGAGGGTGTAATCTCCAGTGAAGGGAGCAGCCTTTCACTTTGGAGATCAGAGGAGGAGGTTTCTACATCATTTGTAGCATTTCCCATCCTTCTCCATTTTGTATTATTATTGAGTTGCTGCTGCTACCCAGCAACTCCGACATTTTTCCATTTAGTGTATTGTTGGCCAATCCCTTGGAGGATTGTGGTAGTATTGTTTTGTGGGGTTGATATCTTTCTCCCCCACTTTATTTGAGCCTATTTTTGCTACATCATTATATCTATACCAGTTTGCAGTCATTTCTTGCTATATATTGCGCAGTCATAGCTTGTTTCTAGGTTGTGTAGCTGTGTACTTTCATTGCTGCATGTACATTTGTCTTGGGTCTGATTTGGCCTAGCTTGAGAGTTTTTTCCTCAATATCTTGTATATATATTGATAGCTGCACATAATGTAATGGATATGCACTCTTCTTGCACCATATATATTAATATTTCACTGTTGCTGCTTGTAGAAGTTTATGTATTGTTGTAGCTCTCCCTCTTAAGCATTGTTTGGGACATACATGTTTGGAGGATCTGAATAACCTTCCTAAGGTTATTTATTTGAGCTCATCTTCTGAGAGAGCAATTTATGAAGGGTGAAAAAATGGATCCAAGTCCTAGTTCAACTTATTTTTACATTGGCTTCCTTATACAGCGTCCTTGAGGACTATTTTCCCGAAAATTCCAAAAAGGAATATTACAAGGCTCCAAAGCATTTGAAAATTTCCCTTCCTCAGTTAATAATTTAGTTGTAAACCAGGTCAACAAAGCTCCATTCTACAATGGAAATTTTTATATATGGGAGGCAGGAATGAGAAATTTTGTGAAGAATCAAGGAATTTAAGTTTGGAAATCAGTGATTACTGATGACACGATGGACGAAGAATCCAAGGAGTAAAATACAAGAGAAATGAAGGCAATTTTGAATGGGTTACCAAATTCTATGAAGGCCAATTTTGAGAAATGTTCGTCAGCAAAATTCATATGGGAGAAACTTCATGATCTTCACTCAAAAGTATTGTTGAAAATGATCCCTAGTCAAGAAGATGATGGAAAACAAGAAATAATTCATGAATCCATAAATGAAGCTGAATATAAGAGAGATGAAAATAAGTCTAAAGAAAACCTAGAAGATGAATAGAATAAAGAAGACTTTGAAGAAGATCTCCTGAATAAACTTATGGCTTCCATGGAAGAGATTAATAGGTTGAGACATGGATTCTCAAGGCTGAAACATGTGAAGCTACAAGAATAAAAGAAAAATGGAGAGCAATCTAGAAAAGGAGAATGAATAAATATTCATAATGAAATCAAATATCATCTCCCTTAAAATCGAAGCACACAAAGCAACAAGGATTATAGAAGAAATGAAGAAGCAACTAGTCAAATTGAAGCGATAAATTGTCTCTCTTAGAAATGAAGTTGAATTTCTAAATAAGAACTTGAAGAGTTCTCAAACCCTATATGACATCCTAATTCATCAAATATCCCCCCTTGATAAATCAGTTCTTGGCTATGCAGGTGAACCGTGAAGCAAGACTGATAATGCTTCAAATAATAAAGATGTGAGGAAGCCAGGAAGAAATGATACTCCCAGTTCCAACAAAGGCAAGATTCAAGATGACATTAGAAGAAACCCTACTCTAAGGAGACTTACAGATGGTGTCAAGAATACAAAAGGAAATGAATATCATCAAAGAATCCCAAGACAAAAATACTTCAGAAGTACTTCAAGGAACTGTTCATCTCCTAGGTACCAAAGTATATTTCTTGGATATTTCTATTCTTGTACAAACTTTGGGCACATGGAAAAAAAATTTAGGGCATATCACAAATACAAATATAATGGTCCTTGTCAATCTCCTAGAAGCAACTTTGCAAGAACTCATGGTTCTTCACTCATGAATATGATGGAATGCTTCAATTTCTATAGCATTGGACATATGGTCATGATTGTAACTTGACTTGGGGTCCTAAACAAGCTAAAACCATGACAACCAAGCCAACGAATAAATTTAAACAAATATGGAAATGGAAACAAGTTGAATCTGAAAATCTCTTGAACATTCCAGCCAACAACACATGTTGTTGACTTGATCTGTCATCCTTGATATTCTAGGTATTTGATGACGAGACTCTACCTGAAAGGAGACCATGCATACAGTTAGGGTGAGCTTTGTGTTTATTGAGTATTCTTGCAGAACGTGATCTATGAGTGGGTCCTATGAAATCCTTGATGAGTTACACATGGAAAATCTTGATAAATCATCTCTTGAAAGTAACTCCATTGAAGAAAAACTTGATATTATGATGATGCCTTCTACTTGATCACACAAGGTGAGAAATCCTTAATGAGCTAAAGTAATTTATGCAGACATGGGGAGATGGTTCATCACATGAAGAAATGTAAACACATCTATCATGAAAAAAATTTCCAGGAAGAGCACCATGACAGGGGGAGCAACATGAAGCAGGATGATAGGGGGAGTTCTTGGGTACCCCATTTTCTATTGATGTCAAAGGGGGAGAAAATATTGGAAGGGCAAGAATATTTCCATCAATGACAAAGGGGGAGATTGTTGGCCTAAGGTTGTCATTGATGTCAATATGACATTGACTGAGATTTAGATATTCATGAGATGCCTGGTTCCATATGATGATGTCATGCCTTTTGGTTAATAAGGATGCCATTAATGATGATGTGCTTATTCTTCATGAAGAAGACTAGATCCAGTATGATGTCAAGATGACATGGTTGATGGAGGACCATTTGATGACGTGGACAATGTCTAGGGATATGACGTGAAGAACACTTGATGACATGATGACATGGATGACATCACGAGCCTATGATGAAGAAGCCTAATAAGAGTAAGCCCATCCATGAAGAAGTCTACATTGCCTACCTCCAATTTAGCAGCTATAAATGACTAGTCACATTCAAAAATATTTTTTACTATATTAGAGGCTGGATTTCACTATAACACCTACACCACCTTTTAGAGCATAATTTTAGCTTTCTAACGAGCTCTTACTAACCCCAAGCGGTTTGGGAGATATAAATTTTTCAAGTTAAGGAAATAAATTTGTCCTTGAGCCGAACTGTGATAGCCTACACATGTTATTCTACCTCCAGAAAGACGCATCCTTTCATCTTGATGTCAAACTCATATAAAAAGGAGGCTCGGAAAGCTCATTTGACCAAGGCATTTTGGTGAAGATATCTCAGAAGATAAGGAACAACAACTAAGAAACCAAAGAAAGAAGCTTAAGGATGAAAGGAGTTGTTCTGAAATTTTTTTGGGCTTAAAGATCACTAAACCTCATTAAAATTTCTGTGAGGACTCTCATAAAAAGTGCAAACTTCCTGAAACTAAGTCTTGGATTTATTAGAAGCTCAGACAAGTCTCTATGGCGTGTTACAACAACCTTTGGAGGCCGAAATAGTGACATTCATCTGTGGATTTTTGTGAAGCCCAAAAAACTGTGGAGTCATGGTATTATCACCTCAAATCTACTGAATTGTTTTGTTGCTTGGTGCCAAGTGTCATACTGAAAAGTGATTATACTATACTAGCCTTGGGATCAATGTTATAAAGGCTCGGTATTATGGTATAGCTTCAGGACATAGGCTTAGACATTTTTATATTTGCAGTCTCAACATAGCTACAGGACTTCAAACCTTATTTTAGCCTCAGATCAAGACTACAGGACTTCAATGTGCTCTTTTGTGATGAGTCTCTAACTTGTGGTGTCAAAAGGAGTTTGAATCCTTGACTATAGTGAGCCTAAATTTATAAGTGTCCTATTTTGAGCTTGGATTGGACAAGTGTGTGAATTAATACATCTGCATTTATATAACAGTGAACTCAGTGCTGGACAGTGAAGAAATTTTAAAGAAGTGAAAGTTTGAACAGTGATCATTTTGGAAGCATGAACAGAGAAGTTTTTGTAGCCTTGGACAGTCATGTAGTTAGAGGTCTCTTGAAGTATATTTTGGAAGACCTTTTAGGTGAAAACTTGAGCAGTCAACAAGGAGGAGATAAACCCAGTCTTACCTCCCAGATTCAGATTGTGAAACCTACAGTGAAGAAATATTTATAGCACCAAGGATAGAGATCAATTGTGTAATGTCAATATTAGTGGTGGAGACTTATATTGATAGTGAAGGATTTTGGAGCACCTATTAAGGAGCTTGTGGAGAGATATCTTTTTTGGGCAAGGATTATCAAAGACGCCTTTTTTAAAGGTTAGCTTGAAGACCTTCTTGGAGACTTTGATTGAAGCCCTTGTGGAGTGACCTTGAAGAAGGTTCCAGATTGAAGACATTTTATTGAGAAGCCTCGAGTGATCTTGGAGATAACATTGAAGGACATGATGCATTACCCATCATGAGGTGACCTTATAGAAAGTGTTTGGGTGACATGGAGAGCAGTGGAGACACATTCATGAGAAGACAAGGTTAACATTGATGACATGACGTGGAGAATAAGTGAGGGGATAGTTGAAGATTGTCAGGGATTATTGAAGAAGACATTGGGAGCTGTAAAGAATAACCAAACATATTTTTACAAAGTGAATTTGAGGGTTAGATCCTCATTGAAATAATTTTGGTGCCTTGAAAGATAGGGTTGGAGCCCTAGAGGATTGGAGTCCCCAAGAAACCAGGTCGGAGCCTATACCAGAGATAGGGTTGGAGCCCTAGAGGTTGGTGCCTCAAATTGACAAGGTTGGATCCTTGGAAAGTCCAAGTTGGTGCTTGGCACAATACAGGTTGGAGCTTGGAAGATTGGAGTCTTCATCTAGGATTGGAGCCCTATACTATTATTGTACTTAATTTATTGTAAGAAGAAATTAATAAAAGTATTTATTCCATCATTGTTTATTTTGTGTTCTAAATATAAGTGATCTAACTGGTAAAAATAACAATTGAAAAGAAATACTTATTCACCCCCCTTCTCAATATTTCCAAAAAAAAGAAGGAATTTGAATAGACCCATTGAAGGTCCAGGCCATTCTTGATTTTCCTACACCATAAAATTTGCTTTAGTTACAGAAACTTCAAGGAAAGGCTACATACCCAACTACACTGAAATGGCTAAAGGATTTTACTTGGATCTTGAAAAAGGGGATTCCCTTCCATTAGGACCAAGTTGTGCAAGATTATTTTGATGTTGTCAAGGATACTCTTGTCTGGGCATCATTAATGTATCCCCCCAATTATCAGAGTGATTATTTCTTATATATCACCGCGGTTGATACAACCATTGCTATGGTATTGATCCAAGTAGAAAATGGATAGAACATCCGATCTATTATTTGAGTCGTAATCTCAATGATAAGGAAGTGAAGTATTCATACATAGAAAATCTTGCCTTGGCAGCTTTTCAAGTTGTCCAAATATTTTGCCAATATATCCTATTCTGGAAGACCATTGTCATTTCGGATTGAAACCCCATGCCTTACATTTTATCACATCAATTGCTGGGGGGAAAGTATTCAAAATGGATTGTCATTTTACAGGAATTTGATTTGGAATTCATCAAATCCAAGTCAAAGAAGTCTTTAGTTTTGGTTGAGCTTCTCTATGACCTTCCCTCTGATAATACTGCTACCATGTCGGAACCATCTATTCCTAATGAGTCTCTATTTCTGATTATATCATCTGATACTTGGTATGGGTATTTTATCATTTATCTCCAAACCCAAAATTTTTGGCCTGATACCTCTCACTCTGACCAACGACGTATTCGATACCAAGCCAAATATTATCTTATCGTCGAGGATACACTTTATCGTCGTGGTGTTGATACAATTTTAATAAGGTGCCTCACTCATGAGGAGGCTGAAAATGTTTTGAATTATTGTCATGTTGGGGCTTGTGGTGGACACTTGTCTGAATATGCTACCATGCAGAAGATACTCCATGCCGGTTAATTTTGGCCTACCATATTTCGCGACCACATCCTCATGGTCAGAAGTTGTCATTTGTGCCATATATTTGATCGTCAAATCCACAAACCACCAGAGCCAATGCATCATGTTGTCTTTTTTCGACCATTTTCAAAATGGGGCAATGACTTCATGACCTGTAACCCTTGTTCGTCTAGGGGGCATGGTTATATTATTCTCGCAGTAGACTACGTTACCAAGTGAGCCGAAGCGATGCCTACATCCAACAACATAGGAAAAACAACATAATTGCTGGATGGTTATATTATTTTCGCAGTAGACTACTTTACCAAGTGGACTGAAGCAATGCCTACATTCAAAAAAACATGACAAATAGATGCATTGTTTTTCTTTAATAATGTCATTGCACGGTTTGGGGTCCCACAGGCTATAGCCATAGATCATGGTAAGCATTTTCATAATCACATAATGACTGAGTTGACTGCCAAGTTAGGACTGTCACATGATAGTTATACTCCTTATTATCCATAATCAAATGGAAAATTTGAGGCTATTAACAAGATTATTAAAATAATTATTCAACGAATGATAGGAGTTCATAAATGAAATGGGAATTTGATCCTGTACTCAGCCTTGTGGGCATACCGAACCTCAGTGAGAAACGCAACCGGATTTACCCCCTTTCAATTGGTGTATGGTCCGGAAGCTACCTTGCCAATCCAATGTGAAATACCATCGTTAAAACTCACAATTGACTTGTTACCTGACACCTCGGATGAAGAAGCGTGTCTTTTTAACCTCTTGATGAAACGCATCATGAAGCCCAATTGGCCAATGAAGCGCATAAGAGATGTATAAAGGCACAATACGACAAGCATGTCCAGCCTTGCATTTTCTCAGAGGACGACTTGGTCCTTCTTTATGATCAAGAAGCTGATGTAATAGGTACAGGGAAATTTGATCCATTATGGCATGGCCCCTATATTTTAAAAATATTTCTTGCTAAGGGTTCCTACGAGTTGGTGGATTACGATGGAATTCTATTGGCACAACCCCAAAATGGGTTTTATCTGAAACGTTACTATGTGTAATCATGAGCGTAGTAATTTTTGTATTATATTCTATATATATGCTGTTGATTTTCATTTAGTGTCTTAGTTTTATTTTTAGAGTTTTCTTGACGTTAGTAATCCACTTTAAATTTTCAGCGCAGATGTCTAAATCTTTGGAACCATTTGTTGGGTATGCAGAATCTATCCTCTGCAGTGTGGGCCATTTTCGCTCCAAACAGCGAGTAGGTGATTTTTCAATGGATTTGTATTGGTCAATCTAAAAACAATATCGCTAATTATATCACATTGATCAAACTTCTCTCTAATTCCATTTCATTTGGTATTAACCTCATCATCATGAGGTTAGACTCACAACTTGTGGTATTACAACTTACTAGTGTTTATATTGTTAGAAATCCAACACTACATCGTATGTTCCTAAGACTTCGACTTTTGGAAAGACACTTTGATTTTATTCAATATCAATACATTGACTAATTCTTTAGTGAATTATGTTATAAATAAACATTTGCAACACATGTAAAGATACATTCACAAATTGAATAGGATTGCGCAATAAAAATAGGAAAACATTGAAATAAAATAGATAAATAGTTATAGGTTTTTACAAAAAGTTTGTTCACAAGACACATTGGTCATCTGACCTCAAAATGTATGCAACATGTCAAAATTAAACTAATTTATTATTATAGTAACATGCTATCGATCTAGCTATCCTACGCAGTAACCGCATCGAGTGATTAGGAATGCCAATAGTGTGGCGTTGTAGGCGCATGGGTAACTCTTCAATCCAGCAATCCGGAATCCTGAAGGTCAACCCCTCTATGTGTTGCCAAAGCTTATCAAGAGTCTCAGCCATGTCTAAATCCTGAAGTACTTCCCTCCCGACAGCTCTCTCTATTGGCTCATCCGCTCCATGCTCTGGATCTTCAACTGGTTGAACTCGACCCACATTTTCATTACATTAAAACTTTAATTTAGTCTTGGGAAAACATCAAAAAAAAAAAAAAAACATGTATAAACCTTAGAAAAATAAAAAAACATGGTCAAAAAATTCTTATTGATTGCACCCCACTAAGCGCCTTTTGGTAAAGCTAAGTCTAGATGATCTGAAATTGTGAGAACAAAGTATTTCTTATACAGAGATTGACAATAGGGGCTTTTACTGGTTATTTCACCTTTACTAGAAAGGATGAAACCATAAGCTTCTGGCCCACAAACTGGCTCTGCCTAAAGAAATATAATGTAAACACTTAAATATATCCGATCAATGAAAGTATTTGTTTATGTTCAAAGTATTCATTAATCAAAATTTTATGTGTGAATAAGCAAGTTCAAGTATTCTACAAAGGAAGTAATGTGGTTTGAAGTGAAACTAAGGAGTTGGGTTCACTGTATAAGTCTGATTGGGAAAAGTGTACTTATGAAAAGTTACTGTTTAATGAAGAAAAAACTGAAATATAATAGCAAAAATGCACAGCATAACAATAAGCATTTTTTTAAGCAGTTCACCCCTCTCTTGGGCTACCTCTGTTGTGTCCAAAAGCCTCTAATTAGGCTTTTCCCTCTTTCATTAATGCTCAAATTAAGAATTACACTATGTAGAAAGCCTCAAAAGGAAAAATTAGCTACAAATTCAGAAACAGAGGACTGAAATCAGTATAAATTGACTATTCATTCACCTCCAATGGATGAGTATAGTCCAACACAATTGATCTTTCATTAGGCCCTCGTGGCTCCACAACCAAAATCGCTGGTAAAATCACTAATAGAGTGCCCTGATGGCTCTATAACCTATCCCAACAACTCCAGAATGCTTCAATACCCAAAAATCAAAAAAAAAATTGTCCCAAATGGACTTCCCTAGCCAAAGTTATGGCTAACTGAAGTTTTGTCCAGTGTCACCTAGAAAAACTCCACTAAATGTGGAGAATTGCCAGATAGCGCCGACAAAATTGGAGTCCGGCGCTAAATTTGGGGAACCTCCATACTGACCGCCAAAATGGGGGGGCTAAGAAATAGGCCCATGGGACCATAACCGTCGGAGTTGGTTGAACAAACTTACGTTGATTTCAACGTTAATTAATGTTTCCACCTTATGGGATTAACCCTCGGGCCTGCGACATGTGACCATAACCCACGGTTTCGGGCCCCGCCCAAACATAAATAATGTTTAAATAAAATTTCGAACCAATTTTTTTAAAAACCATTGTCGTGGCCCAACGGTCGGGCTGCCCGGCTTTGAACACGCCCACCCGGTTTCAAGTCCTGCCGCATGCATAAACAAATTTTTAACGCCCATTTCATTCCACCTTGGGGCCACATGGCGGCCTCCGGGCTGGCCACGTGGCGCCCTGTGATTGACCACCTACGAAATATTCTACAGAATATTTTGTGGAATATTCCACGAAATATTCCCAGAATATTCTATGGAATATTCTTTTTTAAATAGAAATTTTTTATAAAGTCAATTTTGGCCATTTTTTAATTGAAATTGGCAAACTTCAAAGCTGAATATCTTTCTCATATGGCGTCGGTTTTCAGTGTTGTTCACGTCTACAGGATCATTTTTTCGAGCTCTTTCCATTCGATCTGGTTTGGACCAATTCTGAGCAACTTCAATTTTGAGCATTTTACAACAAAAGACTTGATCTCCTGATCACACCTCCAAAATGGGAGGGTTTTGGACCCCAAAATCTCTCTGATTAGTGAAACTGATGATGTGGAGACTAATTCTCCACTCTTCCACCCTTGAATAACTGAAATCTACCCGATTTCATCAAATGAAGCTTTTGAGAAAATGATAATCTGTCTCTGGAATCAACTGATCGACCATTGCTAAGATTGACAAAGTCATGATGCAAATGATTAAAATTTGCACAATAGCAATTGTAATCTGCAGAAAACAAATTTTTTCTACACTAATCAAACTTCCCAGAATACTTAAAATAACCTTCACCTTGAAAATTGTTCCCATGGCGAATTGTACAATTCTGAAACCAACTTTTTCCCATGCTGAATTGTGTGTCCTTCTTGCTTGCACTGCTTTTCTTTGACACTTCATTCACTGCATTGGCTGACCCAAAAGGTAATTTTCACAACATAACATCATCTTCTTTCAAAGACAAACTATTATTAAATTGATACATATCATTAGCAACATCATAAAAAGGCGAATGCTCAAAATCTGGTCGTTTCAACATCAACAAAGTTAGACTTTGACTTGCATTAACCAGTCTTTTCAATTGAATTGCATGGAGTAAAGAAGATTCCAGATTATTCTTGTGAGCTCTCACAATGTACTCTTTACCATCTTTGAACAAGTGATACTTGTTTTCATGGCGATAAAAGATAGCCTTCCTGTCAAATAAATAAGGACTTCCCAAAACAATACCTGAGATATCAAGCGGCACCACATCAAGTTCAATTGTGTCAATAAAGTGTGCAGTTATTGCAAAGCGCAATATGCACTTCCTTGAGACTTGCAAATCGGCATCCTTGCATATCCGTCCAAGTGGATAAGGCTTCAGATGTGGAATGGTCTCAAGTCTAAGCTACTTGACCAAGTCTTCAGATATAATATTCGCTTGTGACCCACTATCAAACAGTGTGTCAATTTTGGTATGTTTTGAAATTACCCTCACATGGAAGAGCTCTATCCTCCTCTTTTCTTCATGAGTATCTTTGTGAAAATTCAAAGAGCTAGAACTGGGACTTGTGTCTTGCACCACTTCTTTCCCCTTAATGTTCTTTAAAACCATGGCTATGTTTTTTGTCTCATCTCCTGAGTCTGACCCTAAGTCTTGCTCAACTATTGCTACAGTTTTCTCTTTTTCTTTGGTCTTGTTTTTGTTCTTGTATTTTTCTGGTTTCAATTCAAGATGAAGCTTCCAACAATGATCTTCATCATGACTTGTCTTTGAACAGTTCTTGCAAAAGAATTTTCCTTTGTCTTTTCTTTTATTTTCAACTCTTCTCTTTCCTTTGTTTTTGAAATTACTATCCTCATCAAAAGTATTCTTTCCTCTAGCTTCTAAATGTGTAGCCTGCACACAGACTTCATCTAAGCTGGTAGGATTAAACATTAGAATAGTATGTTGCAGATAATTATGCAAACCTCCTATGTATTTTAACAAGGTGTCTTGACTTTGTAAGTCTACTCCAAGTAGAAGTGCTCTCCTTCTAAAATCTTGGGTATAATCTTGCACATTTTGACCCTTAAGTTGCCTAAAATTTTTCCAATTCATGATTTCTTTCTGAATATGAGCAAGAGGATAAAACTGTTTCTTAATAGCAGTAATAAACTCATTCCAAGTTAAAGTTATCTTACCATGCTTTTTAATTTCCTCCCTGGTCTTGGCTTCCCACCAAACCAAAACTGCTCCATCCATTCTCAAAGAGGCTAATTGGATTTTTGTGTCATCATCATGCAAATTCTAAATTCTTAGATAGACTTCCAGCTGTCTAATCCAGTTATCCAATTTTTCTACATTCACATCACCATTAAACATCGGCAACTCAAACTTCACATCAAGCTTTAACAAAGGATTTTTAAGAGATGTTTTTGTTTTGTGTGACTGATTAACAGAAGTTGAAGAGGATGATGTGGAGGAAGAGGATGACGATGGAGATGAAGGATCACCATTTCCTCCATTCCCTTTCTTAGACTCATTCTTGTCTTTCTTCCCTCCTGAAGAATCTCCTTCTTCTTTTTGGTTTCTAGACCCTTCTCCAGCAATCCTATCATTTCTCTCCTGGTATAGGATCCTAACCATCTTAGTCATGTCCAAGAAAGCTTTTCTAAAGACTCTTTCTTCTTCCTTTGGATCCATTTTCTCATGTACTTCTCCTTCTCTAGAAGACATGTTTGTGGCTGATTCTAAGGCTAATGAGGATGAAATGGAAGGTGGATATAATGGAACTCTAGCCCTCCTTGGTTGAGGATTAACTTGTTCTCTAACCAATTGACATTCCCCTCTTTTCAATTTCAGCCTAGTAAGCATCAAATTTTGCAAAATAACACAATTTACTTGCACAAATTTCACAAACTCTTAAGCAAAACCTAAAGCTTTGATACCAATCTGATCTGAAATTGTGAGAACAAAGTATTTCTTATACAAATATTGACAGTAGGGGCTTTTACTGGTTATTTCACCTTTACTAGAAAGGATGAAACTAGAAGCTTCTGGCCCACAAACTGGCTCTGCCTAAAGAAATATAATGTAAACACTTAAATAGATCCGATCAATGAAAGTATTTGTTTATGTGCAAAGTATTCATTAATTAAAATTTTATGTGTGAATAAGCAAGTTCAAGTATTCTACAAAGGAAGTAATGTGGTTTGAAGTGAAACTAAGGAGTTGTGTTCACTGTATAAGTCTGATTGGGAAAAGTGTACTTATGAAAATTTACTGTTTAATGAAGCAAAAACTGAAATATAACAGCAAAAATGCACAGCATAACAGTAAGCATTTGTTTAAAAAGTTCACCCCTCTCTTGGGCTACCTCTGTTGGGTCCAAAAGCCTCTAATTAGGCTTTTCCCTCTTTCATTAATGCTCAAATTAAGAATTACACTGTGTAGAAAGCATCAAAAGGAAAAATTAGCTGCAAATTCAGAAACATAGGACTGAAATCAGTATAAATCGACTATTCATTCACCTCCAATGGAAGAGTATAGTCCAACACAGCTGATCTTTCATTAGGCCCTAGTGGCTCCACAACCAAAATCACTAATAGAGCACCTTGATTCCTCTGCAACCTGTCCCAATAGCTCCAGAATGCTTCAATACCCCAAAATCAAAAAAAAAAAATCGTCCCAAATGGACTTTCCTAGCCAAAGTTATGGCTAACTGAAGTTTTGCCCAGTGTCACCTAGAAAAACTCCACTAAATGTGGAGAACTGCCAGATAGCGTCGACAAAATTGGAGTCCGGCGCTAAATTTGGGGAACCGCCATACTGACCGCCAAAATGGGGGGGCTAAAAATAGGCCCATGGGACCATAACCGTCGGAGTTGGTTGAACAAACTTACGTTTATTTCGGCGTTAATTAATGTTTCCACCTTATGGGATTAAGCCCCGGGCCTGCGACACGTGACCATAACCCACGGTTTCGGGCCCTGCCCAAACATAAATAATGTTTAAATAAAATTTTGAATGCAATGTTTTTAAAAACCATTGCCGTGGCCCAACGTTCAGGTCGCCCGGCTTTGAACGCGTCCACCCGGTTTCAAGTCCTGCCGCGTGCATAAACAAAATTTTAACGCCCATTTCATTCCACCTTGGGGCCACGTGGAAGCCTCCGGGCTGGCCACGTGGCGCCCTGTGATTGGCCACCTGTGGAATATTCTACAGAATATTCTATGGAATATTCTACAGAATATTCTATGGAATATTCTTTTTTAAATAATTTTTTTTTATAAAGTCAATTTTGGCCATTTTTTAATTGAAATTGGCAAACTTCAAAGCTGAATATCTTTCTCATACGACATTGGTTTTTAGTGTCGTTCGCATCTACAGGATCATTTTTTCGAGCTCTTTCCAGTCGATCTGGTTTGGACCAATTCTGAGCAACTTCATTTTTGAGCATTTTTCTACAAAAGACTTGATCTCCTGATCACTGGATCTCCTCGAAAATTGACGCTTGCATATGCATACTCATCGATGGCGATAATCTATCGCATGAATGTAATGATCCTTTTTAAAGATTCACAAGATTCTATTTCAAAGATGGACTACAGAGGCATTTACTGGATATGTCACCTTTCAAAGAAAGGATGAGATCCGGAGGCTACCTGGCCAACTATAGACTCTATCTATAGAACTTGGAATAACCCCTTTTCAGGACTTTTAACAAGGTGTTCAAGGAAAACATTGTATAAGTAAAACTGTGAAAAAATAACACAGATTAGGGCTTTGTTCCCCTCATTTATGATTTATGTGACTTATGTATGGAATTTCATTAGGAAAAAATATTTTAGGCACATTAAACAGATCTCCCAAAAATTAGACTAGCTAAAAGGCACCCAAAGGGGAAGGCTGCATTCAAATGCAAGCACTGCTTCAGGAATTGCACAGTTTTAGCTAATTTTTAGTGGGGATCAGCAAGAGGACTGATATCTCAGTATTACAATAGAAAATAATCATTATGATAAAGCCCTTTCATTATACAGTAGAAAGCATGAGCCAATACAGCAATAAATCTTCAGAAAAGAGAGTAGGAACACATGTATATTTGCATAAATGCTTCAACAGCATTATTTTTCAGGAGGCTTAGCAGATGTAAGTTACAACTTAGATCTAGAGAAAATATATGGACAAAATATCAGATCTATAAACTCTATAGTTTTCTCTACAAGATCCACTTGGAATTTTGACAAAAGCATGCATGAATAAGAGTAGATCTGAGAAACAAGTTGCAGATCTGGAAAATGCTACCATAAATTTCTGAATATACCATTTCATTACAATGGATCAGATTTGAACAGAACATAGATCAGAAATCCAATCTATGGATCACCAAGTGGAAGGAAAAGCCCAACACAAGAGATCTCTGATCTAAACTATGAGCAAGACAACCTGCAAACCCTCATACATAAATAACGCGGTTTTCCCAGTGGGACAGCGCTGTAGCTCAAGAGACACAGAAAACTACTGAATAATTTCAGATCTGAAGTACAAGAAATGATACACTCTTCCAGGATATCAAAGGACCCACTCCATGGAGAGAGGCTCTCAAAATACACTAGATCTCTGCAGATCTAGATCACCACTTGCTGCATCTTGCAGAGATAGCAAAACCCTCAATGGATCAGCATTTCCAATGTAAGTAGGATCTTGGCCTCAAGCCTGATAGTGGTTCATTTCAGAAAACTTTCCTCCTTGAATCATCAAAGGAAGAGGTGAAACTCCTGCATAGGAATTCCAAATACAATCCTCCACTCAACAGCAGATAATGGTATTTGTCTAAGCAGAAAAATACTCAGAAATATAATCTATCAACAACCTTCTCTTGTTGCCCTCCTTCTCCTTTTATAAGATGAGAAAGCTCTTGCAAACCCTAAACCATATTGATGAATTAGCCCTTTTCATATTAGAGGCTCCCTTCTAGAACTGTTTTGTCCCTTTTGGAGATGAAATGAACCTAGACAGCGCTGTTGATTTGGTCAAGGTTGACCCAGTATTTAGCTCAAACCTCTTTCACACCTGCAAGTGATTATTTGCATAGCCCTAATTTGTCTTTATTCACATGGGCATTGATTTATTCATACTTTTTAGGAGTTTTACATGTCCTCCTTTATTCATTTATTCATGAAGAAGAAATTAAAACAAATTTGAATGTTCCTCTTAGCTGAGGCTAAGTGGGAACATTACAGTCCTCCCCTCCAAAATGTTGCTTGTCCTCAAGCAACTGATAGGGTAAGAGTTGTAGTTCTTCTCCTTCTCCATTGATGGCACCTTCAAGGATCAAGTTTTCATCATGGACCAAGTTCTCATCAAGCCAATACATTAGAAATTGCTTCTCCAATGCTAACATGATAGGTGCATAGTCTATCCCTTCAGGAGTGTAAAACTCAACAGAAATCAACATGGGTGAAGCAATGTCACATCTAAAACATGTATCATTAAGTACAGGATAAAGTTCCATCCCATGTGGTACATATACACTGCCCACTTTTTTCCCATACAAACCCATAAACAATACCAATATATCATCTATGTATGGAAGCAAAATCACATATATGCAAACTGAAATGTGCACTTGAGGAGGTGGGTCACAATCCCACATAAGATACCAATGAAATGCACTCCTTTTCTTGAGTAAATCTGAGTGTGGCAAGTGGTATTCCCACCACATTTTTTCTGCATGGGTCACTATGACATGGCTAAAAGTGATACCCAAGTTAGGTGCTTTTGGGAAGCACCCATCATGATAGATAATCTCTCTTTGCACCTCAAGGGAGTGGCCAGATTTGGAATCTTTATTGGCCTCATCAATGCCATGAGATCTGAATGTAATATCACTCCTTGTAGGATCCATGGCCTACATACATATGGTAAGAGAATGTGTAAAATCAGCAAAATAAACATGCTCCATAAGATCAGATTCTTTACCATTCAAGTCTCCCACACACATAGAGTTAGGCATGGACATTTCTCCTCTTTTAAGAGAAGGAAGAGATGGTTGAAATGTCTCATTCATAGGATATTTTGGCTGCCCCATCCCCTCATAACTGTTGCACTCTTGTAAGTGTTGATTTAGTTCCTCCCAATCATAGTGTTGATGCAATTCTTCCTTCATACCCTCCCAATCAAAACTCATCGTGATTAGGGAGTAGATCCTTGCTGATTGCATATAGCTAGAAAGGAACTCTTTGTGTGATCTATTTAGTATTTCTTACTTAATCTTGGAGGCTTGAGACAAGAATACTTTACCAAGATGATAGCTGACCCCTTCATGGACCAAATAGCCTCCTCCTTGCTTCATGCCATCTAATATCATCCCGGTGTGTAGATCTTTGGAGTACTCCGCAAGGAGTTGAGATCTCCAATATGGATCTATACAAATAAACAAGGACAGCATTGTTGATGCATATATGGTGGTGCTTGCCTTATTTTTGATTGTTTCTTTGGCATTACACATGCCAAAATTATTTGTGGGAAGGTTGATCCTCCCCTTTGCTTCCTCCCACAGCACTCTGGCGTTCTCCTCCATTGCTCCAGCACTTTGTGAGGATTTCCCCACATGATCAAAACCCAATGGCATTCCAAGTGGCTTGCCATGAGGTAGGAATTTTCCTTGCAACATTATCATAAGCATGAGTTAAGGAACTATGAGGTCCCTTCCCCCACTGCGCAATTCCATCTCTGTTTTCTGAGTGGAAACATCAGGTGAAGGGTAGGTGTGCATGCCTTGAATGATTTTTTTCTTCCCACTCTTCACGTCCACCCATTCCATCTACAAGGCATTCCAATCAGTGGTGACTTTTCCCAAGGTAATCAACCACTGGACACCCAAGATGATGTTAGTGTCTAGTATGTCAACTACAAAGAAATGGTCCACCAAGGTGTAGGCTCCCATAGTCACAGAAAGTGATGGAACATACTGCATGCATTGCATAGTTCTATCTCCTGGAACCAAAATAGAGAACCCATCAAAAGAGTCAGTGAGGATCCCTCTCCTCTGCACAAGGTGAGCATCAATAAAGTTGTGGGTTGCCCCACTGTCAATCAAAATAGAAACTCTTTGGCTCATGACTGAACCTTGAACCCTTAAGGTCAAATATTTGGGCACTCCTCTCAAAGAAGCGAGTCCCACTTGTTGGAGAAAATTCTCCCTCTTCACCTCTGGATGGTGATTGATCTTCCTCCTCATCATCACCAGTTTTGTGACCCCTCCTAGGTCCTTCATTCCCATCCTCCTCCTCCAAGTCTGAAAATACTTCTATATAGTGTGCCCTCCCAGTAGCACATCTATGTCCCGGCACCCATGGCTCTTGACAAGTGAAACACAATCTCTTTTTCCTCAACTCCCTCCAGAGATCAAGGTCAAGAGGCTTCTTCAGTGAGCTCTCCTTGGGTGGAGTAGCTTTCCCTTCCTTCCCCTTAGAGGAATGAGGGGCTTTGCTTTGGAAAGTTGCCTTTGCCCTTGGCAAGGCATCTTGGAGATATCTAGCTCTCTCAATGGCATCATGCAAAGTGATGGGCTTGGTAGACTTAACCAACCCATGCAAGGGTTCCTCCAGGCCATCAATGAACATATAGACTCTCCTTGCTATGGATAGAACGGGGACCATTACTGACAATCTCAGGAATTCAGAGATATAAGCCTCTGCATCTCCTGTCTGCTTCAGCTTTACCAAACTTATAAAAGGGGCCTCTGGATCTTTCCGATCAAATCTCTCCACTATTCTCCTAGTGAACTCAGCATATGTGGACACATTGTTGTGTCCCAATGTAGATATTCCATGGAACCACCAGTTGTGGGCTTCTCCCTCAAAATGCAGTGTAGCAATCTTGATGGCTTCTACTTCGGGTAATTTATTCAACTGGAAATAGATTTCCAACTTTTCCACCCATGCTTTGGCAGAACAAGTGAATGTTCCATCGAACTTGGGAAAAAATAACCTTCCCATAGTATGGCATCTTCCCTAGAAGAGACCACCATCTTTGTACTGCTGCCATGGCCTCCTCCGGTCCTTAAGATGGCAAAAGCCTTGGAAGCTCAAGTTATCCTTGAACCTCTGACTTTGTGAGTCATATTCTACAAAGTAACCTTCTAGGGAGGTTGGCTCTTGCAGTCCTTCATTCTCTACAGCCAAGAAGGTAGGCATTGTAGAGCGTTGTGAGGCATGAGGAGCTTGTGGCAAGCTCACAGGTTGACCAGTCCCAAATTGAGACATATCATAACTTTCTCCTTGATGGAATCTCCCAAGGGATTCCCTCATCCTATCCATCCTCATCTCATTTATCTCCTTGGACAGATATTTTATAACCTCCAAGAGATTTTTTGCAAACTCCTCTACTTCCTTATCTTTATCATTCACAGATTCAGGGGCTTTCCCCTTGTCTTGACTCTTGTCAAGGTCAACATAGTATAGTCATAATTTTTATGAATTCTATTCTAATATCTCCTCTCCCTCTCGGAAATAGGATCTTCATCTTCGGAATGTAGCATGACTGATGCTCCAATGCTAGCACAGGTTGTGCCAAGAGTGGAGCTTTGATACCACTGTAATGATCCTTTTTCAGGATTCACAAGATTCTATTTCAGAGATGGACTACAGATGCATTTACTGGATATGTCACCTTTCAAAGAAAGGATGAGATCTAGAGGCTACCTGGACAATTTTAGACTTTGTCTATAGAACTTGGAATAACCCCTTTTCAGGACTTTTAACAAGGTGTTCAAGGAAAACGTTGTATAAGTAAAACTATGCAAAAATAATGTAGATCAGGGCTTGGTTCCCCTCATTTATGCTGTATGTGACTTATGTATGGAATTTTATCAGGAAAAAATCAGTTTAGGCACATTAAACAGATCTCCCAAAAAGTAGACTAGCTAAAAGGCACCCAAAGGGGAAGGCTACAGTCAAATGCAAGCACTGCTTCAGGAATTGCGCAGTTTTAGCTAATGTTCAGTGGGGATCAGCAAGAGTAATGGTATATCAGTATTACAGCAGCAAATAATCATTATGATAAATCCCTTTCATTATACAGTAGAAATCATGAGCCAATATAGCAATAAATCTTTAGAAAAGAGAACAGGAGCACATGTATATTTGCATAAATGCTTCAACAGCGTTATTTTTCAGGAGGTTCAGCAGATGTAAGTTACAACTTAGATATAGAGAAAATATATGGACAAAATATCAGATCTAGAAACTCTATATTTTTCTCTACAAGATCCACTTGGAATTTTGACAAAAGCATGCATGAATAAGAGAAGATCTGAGAAACAAGTTGCAGATCTGGAAACTGCTGCAGTAAATTTTTGAATATACCATTTCATTACAATGGATCAGATCTGAATAGAACATATATCAGCAAGCCAATCTATGGATCACCAAGTGGAAGGCAAAGCCCAACACAAGAGATCTCTGATCTAAACTATGAGCAAGACAACCTACAAACCCTCATACATAAATAACGCAGTTTTCCCAGTGGGACTGCGCTATAGCTCAAGAGACACAGAAAACTATTGAATAATTGTAGATCTGAAGTACAAGAAATGATACAATCTTCCAAGAGGTCAAAGGACCCACTCCATGGAGAGAGGCTCTCAAAATACACTAGATCTCTGCAGATCTAGATCACCACTTGTTGCAGCTTGCAGAGACAGCAAAACCCTCAATGGATCAGCGTTGCCAATGTAAGTAGGAGCTTGGCCTCAATCCTGATATTGGTTCATTTCAGCATACTTTCCTCCTTGAATCATCAAAGGAAGAGGTGAAACTCCTACACAGGAATTCCAAATACAATCCTCCACTCAACAGCAGAGAATGGTATTTTTCTAAGCAGACAAATACTCAGAAATATAATCTATCAACAACCTTCTCTTGCTACCCTCCTTCTCCTTTTATAAGATGAGAAAGCTCTTGCAAACCCTAAACCATCTTAATTAGTTAGCCATTTTCACATTAGAGGCTCCCTTCTAGAACTGCGTTGTCCCTTTTGGAGATGCAATGAACCTAGACAGCACTGTTGATTTGGTCAAGGTTGACCCAGTCTTTAGCTCCCTCTTTCACACCTGCAAGTGATTATTTGCATAGGCCTGATTTGTCTTTGCTCACATGGGCATTTATTTATTCAGAATTTTTAGGAGTTTTACATGTCCTCCTTATTCATTTATTCATGAAGTAGAAATTAAAAAAAAATTGAATGTTCCTCTTAGCTGAGGCTAAGTGGGAACATTACACTGAACCAGGAGAAGAATGCAGTCGAGAACATGATGGATGATTGGCCTGCATGTCTAGCCATCATTTCTACCCATATTTGCATCCTCGGATCTCTACGGTTAGACACACCCAGCGTCACATGCTGAGGTTGTATCAGTGGAATCCGCTCTAAGGCAAACGAAATGAGGATCAAACCATAGTTGAATTTTTTCTTCCTTCCTCCCTTTTCCTTACTCAGTTTTTCTTTCATTTGAGAGAGTACAGTTTCAGCCCAGTTGAATATTGTTGGTTCCATGCACTCTAGCGCATACTGCATATAATATATATTCGCTACATGTAGTGTAGCGATGCCAAAAAGCTTCACGATTGTGAATAGTGTGGTTCTCAATGGAAAATCATGAACGTCACAGATGTTTATTTTCCCATCCTTGCTAGGCTCTACCCTTAGGTAGCAATACTGCAAAATATAGTCTCTCACCGTCTCTCCTCCGAGAGCAGACCCTGAGAGAGAAATGGATAAGCCTCTCCTCGACAAGCCTGTTAGAAAATATATGTCCTCCACTGTAATTGGAACCACTTTGTTCCTAATGTGAAATGCCTTAATTTTTGGATCCCATGCATGAACAAGGAACTCCAAAACTTCCATTTTTTTCCTCATACCTGATAAGCGGAAGTACTTTAATAACCCATAATCTCTTAGGGCTCTTATAGTACCTAGATCATTAAGGGCAATCATATTTTTTTCTTCAAGCTCTCTTTCTCTCCAAATAATTTCCATTATAGTCCGATGAATCCCTGAAACATAACCATAAGACTCATTAGACTCCATTTCATGCAAAAAATTAAGAAAAATTTGGGTACAATGCAAGAAAAAAAATATGAATTGTGACCAACGCAGTCTTGGTCAATAGTCAGTGCGTTGCATATGCACCTGTGCTTCATTTTGAGTGCATTCCAACACAGTTTTCGATGCCCAAGGGTGCGTTTCCCTCTTTTGAAAAATAATTTACCCTAATGGGAAAAAGTCCCTAAAAATTTGAAATTAAATGAAATGAAATGAATACTGAAATAAAGAGGGGGTTTATGGCACCAATCTAGATCAAATGGCAATGAAAACCGTCCATAGAATCGATCGCAATCAACAGCTAAAGTTCGGGGGAAAAAACAGGTTTAGAGCTCCAAAATGCAAATGGTAACTTTCAAATGGCAAAAATGAATATTAAAACTCTTTTAATTATTCATTTGATTATTTTCAAATCCTATTTATTGTTGTGACTATGGTTTTATTCAATTTTTATCATGAAACATTTATTTTTAATCCATTTGATGTTGTTCTGAACAGGTTTGCAACTGATGAGCAGATTAATCATGCACATTTATTTTAAGAATGATTTGACCACAAAGCATAATTTTATCCTTAATTTTAGAGATTTGATAAAAACGAAAAGGACTTGAAGCTAACTTTTATCTCTTTTTCGAGCTTCGATAACAACGAAAAAGGAGCCCCTAGAGTCTTCTTTTAGTTCTTTT
This sequence comes from Pinus albicaulis, assembly GCA_034641835.2. NCBI lineage: Eukaryota > Viridiplantae > Streptophyta > Pinopsida > Pinales > Pinaceae > Pinus > Pinus albicaulis. The sequence continues at coordinate 600,110,849 of CM076580.1, forward strand.
CAGACTCCAATAATGTGAAAATATTGCGGAGCACTTGTATTTTCGAGCTCGTAAAATTAAATGAATTGATATCTACTTAGTATAAGTTTAACCCTTTTCCGGATTGAGACAGATTATTTACAAAAAAGGAAAACCTTAGTCAAAAATGGCTAGGAGGTTCTCTCAGATATTATTTTACACTTTTTCGGATCTGAGCGACAACTTTACGAAAAGGATTCATGGAGTTTTATTTTTTCCTCTTTTTCAAACTCTCTAAATATGAAAAAGGATCGGGTTTTCACTGTCGTTAGGCTCGTTAAAACACAAAATAGTGACAGGCTTGTCGATCATGGAAAGAATCAAGTTTCATTCATCACTAGACTCGTTAAATTATTAAATAATGATACATTATTCACCCAAAGGGTTGAATTATAGATCAAACATATGTTATCCTCCTTAATATTGTTAAAAAATAAAGAGGTACTGGTTGAAAAATGTCTAGGAAAATTTCGGAAAGTTAATAGAAATTTTACGATAGCAAGTCACTCTTGAACATGACACTTCACTCCTTCATCGTGACTGTTTGGGTTGGGTAATATTCTTGACGGTTCATTCATACCTATGGTTCATCATACCTTCACTTTGGCTTGGGTCAATGCTACCAAATCATCTCAATGTCACCGATATGTTCAAGAGAAGTCATCCTGTGAATACTCATCCTTCTACAATACTCATAAACCTTCATTCTCATGACATTCATCCCTGAACATTGCTATATCAAGTCACATTTTGTCTCTGAAATTAGTAACTCTCGTTTCGCAATAAAGTGGCTTCCTGTCAACGTCAAATCATCATCTAAGAAGTTTACTTAGAAACATTATCTTCCAGTACCATGAGGCTTGTTACAACATTGACAATATCCTCGCTTCCGAACCTTTGACAAAAATATTTTGTTTGGTGTTCAACATCAAATCATCTATTCACGCCTTAGGAAATTTACTACAGTGCCTTTAGAACCATTAACATCAATGGTGGTTCTCTCGCATTTTTTAACAGCTCACATCATTGGCTGGTAATCAAATGATGTCTTACCATGTTCGACTACAAATCATATATTCGCATGGCTAGACTTGTACCCAAACGATCGAGTGAACTAGAAAAGAAGACCCTGGATCTAGTTTCAACCATCCGGGTTGTGATTTCAAGATTGTTGTACACATCATTTGTACTGTGACCTTACATACAAATCGTCATCTGAACATGGGCCTATAGCTGTAGGCATGTCTGTATTGGCCAACATTCCAATGTAGACGACTTTCTACACTATGTACATGTTATTAGATAGTTTATGTGTTGAGCATGGGAATGCCTCCCTCGGAAATTTGTGATCAAGAGGATATATCATGATGTAATGTATTTTAAGATGATGCAGGTCACCACTCCACTTCAATTCCATCCCATCACATCGTAAAGTATCTCATTCAAAAAATATTATTATTATTTTGACTTCATGCTTTAGGGGGCAGCTGTTATAGGTCAATTTGGGCATCATTCCCCATGACTTGGTCAAACTAGACCTCATCCCTAGGACCAATGAAATATGGTCTATCATCCCCTATAATTTCAGTTGCTACATGCCCTAAGACAAGAAAAAACCATTCATGAATTCTATTGCAAGGTTTCTAAGGTTTGAAGTATATGTTATATCACTTATGAGCTCACCAACGCTACCTCTTAAGGGACTAATTGCATTGTATATGCAGCTCCCTCCATTCAAGGGTGCACTGCAATGCACTTCCCGAAATTCAAGAGTGCGTTGGTCAAATGGGAGCGAAATTCTCATTGTTCCGAAATCTCCACATTGCTAGTGCCTTCTAGAATATTACATATATGTAAAACTTCAAATCCAAGTGTCCATATAACACCTCTCAGCTTGGGAACATGTCTTGCCTACTATTAGAAAGTCATTGATTGAGAAACTACCTTTATTTTCCCTATAAATTGAGCACCACGAAAAATTTTAAGGATGAAAAATTATCTTGAAGTTTAAAAAAATTGGTGAATCTCACTAGTCCCTAACATGCAAACTATAAAATTTTTACTAATATATTTGTAAAAAAATTCAAATTTATAATGATTTTATATATACCCTTTATATAATGTTGGTGATTTTTAAGGCAAAATAATTTTATTTTTTAAAATTTGGGCGAATCATTTTTATAAAAAATGGAAATTGACGAATCTTTTTTTTTGCAAAATCATGTAAAATTAGCCCACCTATGAATATTAGCCCCTAAAATTTTCCATGTTGAGCACAGATCCTAGTGCTAGGGAAGGAATAAATTTTGTAAAGAAATGTTGTTGGATTCTCAATTGAGAGAGTGATAGAAGTGATATGTTGTTGGTGAGATGTTGATTGTGATGAGGCTAGGATGATGATGGAGCTAGTGACATCAAATCGATCGTTGGTTATAACCTCCCCCTTCTACTCATTAATAAATATTGTTGCTCATTTTCCCATATATGTATCTGTTTATGTTTCTATTTTTCATATGATGGATTCTTAACTGATACATATGTTTCATGTTCAATCGATTTAACTGATTAAGATAAATAGGCATCTGTATATTGCAATATCTTTTTTTTTAGTGTTTATACTTGCAGGAGATAGTCTGGCGATCTAAGTTGGATTGGAAGCTACAAAAAAAGCAACAAAAGGAGAATAGGAAGCACTTGGATCACAAGTAAGTTCCTCTATATTTTTGTGTGTCTATTTACTCTTAGAGAAAGTGTCTACAAAGTCTTTGATATGTTGTTCTAAATGCATTGCACCACATTTAGGGAATTTGTTTTATCCGTAATTCATAATTCCGCATAACACTAAGCAAGTTGGTATATCATCTTTCTTAATCAAACTCCATATTTTCCAATATTTCGATCATTTCAAACTTATAATGACAATCATGTCGACCATATATTGAATGGTCTAGATTTTGTCACATTCTAATGATAAAAACATTTCATCTTAAGTGTCACGCCTAGTAATTAAATGTTTTGATGGTTTTCATGAGTCATTTCTAGCATCATGGAAATATTTGGATGTATGGTGTATTATGTTTCTAACACTTACATTATAGTAATGAGTGGGATCATCCTTCGAACTGATTATGCTCATCATACATTAAATCCTTCCATTACTCTAACCCTAGAAAGTCAACACCCAAAGTACAATGTCGTCTCTTACTAGTTCGATGCATGTTTGGGTTGTTATCACCAATTCCTTTGATATTTTTGAAGGGTATGAGGTTTTTTCTCTCTGTTATATTACCTAGCCTTGTGTTTATCTCCTTTCTCTCATCTTTGAGAAAATCTACCTATATATTGAGTTATTTGACCTGCTCAAGGATCTTGTTGTGCAAATTGATTTCCAGGGATTGAAATCATTGAAGCCTATGATGAATACCTATTTTTGTTTAAGAAAGTTGGATGGTATGAATTTATGACATCTTTTCATGGCCACAACATGGAATGTGTTGTAGCTTTAACTATTTCTTTTAATGACAAGATATATGGAGTTGGAGACACTGAAATCCTGGTGAAAGAGGCATTTATAACTTAAATCACTCACTTTCTAGTTGTGGGATAAAGGTCTTCAACAAAATGCCGCATAAATAACATAACCTAGAGTGAGTTCTTAGTGCCATATAAATCATCATGTAATCCAAAAGGTATGCACGGGTCTCATCTAAAGGATAAATGGCATGATCTGATCGTAATTGTTAGGCATTACATAACAATATGTGAAGGTCATTGTGATCTGGTATTTTATTATCATTTCCATCTACTTATGGTTTTCCTTGGTCGTCAACTAAATCTCCCTTATTATTTATACAAGGGTCTTACCAAATGTCAATTTTTTATCAGTGAGGGTTTAAAAATCCTAAAAAAAATAGTTCCATTATGATTTAATCTAAATCCTAGTCAATTTTAAGGTGTCACAATTAGGAGACCCTTGGGAGGTTTTTCTCCATAGGAATCATTTTGATAAAATTCTGGTTTAGGCTAAGAACGGGAAAATATTTCCTTGAAAGGTTGATGATGCTCATGTGGTATTTACGTAAATGTTTTCAATACCGAGGCCTCATCAATCTATCAAAACTTGACACCAAAATAGCCTTCATGAACCGACTGAGTTAAACCCAATGAATACCACAGTTGATGTTGTGGACCCAACCTTCTCTCTCATTACACGTAACATAGCCACAATATTTAAAATTAGTATTTAGGGAGAAGGTCCTGACCATGCATCACTTGGAAAATATAAAACCAAGCTGGATTTATCAGTCCATTGTGTCAACCAAAACCCTCCACATAACCCTGTAGTCAAAACAATAGATCGTGAGGAAAATCTGAGCAAACAAAATCGATCTAAAAGTAAGAAATTGGCATGAAATTTAGCTCAAGCCAATAGGAATATATCAAAATAGGTTATAGGTTATGTTTTTCCTATTGAAATTGATATTATAGAAGAATCAAACTTGAAGAGAAAAATCCCAAGTCCAAATCTGATGACGATAGCAGGTGTGACTCTGATTTCAACTAGTTTGTTGATATCAAGACTAGGTCTAAGGATGATTTCATGGGTCGTGTTTACTCCCCAAATGGATATAAATATGAACATAATTCATATATTTTATTGATGAGTTGGTTTTGATAGAAAAGCATAATGTTGTAGGACTAGTCCTCAAGTATAAAATTATTGAAGAGCTCTCTGGATTATCCACAGTGTTATAGAACATTGGTTGACATTTTGAATCCCAATGGGGATCCATCTTCAGGACAAAATGTTGAATGAGATATAAAATTGTTGATTTACAACTTGAAAACCAACAGTTGAAGATACAAAAGCAATTGATGGTTTAAGATCGTGAGAATAAAGTCACATAATTTATTTTCCAAGAGTCCAATAGTTGATGTCCAATTTTTTTTTTATATTTAGTTTGTTTAAAGTTTTATATATTTTCTGAGGTATGAGTATATGTTTCATTCATTTCATTTGTTTTATTCATTTAATTTATAGCTATGGAATTGTATATTTTGCAATCATTCTTTTAAAAGATGTATTTTATTAATTCAATTTGTCTTATACTTTACAGGTGTCCACTACAAATATGAAACTAAGCTATGGTTTCCAAATATGCTAAATCCAATCCATGGATTTAGCATGTCTTGATGTAACAATCTCTTTTGTTACATTCAGTTGTTGGAATTTTTTTAATTTTAAGAAACTTTAATGAAATCTATGAGATATAATTTTATTTTATTTTCTGAATATGGCTACTTCTATATTGATACAAAAATAGAATTACAGAGAGGCCGAGGCCTCAAGAGTTCCAGCCCATTGCTGCGGCATTCTTACATAGCAATCTGATAATTGACCATCAAAACAATTAGGAGGCAGACCATTAGAGCTTTGAAGAACAGTGATAATGTCTGTTCCTAAGAAATGATTGACATCTATGACTGGAAATTGAACAGACCTTGACAGTATGACCCCTATAGAGTAAGCCAGAGTGGCAAGATTCTTACAATTTCGATCCATAACAAAACCAAAAATGATAGTTCGAAAACCTGTGACCAGAGCTAGAACAAGGACATAAACTAGATTATGACTCCCACGCAGGGGAGGCCGGTCATATAACAAAAGAGTGACCATAAGAGCAGAAGAACAATTAAGCAGATGCACCATACTGAAAATGAACACCTTCAGGCCGACGGAGACCAAAAACCGGAAGCACAAACTTGGATACACTTTAATGAGCAGAGGGAGGATCTTCCTCGACAATGAGGCAGCCAAATTTTTAGGGATCATCATCTTCAGGAGGAGGGTCATCCTGGCGCTCAGGTCCGTCATCAATTGGAGCTGAGGATCTTGCCTGAAGTCCCATATTGGCCTCCTTGCCAGAAGTAACATTCTGCTGGTTGTTCGCCTGAGGGTTGTTGTGCTCGACGTCCGCTATGGGCTCCAGAGAAGCCTCCGTAGTAGCCCGGACATGACCCGAGGAGACCTGTTCTGAGGAGGCTGCCCGAAGGTCGATGGTAACCGTGGCAAGGAGAGAGGTGTTGTTAATACTACAGGGGAAATGAAAACGAGCATGGTGAGAATGCGCCCTGGAAGACAATCGAAAGTGCCCAGCGGGATTAAAATGATTACGACCCCTTCCACGACCTCTTCTTGATGCAGGAAAGCGGACTGGTCCGAATTCAGAAGAGTAAGACGAAGAATCGGAAGTGGAGGGGGAGGACCTGCTAATTGCACGCCCACTGGAACCACCTCGCCTGCAACGCATTCTCGAGCGAAGGCGAGGCATGTTGTTATGAACAAGGGGAACAACAAGGGTAGTATGAACCTGCGGATGACTGGTAGGCGAAAAGGAAGGGCGTGAAAGATTACAGGAGGAGCAGTTGGTGAAATGGAAACCCGGCAGAATGGCAATGCAACAGCTTAAGTTGCATCGAGACCCTGTGCTGGTGCATGAGCTATGCTCAGCAGCAGCAAGGGAGCAACATACGCGGAGAGGTTTAACACACAGGAACTCGTCTGAGCGTGCCATGACTGAACTAGGAATGAGCAGATATCGGGGAGTGAGCTCCCATAAAACTTCAATTAAGAGCTGGACGGTAGCATTTAAGAGCAGGAGCATGTGAGTATGGGTGGCGGTGGTGATAAGCCACGCGCCAACCCACCTGACCAGCTGCTCGCATTTAACCATAAGGCCCACCTGCATCTGGGATATGAGATATAATTTATTGGATAAACAATACTTTCCTAATTTTGGGGAAACTTTGTCTTTATTGTAAACATTAGTTATTAAGTATGATTTGTATTATCATAATTCTATAAAATATAAATAGAGTATGAAAGGCGGGTGAAAGAGGGGGGATGGAAGGGATGAAATTTTCATGAATGAAGGTAATGAAATGTTGTGTTTGGTCATAATTTTGTCAGTTTTGTGTTGGATGCCTTTAATGCAAAACCATAGTTTTTTATCTTTTAATTTTTTTGTTTTCATATATTATTCCTCTGATAATTCTTTGACTGTGTTTCAAGAATCCATTGGAGGTTATATTAATGTTATGTTCCTGAACTGTGCATCAAGGATTAATCATTGAATTTTAATTCTTCTTTCCTACTTTATTAATTCTCTTTGCTAGAATATACATTAAATTAGTTCTTGTGGTTATTTCTTACAAGAATTACCTTAAGTCTTTATGATATGTGTGTTGTAGTTTATGGAATGACTTTCATAAGTTAAAGATGTCATATATACATCTCTCATGCAAATAGAATTAACATTGTGATTGTTTAGCTTTCTGGATGTTATGTCGTAGTCCTTCATTTTCGTGAATTAGACGTATTTAGTTCATAGTTAATGAATTATCATTTTTTTAATGAGGAAGTGAAATCAGTTATTTAATAATTTTTAGCTCTTGGCAAAGATAGGTGATTAGTCATTTTTATTTGTTTCTTTTGTGATTTTTAGTTTGAATTAATTTAAATAATTTGATACTTATTGTTTTATATTGTTTAGAGAATCGACAAGTTGGTTTTGATATATCTTGTTGCCTCATATTTTACGTTCACATTTGAAATTGATTTTGTTTTGCATCTTTAGATTTTTAATTTTTTATTACTATTTAGAATTTAAACTTCTTCCTAAACTATTTTATAGCACTCCTCACCAATTAAGAGCTACTTCTGGTGATTTTATAATATGTATATTTGTATATAATAGTGTATTTCTTATAAATTGTAAAGATTAGTATAGGACCCTTAGGATATATTTTAACATTTTATTTCCCTTGGGAGAAGAAAATTCTTTCGCTAACGGAGCCATAAAACTTGTCAGCGACAACCATACCAAATGGCCTGGGTTAGATTTAAATAACCAGAGACCATGTTGTTCCTCTTGTTGACATATGGTCAGTTATTCCCATCAACAGGATTTTGACTTGTATTTATTTTACCTAATTCATACCCAGGTCAACTTCATTATACTCCATCTCATGATCTATAGTCCATACAATTCATGTTAGGGAGATTCAGTTGGCTAACTTCGGGCGTGATTTGTGGAGAAATGAAGATGAATCTAGAAAATTGGAGACATTAGTGTTTCTCAGAACATCCCCGATTAATTGGTTTGCAAGAAATTTCTCCAAAATTTTCATGGATTGGGATATACATGTGGTTCTTTCGAGCATGCATTTATTGTTGCGGCCAATGGCTAAATTGTATTCCAAACGGAGTGACCAGTTAGAAAATGAAACAGTTCCAACCTATCCTCATATGGATTCTATACTAAGTCAATCCTATGTAATCATATATTCAACCAAGATACATAAAAGGAAGTATTTTGTGAATATGCCCATGATTGATAGTCCAAACTTCAGGAATTAGTTCCAATTTACCTCGTGCTCTTTTTTTGTATAAATGTATGGGTAAAGAGCAGGTTGATGTTATAGAAGGGAAGGTGTTAGCACCATAATTTTTGTAACAATACATATTGTATTTTTATTCTATAATCAATGAAACCTCTGCAAGTTCTTAGCTTGTCTCTGAGTTATTCATTTGCAAGTTATGAATTGCCAACCCCCTACTGGGGAGGAAGGGCCTTCCTCTTTAGCAGGGACCATTGTGTTGTATAGATAACATAGTTACTTTACATCAATTTATTGTAGGTTATGATATTATATCCATGTTAAGTTTAAATTATCACTATTATAGATTCTCACTAGTAGATTGTTATTATTGTTGGATTAGATTGGTTTACAAAATGTCTTGTTGAAAATGGCAACAATAAAAATCATGATTTAATTTTCCCTTGAATTAAATTAGGATAAAATTGTAATTCCACATAACAAGACAACAAGAATGTGTTAACTAAGTTAATTTGACTTATTCGGATCAGTTAATTCGAGTTGAGGGCCTAACTTGGGGCATGTAGAGTAATTCCTAAATTTTAGGAGACTAGGTTGAGTTTAATTTGAGTTGTAATAATTTTATTCAGTTAAACTGAGTTAAAGTCAGTTAAACTATTTCCAACTATTAGAGGAACTAGTGGGAGGTCAAGTAGTGGGGTGTGTACTCAGTGATCAACCAGCTAACTGATAAATCATCCATAATTAACTCATGCATGCATGATCTACTAGTTACCTAGTTGAGATTGGAGTTCAAGGGCAGTGTACTATCAATTGTATAATTATCCAAGTTGTACAGGTGGTACATGCAGTGACAGAAGGACCTATAGGTATTGCGCAGTTATGTATGGGGAATTTCCTAATTAATAGGAGACTAATTCAAAAGGAAATGACGCAAGTAAATAGAGGCTTGGAAGGCCGAAAAATTGGCTAAGTATTGGCCAGAGTCAGCTTGTGCGGCAGTGAGATAGATTATACTTGTGTAGAGATTGATCAGGCTTGAACGAGCATTGTATTTCTTATCTATTTTCTTATTAATGCAATATATATAGGAAGGGGTTTTGAGAAGTTGATTTCCCGTAGATATATCCTTGTGTTATGTGTGTTAATTGATTCATGTCACATGTTTTTTATATTGCTTCCCAATCATGAATGTATTTCCGCAAATGAGTAGAGTAGATTCAAGTCTATTGTTTTAGTAAATTATAATTAGTAGTTTGAATCTACAAGGAATTTCTACATGGTATCAGAGCCAAAATCACATCAGAGAAGATAATTCTAAGTTATATCTACAGGAGGAATGAGTTTTGCAGATCTATTATTCAGAGCTAGAAGCAGGATCAAGATGGCGTTCAATGGTCTAAGGCTCGAGTATGCCCTTGAGGGTAGCTTGGATTACATTGCTTGGAAGGACTAGATGGAAGCAATCATGGAAGATAATTTGTTGAAGGAATTCATTGATAATGATGTCCCAAAACCAGCACCAGTTGATGCACAGGATCTAGAATATTTGAAGAACAGTGTCGCCAAGGTAGGGAGGATCATATTAGAGGGAGTATGAATTCATATTGTCTCTAATATCCGCAGTAAGGAAAATCCATATGAAATGTGGCATACATTGACATAATTTTTCTAGAAAATTAGTGATCATAAGAAGTTAGCACTCAAAGATAAGCTTCAAAATATCAAAATGTAGAAAGGTGACACAATACCACAGTTCCTCAGTAGGTTCAGACAATGTCATGATGAACATGGGAGTGTTGGTGTTTATGTTGTTGAATATGATCTGGTAAGCCTAGAACTTATAGGTCTTTACAAGAGATGGCACAAATCCCAAGATTCGATCAATGGGAGGGAGATGCTACCAAACTAGCAAATATTATAGTCATATTTGGTACAGGAAGAGTTCAGGAAGAAAACCAAAGATGGGACCTCATCCAAGGTTGAAGATGAGGATAATTATGGCCTTGATGGAAAGTAAAATAAATTGAAAGGGAAGAAATCCCAATCGAAAGGAGATTCTAGTCAGGGGGTAAGAATAAGGACATATCGAAGACTAAATTTTTTCATTGTCATGAGCTAGGACACTATGCCACGAAGCGTTCGCACAAGAATTCTGACAAGAAGCAATCAAGAGGAGCGGGAGGTAAAGCTCTTGCTTCACAATTCGAGATGGATTTCACCCTCATTGCATGCATGGTGACATCGATAATGGGTAGTGTGTGGTATCTGGATAGTAGAGCCTCATTCTATATGACGAGAAACAAAGAATTTTTTAGCGACTTGGAGGAGAAGGACCTCCAGATGCACGTCAAGATGGGAGATGATGGAAGGTATAGTGCGACCAGTATCGATACAGTTACTTTTTAGAGGGAGTTTGGTTCTCCTATCACATTTAAATATTTCATGTATGTTATGGGTCTAAACAAGAATCTAGTTTCAGTTGCTATGTTGGAAGATCATGACTACGATGTGATATTTAGCAAAGGAAAGGTTTTCCTTTGTCACATTTCCATAGAAAAAGTGAAGCGCATCGGGGTTCAGGTGAAGAACCTCTACAAATTGGATGTAGAAGATTGTGTTTCTTTGGGCATGAAATCAAATAAGGTGCAGAGTGGATACATCGATGAATTATGGCATTGGCCACTTGGCCATTTGCATCATGGAGTTTTGAATATCATGCAGCAAATTTCTACAAGACTTCCCAAGGGCGCACTAGAGAAACGAGATACATCCAAAGGGTGTACACTGGGAAAGTACACCATATCCACTTTTCATTATAAGGACATTAGAGTGCAAGTAGTCCTTGAAATATTTCATTCAGATGTGTGTGGGCCTTTCATGACATCCTTCATGGCCAATCATAGATATTATGTTATATTTGTATATGATTTCTCACGTAAGTATTGGATATCCTTCATCCAGAAGAAATACCAGACATTATCAAAATTTTGTGAATTTAATTCACTGGTTGAGAAATACATTTGCAGGAAAGTGAAGGCTCTCAGAAGCCATAACGATGGTGAATATGTGTCAAATTTGTTCAAGAAATTATGTGCAAAAAAAATCATTCGACAAAATTTAATAGCACCCCATAACCCTCAGCAGAATGGGGTTGTTGAAAGGAAGAAAAAAAGTATTGTGGGAGCTACACAGGCGATGTTTCATGATCAGGGCCTATCGTTGCACTTGTGGGTTGAAGCATACAACACAGCAGTATATGTGCAGAATAGGAATGCTCGTTGAATTCTCATGATGAGTACACCAGAAGAAGCCTTTTCAGGGAAGAAACCAGATGTGTCACACTTCAGGATCTTTGGTTCATCATCTTACTATCATGTTTCCAAGGATGCAAGGAAAAATATAGAATTGGGAATATTTTTGGGGTACACTTATACACCTAACAACTATGAGGTGTAATTTCCATTTCACAGGATGAGAGTTGTTCATAGAGATGTGAATTTCGATGAAGATAAGTCCATGATATGTTCCCTTGAGAGGGAGGATAAATTGCATGCAGATGAGGATATTTTGGCTCCAAAGGTAGAACCTCATATGTTGTGGAGCAGCCATAACAAGAGGAGTAGAGAGTGGAAGTACCCACTCATGCAAAGACATCTAGAGATGGAAAGAAGTGCACTACAGAAGCTGATAGATTATTCAATTATGCTAGAGAGAATGTGGGAGCACCCACATCACAGTGCAAGCAGAGGATGTCACCAGATCTGTACACTGGGTACATGGCTCTGATGAGTAAGCTAGTTGAGACAGAACCATCCTCATTTGAGGAAGAAATGCAGAAGCTAGTATGGGTTGATGCCATGGTAGAGGAATATGATTCCATAGTCATATACGGTGTTTGGGAAGTGGTCCCAAGACCAGAAAAGAAGTTAGTGGTAGGTTCAAGGTGGATTTGCAAGGTGAAGCAAGAAGCAGACGGAAGCATAGATAAACACAAGGCCATATTTGTGTAAAATTGGTTCTCTCAGGTTGAGGGAATTGATTACAAGGATACCTTTCCTCTAGTAAAAAGATAATATTATATCAGATCAATTCTAGCACTTGTAGTGCAGATGGGATGGAATATAAATCATATGGATGTGAGGAGAGCATTCCTCATTGTAGTGATTAAGGAGGATTTGTACATCAAACAACCAGAAGGATTTTAGACCTTCAACAGAGAGTCACATGTGTGCAGACTCAAGTGAGCATTGTATGGATTGAAACAAGCACCTTGTGCTTGGTACACCGGGATCAACAGCTATTTCACTAGGTTGGGATTCACCAAAAGTGAATTAGATATAAACCTTTACCATATTGTTGTTGAAGGTAAATTATTTATTATATTTTTATATGTCAACGATTTGATTTTAACTGGTGATGAGACGTTGATCAAATATTGAAAACAAGATTTTTCTAGAGAATTCGAGATGGACATGAAAATCATGTATTATTTCCTTGGTTTGGAAGTATGGAAAGGAGATGGGGAACTATTTGTCTCTCAAGGAAAGTATGCCAACAAGGTATTAAAGAAGTTCTGCATGGAAAGTAGCAAACCCATGGATGCTTTTCTAGAAATAAATTGGATGAAAGATGATGCCACTTTAGGTGAGGAGGTGGAGAAAATATCTACAGAAATCTTGTGGGTTCACTCATGTATTTGGTGAACACACAACTAGACATGTGTTATGCGATTAACCAACTTAGTCAAGAAATGGTTAAGCCAACCAAATTGTATTGGAAGGCGGCCAAGCATGTGTTGAGATACCTTAGAGTCACTAATCAGTATGGTCTTTGTTACATACAGACATAGGGAGTGAATCTTCAAGGCTTCACAGATGCAGATTGGGTAGATAGTCCATCACATCAAAAGAGAACTTCAAGAGGAGTCTTCAGCATTGATTCAACAACAATTTATTGGTACAGCAGGAAGTAGAGATCAGTTACACTCAGTTCAGCAGAAGCATAGTACATGGCTACTAGTCAAGCAACTTGTGAAGTTATCTGGATGAGGAATTTTCTTGTTGGGTTATTTGCTCGTATGTTGGAACCTGCTATGATTTATTGTGACAATCAGAGTTGTATCAAACTCTATGAAAATACAGTTTTTCATGATCGATCCAAGCATATCGACATCTGGTATCACCATCTACGATATTGTGTACATAGGCCGTGAATTATGTTGTTGGAATACATTCCTACAGAAGAACATGATGCAAATATTTTGAAAAAGGCATTAATTAAGAGGAAAATTTGAATTCCATAGAGGTAGGATTGGGGTATTTGATAATCCCTTTCTTGTTGAGAGGGAGTGTTGAAAATGGAAACGAGAAAAATATTAATTTAATTTTCCCTTGAATTAAATTAGGATAAAATTGTAATTCCACATCACATGGCAACAAGAATGTGTTAACTAAGTTCATTTGACTTAGTTGGATTTTTTAATTGAGTTAAGGGCCTAAAATGAGGCATGTAGAGTGATTCCTAAATTTTAGGAGCCTAGGTTGAGTTTAATTTGAGTTGCAATAAATTAATTCAGTTAAACTGAGTGAAAGTCAGTCAAACTAGTTCCAATTGTTGGAGGAACTAGTGGGAGGTCGGGTAGTGGGGTGTGTACTCAGTGATGAACCTGTTAACTGAAAAAGCATCCATAATTAACTCATGCATGCATGATCTATGAGTTACCCAGTTGAGATTGGATTTTAAGGGCAATGTACTATCAATTGTATAATTATCCAAGTTGTACAGGTGGTGCATGCAGTCAAAGAAGGACCTATAGGGATTGCATTGTTCTCGATGGGGAATTTCCTAATTAATAGGGGGATATTTCCCAAGGAAACGTCACAAGAAAATATGGGCTTGGTAGGTAGTAAAACTTTCTAAGTATTGGCTAGAGTGAGCTTATGAGGTAGTGAGATAGTTTATACTTATGCATAGATTGTTCGGGCTTGAACAAGCATTGTATTTATTCTCTATTTTCTAATTAATGCAATACAGATAGGAAAGGGTTTTGAGTAGAGGCTTTCCACTAGATATATCCTCATGTTATGTGTGTTAATTTATTCATGTCACATGTTTTTTATATTTCTTCTCAATCATGGATTATTTTCCGCAAAAGAGTAGAGTAGATTGAAGTCTATTGTTTTAGAAAATTATAATCAGTAGTTTGAATGTACAATGAATTTATACATGGTATCAGATCTATAATCATGGCAGAGAAGAGAATTTGATGTTATCTTTACATGAGGAACAAGTTTTTCATATCTATTATTCAGAGGTAGCATCAGGATCAGGATGGCGTTCAATGGTCTAAGGGTCAAGTATGCCCTTGAGGGTATCTCAAATTACATTACTTGGAAGGACCAGATGAAAGAATTCATGGAAGATAATGGGCTGAAGGAATTCATTGATAATGATGTCCAAAAACTAGCACTTGTTGATTCCCAGGATGTAACGTATTGGAAGAAGTGTCACCGCAGGAAAGGAGGATAATATTGGAGGGATTATGAGACCATATTGTCTCTAATATCTCCGAGAAGGAAAATCCATATGCAATGTGTCAAACATTAACAGAACTGTTCCAGAATAGTAATGACCACAGGAAGTTTGCACTCAAAGATAATATTTGAAATATAAAAAAGCAAAAAGGAGACACATTACCACAATACCTCAGCAAGTTCACACAATGTTGTGATGAACGTGGGAGTGTTGGTGTTACAAGTGTTAAAGATGATCAGGTAAGCCTAGCACTTCTATGCCTTCCCAAGAGATAACACAACTACCAGGATTCGGTCAATGGGAGGGAGAAGCTACCAAAGAGGGAAATATTGTGGTCAGATTTAGTACAGGAAGAGTCTAGGCATAACACTAGAGATGGGACCTCGTCCAAGTTTGAAGATGAGGAGAATTGTGCCTTGGCTGGAAAGGAAAAGAAAGGGAAAGGGGATAAATCCCAATCCAAAGGAGATTTTGGTCAGGTGGGTGATTTGTATTATGCATGAACACAATGAAATACAGAAATACACATAAAAGAAAAGATGTAGCAGAAATAATACTTCATTTCATTAATATCAAATAACTGAAATATGCTTATAGACATAATGGAAATAAACTAGCTAGGGCGTTGGTAGCTTATTTCTAAGAAGAGATGTGGCAGCTACATACCTCTAAACTGTGTTACAATGAGGATAAAGGGCCTATTTATTATTGAGAAACAATGGATAACCTTAAACATCCAAAAACTTAACCCTAGGAGATGAAGCACCAAAACTGTGGTCCATGTTTAGGTAAATTGGTACATCAATCTTCCCGGGACGTAACTTTGGCATACGATCTTCGTTTAACACACACAATACCTCGTTAGAAATATCTATCCAAGGAATACAACTATTGATGTGAGAAACATCAAGGGAACTTCCAAGTTGCTCCCAGTTCTTCCAACAAACATCATTTAGGGCCTCAAAATGGCTCCAGAAGTTCAGGACCCAAAAAACTACTAAAAATAGTAAACTGTGCTACGAATAAGGAAACTAAAAAACTAAAAGAAACAATGGTGGGACCCCAAGTGGAATAGGTGGTTTGCCACCAATATCCAACTGGATCATTCCTCCCCCCTTAGTAATTAATGGTCCCCATTTCATTGAGTTCCTCCATGAGATGAGGAAACTTCTACTGAACTTGGTCTCCGGTGAACCATTTTCCTTGGTGCAGGAGTTGCCCATATTTGACAACCCAATACAGTTGTGTAATGTTCCAAATTTTATGGAACATTAATTTTTGTTAAGGAGATGAATAAAATGGGTAGGGGACCCATTATTTGCATAATTAGAGTATAAAAATCCTCTAAGTATGAAAGAGGATCATGCTGGAGCTAGATTTCACACCTCCATGTGTGAAAGGAGGTTTTTTCATAAAGGTTTGGCCAAGGTTGACCAAGTCAAACTCCATTGGCATGAGTTGGAAAGCACTAAGTGGGATAACGTAGGAGCGAAGATTCTAGAGGAAAGAAACCCTAATTCGAAGTAGGTCCCATGGAGGGAAAGCTCACTTGTTTAAAAGAGGAGCAAGGCAGCCATTGAGATTATCTTTTGATCATTCTACATCCAAGTCTTGGAGACTTGTTGCTGCCTCTTGTTGTTCAGCAGAGCTGCAGTGCCTTCGGGCATGAGGGAGTCTTGTTTAGGATTTCCTCTCCTTCTTGAGTATCTCATGAAGGATTTCACTCCATTCCCCATATTTCGACATTCAGGCCATAGCTTCAGCCATCTACATCAGTGCAGTTTCTGCAGTAGATATTGTGCAGTGTTGCTGGGTGTTGTTGGGGAGGTTTCCATACACCATTTGGAGCTAGCTTTCAGAGATGGAAGGTTCCATCCATTGGGATATCAGAAAAGGTGATTCTTGAGCATATCCCACCATCTTTGGCATCAGGCCAATCACATTCCATCAGTGACAGCGCAGTCCCTCTCTTAGACCGCGTTCTTCTTGGTGAATATTTGTTGTGAGGGATTAGCAGACTTTGGAGGGGAAGTCCTGGGTGAAAGGATAAACCTTTCACTTTAGATTTTTATTGGAGAAGGGCTCTTCATCTAGAGTAGCTATTTAAGCATTCTCCATCCATTTCCATCTCTTGAGTTGCAGTAGCTACTGCAACTCCTACATTTCTATATTATAGCATTTTGGTATAGATTTCAACCAATCCTCTTAAAGGATTGATGTTATGTATTTTCAGGGGTTGAGATATTTCTCCCCCTTATTATTTGAGCCCATATTGTCATATCTTTGTATATTCGTTATTTATGCAGCAGTTCCTCTCTATAACTGCGCAGTCATGGCCTACGGCTTTGTTTATGCAGCAATGTATTTCTCATTTTCATGTACAGGTTTCTTGAGGCTTCCAGTGCTTTTCTTGAGTGATCATTTACTCAAGGATTTGTATTCTTATGTGCTGCTATGTCTTAATATGATGGCCATTGTATTCTCCAAAATTTCATGTGTATATGATTCACTGCTATTTTCCATTTGATGTATTTGTTATTGTTGTAGCTGCAATGTTGGGGTTATCTTAAGAGATTCCCAATCTTGTTGTGTTTCCCTCTTGGGGATATTGTCCCTTGACAATAACTCTATAAACAGAGTCTGCTAGTGGGCCAAGTAGCCTCTGGAGCTAATCCTTTTTTCAAAGGTGAAAAATCTAGTAAATGCCCCTGCAGTCTATCTCTGGAATATATTTTCTTTGTCAATTTACAATGTTTCTGAAAAAGGAACATTAAAGTGGTATCAGAGCATCTAATTGGCATAGCCTGTGAGTTCGATTTCAAAGGAGAATGATGAAGAAGATGAGCCTGATCTCATCTATTTTTTGAATAAGGAAGAGCCTCCCTGAGGAGGAGGAGAAGAAAATGGGAGAAGAGGAAGGTCCATGCACTTCATATTCTCTCGAAGACCAGCATGGGAGATGCTTGGATTCTCAGATCTTAAGCAAGTACCTAGGTGACTATAAACCCCATTCTGCAACATTCAGGGGAGCTACATCATTCCCACAGTCTATTCAGTAGGTGGAGAAGAGAAGGCCTTGTGGAAAAAGAGAAATCAGAGGCAATAGGCTTATATTGTCTACATTTGATGTGGTTACTTGAGCTTGAGCTTGGGAGAAGAAGCTAGATGTATTTTTATTGCTCCATCCAGTGGCAGAGAAAGACGTAGTGGAGATGGAAGCGATGCATATGGAGGAAGAAAACTCTGTTTTTTGGTTCAAACCCTTGGTCCATTCAAGGGTGAGTTATTTTATAGTCTTTGCTCAAAGGTTGATCCAAACCTTTGATGGAGAAAGAACAAAGGAAGAGAAGCTCATACCACCATGGGAGGAGGATGGCACCAACGCTGCTACAGCTTTGAAGGAGCAGCCTTCAACATCTGTGGATGAAGAATCCATTGGAGGAAAAGTGATTGCAGCCACACAAGAAGGTCCCAAGATCCACCAAGGTATGAGTAAAGTTCCACTTTCTATTTCAGAAAATAATCTTAAGGATGGAGGAATTTCATATGAAGAGGTCCAAGGATCAAATCACATGGCCACTTTAGGGCCTCATGATTGCACTACGTTGTGCAAAGGGTTCAAGGAGGAGAAGAACACTCATCCTCATACATATTTGATGATTTGCATTCACCCTTCAAGGTGGGAGTGTAAACTTTTGGAGGATGAAGTAAACCATGACACCTCCATGGAGAATCATGAAACAAATTGTGAACCGGAGGAAGAGACAGCTGCTACATTATTGGAGGAATCAATAGTGTTTTTGAACATGGATGGAGAGGAGAAATCACCTCCTTCACATTTGGATCCTCATGGGTCCAAAATAGTCATGGGAGAGAGGCCTTTCCTAAGAGGTCTCCAAGGAGCTGCATTTCAAACTCTCATGCAATGCAAGGAGCATGAATTGGTTTGGGAGGATGGTAGCCCTCATGGGAGGAGTACCAAAAGAATGGATAAGAGATGGCAAGATGTTTACATCATTGGGAAGCAAGGAGAAGGGATATTTAGAGCTGATATGATATATATATCAGTCATGATTCCTTCATCATTTAAGGAACATGATGTAAGCATGAGGAGGCAACAAGCACTTGAGTTACTTGGGATTGATGGGAGAGAGCACAAGCAAATTTCCTCTCATATGATTGATGGTGTTGCAGGAGTAAAGGAGGGAACTCTCATAGTGCAAGGGGATCACTCCTTAGCTGGGATTGATTGGGAGGCATTTCCCTCTTGGGAGAAGCTTCATATTGGCAGCAGCATCACCAGAGTTGTTCTTGGAAAGGAGCATGTTAAAGAACAAATATTGGCATGGGCAGGAGCCTTTTTGCATGAGCTCACAGCGCTGTCATTTTGGAAGAGGATCACATGCATAGATCCATATATCATCTCACTTACAGACTATGGTAAGATTCTTGTGTGTACCTTTTTTTATTTACATACTCTTATCATTATGATGTAGTGCAGGGCTTTTCAAAGGGACAGATTTTGCATGTTGCTCCATGAGCAAAATTGGGCCAAACTATGTGATGGAGACAACCATATTTTATATGGCCTTGGGAAAGTGTTATCTTCCATGTATGTTCAGAATTCATATTCAGCCACTTACCATGCATTATCAGATGTAAGAACATACATTGTTATTCATGAGATGAAAAACAACTTTCCATATCATTTCTCAAAGCAGCAGTTTGGGAAACTGCGCTATGACTACTTGGGAGACTGTTGGTACATCCTTGCACAACATGAAACCTTCAGTAATTGCCTCATTTTATTGCTGATTATGGTCTCCTTGGCTGATATTGCTTTTATCTTAATGAAGGGCATGATCAGAGGAGAGACACATGGGATGAATGTGTCCTTGATGAGGAAAGACTCCCATATTTTCTGCAGTACATGTTCTAAGGGGAACATGAGAGGAGGCATGGCTACAGCCACATATTTGCTTAATTGTGGGTTAATCCATGGGCTTGGTAATTTTATCCATCCATTGTATGTATATGGGTAGGTGTTTGACCTTATGTTCCTGATTCACTCATCTATTTACTATTTAGTAGTAGATTTGATATTTGTTGTTGTGCAATACTTGCCATGTTATTTTCTGCAGCTGCAATGGATGAGGTTGCATTATAACCCTATGAGGCATTGTTTTCACTTTCTGCACATGTTATATCCTACAAAAAATATGTCATGGGGGAATTCTATGGTGATCTTGTCCTATTCATCATAGATGACATGTCTTGGGCCAGCTAGATTATCATTTATGGAGGGGAGATTCTTGGGGGATTACTATTCATTTTTCCATTTGAGGGCAATAAATTTGCAGCCCAGGATCAGCATACACTCCACACTTGTCATAGGTTGGGGAGAGGACAGCATGGGGCAATTTATAGTGCTTTCCATGATCATATTTTCAACCCACCTTCATTTCTGGATCTCAAGGTGGAGGGAGATTTTCCATGAGTTGCCTTGTTGGGAGGCAGCTTATTTTTTATGATTGATGGCTTGGGGATGAGAGATTCATATGGGGTTGATAAGTCCCATTATATATCAGATCTAATTCCTCAAGGAGGCCCTTAGATAGCTCTTTTTTCCTTCATGGATGGTTGTTTCTACATGATAACTATTTGGGAATGTTCACCCAAAGGCTATATTGCATAGGTTGGAGGGACAGTTTGGAGACTTGATTGCTGATATGGCATCCTTTTCTTGAGGAGATCATCACATAAGGATGCTACAAGAGGAAGGGAAGAAATAAACTCAGTTAATCCTTGCAATTGCTTGAGGGAAAGCAATATTTTGAGAGGGGAGGACTGTAATGTTCCAAATTTTATGGAACATTAATTTTTGTTAAGGAGATGAATAAAATGGGTATGGGACCCATTCTTTGAATAATTAGAGAATAAAAATCCTATAAGTATGAAAGAGGATCATGTTGGAGCTGGATTTCACACCTCCATGTGTGAAAGGAGGTTTTTTCATAAAGGTTTGGCCAAGGTTGACCAAGTCAAACTGCGTTGGCATGAGTTGGAAAGCACTAAGTGGGACAACGTAGGAGGGAAGCTTCTAGAGGAAGGAAACCCTAATTCGAAGTAGGGCCCATGTAGGGAAGGCTCACTTGTTTAAAAGAGGAGCAAGGCAGCCATTGATATTATCTTTTGATCATTCTACATCCAAGTCTTGGAGACTTGTTGTTGCCTCTTGCTGTTCAGCAGAGTTGCAGTGCTTTCGGGCATGAGGGAGTCATGTTTAGGATTTCCTCTCCTTCTTGAGTAGCTCATGAAGAATTGCACTCCATTCCCCATATTCCAGCATTCAGACCATAGCTTCAGCCATCTACATCAGTGCAGTTTCTGCAGTAGATATTGTGCAGTGTTGTTGGGTGTTGCTAGGGAGGTTTCCATACACCATCCAAAGATAGCTTTCAGAGGAGGAAGGTTCCATCCATTTGGATATCAGCAAAGGTGGTTCTTGAGAATATCCCACCATATTTGGCATCATTCCAATTACATTCCATCAGTGACAGCGTAGTCCCTCGCTTAGACGGCGTTCTTCTTGGTGAATATTTGTTGTGAGGGATTAGAAGACTTTGGAGGGGAAGTCTTGGGTGAAAGGATCATCCTTTCACTTCATATTTTCATTAGAGAAGGGCTCTTCATCTACAACAGATATTTAAGCCTTCTCCATCCATTTCCAGCTCTTGATTTGCAGCAGCTATTGCAACTCTGACATTTCTGTATTATAGCATTTTGGTATAGATTTCATCCAATCCTCTTAAAGGATTGATGTTATGTATTTTCAGGGGTTGAGATCTTGCTCCCCCTTCTTATTTGAGCCCATATTGTAATATCTTTGTATATTAATTATTTATGCAACAGTTCCTCTCTATAACTGTGCAGTCATGGCCTAGGGATTTGTTTATGCAGCAATGTATTTCTCATTTTCATGTACAGGTTTCTTGAGGCTTCCAGTGCTTTGCTTGAGTGATCATTTCCTCAAGGATTTGTATTCTTATGTGCTGCTATGTCTTAATATGATGGCCATTGTATTCTCCGACATTTCATGTGTATATGATTCACTGCTATTTTCCATTTGATGTATTTGTTATTGTTGTAGCTGCAATGTTGGAGTTATCTTAAGAGATTCCCAATCTTGTTGTGTTTCCCTCTTGGGGATATTGTCCCTTGACAATCTCTATAGACAGAGTCTGCTAGTGGGCCAGGTAGCCTCTGGAGCTCATCCTTTTTTCAAAGGTGACAAATCCAGTAAATGCCCCTGCAGTCTATCTCTGGAATAGATTTTCTTTGTCAATTTACAATGTTTTTGAAAAAGGAACATTACAAGTTGGATTTGCATGTCCATGATATGATCAATGGTGGCATGTTCCATGCAGTCTAGGTTTAACTCTGTTGATGTGAGTTTTTCTACAATGTCGAAGGTGTCCAATAGAGGTGGGAAGTAGGGCCGAAGCCAGTCCACATTGAACATTGGGTGCAAACCAAGGAATGGTGGAACACTGAGCTAGAAGGCATTGGACCCTATAGCCTTGGTGATGGTGTACAGCCCATATCGTAGTGGGAAAAGCTTGCGGTGGGGTCCAGCGCGGCGCTCCTTATGCAAATGTAGCAACACTTTGTTGCCCACCTAGAATTTTTGTGGCACCCGATGTTGATCATGTCATTGCTTGTACTTAGCATTGGCTATATCCAATATGTCATGAACCTAATGGCAGATGTGTTGAATGTGCTCATTGAATTTGTTTGCCTTGTCATCTTCAGACTGGACATGAGCTGAATTGGCTTGAGTAGCCACAAATGGCATGGCTACATGATAGGGACATAATGGATGGAGTCCCAAGCCCACCTAAAAGTTGTTGTGGCCGGTTGAGATGTGCAGAGCCTAGTTATAATTGTGTTGTACATAGGGAAGGCTCTCATCCCATGTGCGTGGATGCTTTGAATTGTACATGTGAAAAATGTGTACTATAATCTTGTTGACGAACTTTGTCTGGCCATCAGTTTGGGGATGGAAAGTTGTGGACTTGGTGGGCTTGGTTTCCAGCATTTCCTAGAGGCTGGACCAAAATGTTTTGAGGAACCTGTTGTCCCGATATGAGATGATATAATGTGGGATCCCAAAGTGCACCCACACTCGTTCAAAGAAGAGTTTAGCAGTGGCTTCTATTGTGATATTCTTCTTACAGGTTTTCATAATGGCCATCTTCAAGAATCGGTCGATGACCAAGAAAAAACAATCATTTTCATGCTTAGTAGAAGGAAGGCCCGACATGTAATCCATGGATATGGATTCCCAAGGTAGATTAGGGGTAGGTAGCATATTATAGAGACCTTGATTCTAGATGATCGGTTTGGCAATAGCACAAGTAGTGCAGGATCTGATGTACTTCCCGACATCATGTCAAAGGTTCGGCCAATAGAAATACTTTTGCAGTACTGCCTCTATTTTCTCGACCTCGAAAGGCCCAGCAACCCAACTGTAGCGCACTTCCCAAATCATCTTGGCATGCTCAATTGAAGGAACAAAAAGGTGTCCCAGGTGACATAGCAGTGCATCCTGGAGGTGAAAATTTGGAACTTGTGTACCCTCCAAGAGTGCCTTATATGTGTGGCTAAATTTCGGATCGCTCTTGTAGAGAAGCGGCCAATCAAAAGTCTCGTGCCCACAAGAGTTGAGAACGGTGGTTAACGCTACGATCGGTGGTTGGCTAAGGTAGAATGCAACATGATTGGTGTTTCCCTTCTTGTACTTGATGTTCAAATGAAATTTTTGCAGATGTGTGGACCACTTATGATGGAAATCAGTCTGCAACTTCCCTTGCGTCTGTATGAAATGCAAGGGTCAGTGGTCTGTGTAGATGACCATTTCCTTTCCCAAAATGTAATGCTTCCATTATCGACATGCTTGCACAATGGAATACATTTCTTTTTCATAAGTAGGATACTTGCGGAT
The DNA here is from genome assembly GCA_034641835.2 of Pinus albicaulis. Taxonomy (NCBI): domain Eukaryota; kingdom Viridiplantae; phylum Streptophyta; class Pinopsida; order Pinales; family Pinaceae; genus Pinus; species Pinus albicaulis. The sequence goes on from CM076580.1 coordinate 600,134,808, forward strand.
TGTGTTGGACAGTGTCTCACTGTGATATTCCATTGGATGCCCCTGTTGAGTAAGAACTACCCCAATAGCATACTCATAAGCATCTGTCTCGATCTCAAATGGTTGTTGCAAGTATGGTAATGTGAGAATTGGGGTAAATTCAATTCTATGAATGCCTTCTATTGAGATTCTGACCAAAATAATTTTACTTTCGCTCCTCCCTTGGTGACTTAACTCAAGGGCCAAGTGATATGAGAGAATCCCAACACAAAACTGCGGTAGAAATTTGCAAGACCTAGAAAGATGCAAAGCTTTGTTAGGGTGGTTGGGGTTGGCCAATCCCGAATGACTTGGATCTTGGTTGGATCCACATATACCCCCTGTTGAGATTCAACAATAAAATTTCAGCACCCACGCCTAGTGCCTTAAGCACCTACAATAGGGTGGGGCCCACAGGGTTATTTTTGGTGCATGTCTATTTTAGCTATCCCTTAACTAAGATGGACAATAAAATGTAATCTAGTCTCAAAAATCGTCTGTAATATTTAAATGAGAGTGATAAACTCATTTATCTCATGGATTTCGAGTTAGAGGTAGTTGGTGAGGCATGCAAAGTAATTCTAGTTGTAACAGAGTTTGAAGTGCAGTGGTGCATTAGTTAATGCATCTTGTAATCAGTTTAACTCATTTAAGTGAGTTAAAATCAGTTGTGCTAGTTGTAACAGCTTGATACACTAGTGAGAGATCAAGTGAATTAAATATTAATTAATTCACAATCAGTGATCTCACATGCAACTAAGGATTTACTATTATTAGTTGCATGCATGTCAGATCCAGTGGAGACCCAGTTGAGATCTAGGTGAAAGGGAAGTTGACTATCAGTCGTAGGATTATTGGGTTGCACCCATGCAACCAAACACCCATTGGAGTGCCCATGATACTTGCACAGTCAAGGAAGGCCAAAATTCCTATTATTTGGGGATTGCATTCATCAGGGATTGCACAAGCAAGGCAGGTTGTCTAGAGGTAGTAAATTGGCTAAGTATTGGTCAGTTTTTATATGACAGTGTGAAACAATTAGCTAAGTACTAGAGGGCTCTTGTGAGAAGAGTTTGTATGTAATTGTTTCATAATCCATGCTAAATATACAATAGAAAATAGTGGGGTTTTGAGCAATAAGCTTTCCCCAGGAAATTATCTGTGTTGTGGTTTGATTTTATTCTTCTTTACTTCATGTGATTGGTGATTGTGTTTTTAATTTCGCAAAGGATTTGTAGAATCGATTCAATATTTAACGTTAGTAAATTGTTAGATCAGATTGAATCCAGGATATACATGCATGTTGTATGATTTCTGCATGGTATCAGAGCGCAGGAAATCACAATTGTGAAGGAGGAGTTGAGTTTGTGAGTGGATAGAATTCGAATTTGCAAAAATACTTTCTTGGTGCTATAGCTAATTAAGGATCAAAATGGCTTTCAGTGAATTGAGGTTGGAGTATGCACTTGAGGGAAGCTCAAACTATATTTCTTGAAAGGACAGGATGGAGGCAATACTAAAAGACAATGGCTTGAAGAAATTCATTGACAATGATGTTCCTAAACCCGTTGTGACAGATGCTGCAAATATTGATGCATGGAAAAAGAAAGTGGAAAATGAAAGAAGGATCTTATTAGAGGGATTACGATACCACATTTTCTCAAGCCTCCATGGGAAATCCACACCATATTCAATGTGGAAGGCTTTAACGGATCTATTCTAGAGCAGCAGCGACCATAGGAAATTGGTGCTCAAAGATAAACTCAAGAAGATCAATATGGAGAAGGGTGACTCCATACCAAAATATCTAACAAAGTTTGTCCAATGTCAAGATGAAATGGGGATCATTGGTATAACTGTCGTTGATGATGATTTGGTGAGCTTGCCTCTCCTAGGACTTCCCAAGAGTTGGAACAGTTATCAAGATTCTGTCAACGAAAAGGAAAAATTGCAAGATTGGGAACCACTGTGTTCGGATTTTGTGCAGGAGGATTTTAGATGGAATAGCAGAGATGGATCTTCATCTAAGAATGAAGATGAAGAAGATTGTGCTTTGGCTGCCAAGGAAAATAAGGGGAAGGGGAATAAATTCCATTCCAAATCTAAGTCCAATAATGGCAAGAAGCAGGACATGTCCAAAGTGAAGTGCTTTCACTTTCATGAGCATGGGAATTTTGCTACTAATTGTCCACAAAAGAAGAAGTACAAGAAGGTTGGAGGATCTGCAGCTGGTGAGGCTTTGGCCTCGCAATTTGATCTTGAATTGTCATTGATCACATGCATGGTGTCAAGTGCATTGGGATCTGTGTGGTAATTGGATAGTGGTGCTTCCTTTCACATGATGGGAGACAAGGAACTTTTCAGTGACTTGGAGGAGAAGTATCTCCAGATGCATATTTAAATGGGTGATGATGGGCGGTACAGTGCTACCAGGATGGATACCATTACCTTCCAGAGGAAGTTAGGTAAACCCTTTAAATTAAAATATGTAATGCATGTGCCAGGTTTGAAGAAAAATTTAGTCTCAGTCGCAACGTTAGAGGATAGAGGTTATGATGTTGTTTTTAGTGAAGGAAAAGCTTTCTTGCGACACAAAACAACAAGACAAGACAAGAGGATAGGGATTTGAGTTAATGATCTCTAAAAGCTCGAGGTAGATAGTTGCACAGAAATTATGGGCAAGGCGGACAAAGTGGTGAGTCGGGATGAGGGCGAATTATGGCACAAGGGATTGGATCATCTTCACCATGGAGCCTTGAAAGTCATGTAGCAGATTTCTACTGTTATTCCCAGGGGTACACTTACGCAGTCAGACACATGCAAGGGATGTACTATGAGAAAATATGTAAAGGCTACCTTTCATGAGAAGGAGAACCGAGCCTTAGGGATCCTTGAGAGAGTTCACACAGACGTGTGTGGACCATTCTTTGTTGCTTCGAAAGAAAAACATAAGTACTATGTAATATTTTTTGATGACTTTTCTCATAAGTGCTAGATCTTCTTCAAGCAGAAGAAAGATCAGACATTCTCTAAGTTTCTTGAGTTTAAGGCACTGGTGGAGAAAGATTCAAGGAAACAAGTGAAGGCTCTTAGGAGCGATAATGGTGGAGAATACATCTATAACAAATTCAAGAACTTCTGCAGCAAAGAAGTAATTCGAACAGAATTGATAGCGCCTCATAACCCACAATAGAATGGGGTCGTGGAAAGAAAGAACAGAACGCTTGTGGGTGCAGCAAGAGCGATGTTGCATTATCAAGGCCTACCGATGCATTTGTGGGCGAAAACATGCAGCACTGTGGTATTTGTGCAAAACCATTGTCCTCATAGGATACTTGGCATGGGTACATCTTAAGAGGCCTTCACTGGTATGAAACCTGATGTTTCCACTTTAAGATTTTTGGCTCATATATTTATGTGCATGTGACCAAGGACGCTAGGAAGAAGCTAAAACTGACAATTGAGATTGGGATTTTTGTGGGGTACACTGAAACGCCCCAAATTATCGAGTGTATTTTCCAAACAGCAGAATGATTTTTGAGTGACGGGATATAAAATTTGACGAGCAGTGTGTTAGTGTGTTTGCTGCACGAATGTACAAAATCACACCAACTAAAGGGGGGTGGTTTTTCCTTATTAAGTTATTGGTCACAGGCATAAAATAGATGGAGTCAAGAAATTTAGTGGAACATGCTAAAACATAAACATACTAGATAGAGAAATAGCATGCATATTCAAACATAAAACTAAACTAAAACTAAAACAAATAAAAAAAATCTCTAAATAGAGTAAAACAACTTCAATAATCCAAACGGTGGCTCTTACGTCCCCTCTTATTGAGTGCTGGTAGGAAATTAGGATGAAAATTTAACCCACTTTCCAAGGGGCCCTTAGAACTAGGGGTTTTAATTCCCGATGCAAGGATGTCTTTACTTCCAAGCTGCCTTGGCACAAAGTCTCCCACTCTCTACTATGGTGGGCTGGAGTTGTTGGATGGCCAACAACTCAATCCCCTCTATCTCTGCTCCGGATCACACACTGCTAGTATTTCTTGGGGAAATTTTGGCCAGCATAACAATGTGCTTTCCTGTTGTTCATCTCTTGGTGGCCTTTTATAGGAGAATTCAAATCCTCCTTCCCTCTCTTGGTACATTGTGGATAGTGACCCAAGAGAGGAGGGTGATTCCATTGTGTGCCACAATTATTCCATTGTGTGCTCCCTTGATTTCCTAAGGAGGCTTGGGCAGCTGTCATTAGGTGGCCTCAAGTGTGGAATCAATGTCCTGGAATGTGCCTTGTGGTCCCATAAAGTGACTTCCACCACTCCCAGGATTGCACAATTTTTTGAGAAAAAGGCGCGCAAAGGCGTTTTTATTGAATAATTTTGTGCGCAAAGGCATATTTGACTGGTTCTTCTTATACGCAATTTTATTTTTCCTTTCAGACCTTAGATATTTTTAAATACTTTCAAATTCCCAAATGTATCTCAACCCTATAAATCCTTATGCCTAACATTAAATAATGTCACCTTTGATTTTATGATTTTCCAGTGATAACAGTTGCCCCCTAATGTGTGAGGTCTAGGAAGAAATGTATAGCTGAAATACATTATTGTTTCTTTTCTATATACTATGTGTACATAGAGAGAGACCTGCGTGTAGCTCGGAATTGGAGACACCCTTCATCGAGTCGAAGAGTGACCATGTCTTGTGGGATCCCTGTAAGCAATGGTATAATACAATATATACAAATTTTCTACGAGGTAGGCATGTCCCATGATCATGATGCTTCAGCTAGTTAAACAAATATATTTGATAGATACAGATTCTGTCTATGTCACTAATATGGTAGTGATCTGTTAGTTGATGACGACGACTGTTGATGCCCTCAAGGGTGTTTTTTCTTTGAAAATAGGTGGAATGTGGTACCCATATTCGTAAACTTGGTATGGCATACAAATGCACATTGTACACATGGGTGCTGGCTGGGACTTTCCCGTGTAAGCATTGCTGAAAGAGACGCTTATAGAGGCACGGGTCTTCGACAAATTTGATCAAAGTGCAATGGTTGTAAGGTACGATAACATCTTGACATGAAAGCTTGTGTTGTAGTCAAATATCAAGAGGATCGATGACATCTATGGGAAATGATGTCTCCCACAGTGCCACCTGAGGATGTCCCTTTTATGGAGGGGTGATCCAAGGCACCGCATACTTTTTGGAAAAGAGGTGTTGATGCCGACAAAAAAGAAGCGCCAACCAAGCAAGGGGGTCACTGATATGGAGGATCAGGATCCTGGATGTGATGGGATTAACATAGGCATGATGGTGAGGGGTGATTGAAAAATGATGATGGGGATTCAGTGGCCCAAGGTCGGAGTATAAAAATTAGCTTGGTGGCAGTCATAACTATTTCTAATGGGAAAATCCCTGGACTCGGTAGGACTTCCAAGGTGGGTATAAACTAGTTATGAATGTCATGGTGGCTTTCACGTGAGGATGTGATACTTTGACCAAGGGTGACCAAGTACTTATGCCATGGGATAAAAATTGAATGAGTGGGTGGGGGACATATTGCACCATTTGCAGTATTTGTACACTTACCAAAAGAATAAAATAATGGGGTTTGGTTTGTACAAAACATAAAGACGGGTACCCCAAAACATGAAAGTGTTCACTCACGGATGATGTGAGGAAGGTGTTTTTCTAAGGGTGGGGGCCCCATTGGTTGGTCTCATGTGTGAGGGTGATGAAGCAGATGAAAAATTATTGTAGATGGGTTATGTTGATGGAGGTATGGTGGGCCAAATGCAAGGCACAGTAGTGCGCTTTTGATCTTCTTGTACAACCTGGTCGTCTGGGAATGTGGTTTTATTATATATGGTAAAACTTAACCTAGCATGAGGTACTTCCTAGACTAAGGTGGTATGGCCATGGTGTCACTATTGTTGTGATATATGGTCTACTATGGGTGATGAGCACCATGGGGGGAGGCTCTACCAACCAACGAGGATGCTTATCATGTTCAAGGTGAGGTGATGATAAACATGGTCATATGTGTGTAACCTATGGATGATTTCTAATGGAGAAATGATGTCAGGATATGCATATTTTTTCTGGGACTCTATCATGTTGGGGGTAGAATGATACCTGCTCTGGAACTTTCAGTGGATGGAGTTGTGGATGGTTTGCATACTACCTAAAAAAACAACTACCCCAAGTGAAAGCATCTTCTTTATCCAAATATTATTGAAATACATGTGCTTTAAAAATAAGATGAGAGAGGCCATACCAGCCAGCGCTGAAAGATTATTTTTTCGGGGGTACGAATGTGTGGCACTGCCTTTGGGAATTATGGAGTGTTGATCACAATGCTGCTTTCGAACCACTGATTGGACCTTCTGAGCTCTCGTTATGGTCCTCCAAAATTTTCTGAAAATGGCGATATATAGTCTAATATGGCTATATTCAATTCATTTGTGATTGGTGAGTATTGAGAGGTCAGAGGCTTTTGCGGAGTAGTTCTTATCATTGCGGTCAGCCTGAGCACCCGGGATTACCAATTTTATGGCCAGGTAAACTCCATGACATCCTGCCTTTTAATTTTTCAGTTTGGGGGTGTCAGGGTCCGTACAATATTGGTTTGTATGGATTCTGAGCCAGTTTAACCCTTGATTGCGTGGGAAATCAGGGTACGGGCGTGCCTTTTGCGCGCAAGACAAAATTTTTTTATGCAGAAGGTGTGCCTATCCAAATTCTGGGTGCACCTTTTGTGTGTTTGTGAGAGGGATAGGCGCGCGGAAAGCCGAGGCAAATTTTGTGAAAATTTTGAATGTTTTTTGGTGTTTTTATGCTGCTAATGTGCTCCTGTTTTGATGACAGGATGTTGTGGAGGGAGAGGGATTGGCCCGAGCTCCGCACTGCTTTAGCTTTTGATGGTCAGGTGTGCCAACAGTTGGCGTGATGGGGTCTCCTGAAATTTGTGAAGAGTGACCTTCTTCGATCACGGGATCAAATTCTGCGCTACTTGATCCAGTGTTGGAATAGGCGGCGAAAGGTGTTTGAGCTACGTGGGTGTGAGATCACTATCCATCCTGAGATGGATATCTACTTTGTGAGCAAGCTATTGCCTCAGGTGAGGCACTTCGTTATCCACTTCCTTCTGGGAGGGTGGATTTTGAGTAGTTCCAGGAGCGTCATTCCGGCCAGGCGCCCCTTATGGAGGGGTGTATAGCCATTGCCATGGTGACATATTTGGCCGAGCGGTGTACTTTGGCAGCTATTGTGCGACTGGAAGGGTCATCTGCTCCACATCGAGCATCGGGTCCGCAGGTTGGTGTCCTACGCCGGCTGAGGGTCGGGCATTTTTTTAAATTTTCCCGTTTCTGCTATAATGAGATGCTGGCACAACTTTACAAGGTCTGGGATGGATCAAAGATATTTTCCTATGCCATCATTTTATGCAGCATTATGTACGAGCGGGTGGGGATGCTGAGACCAGTGGTGGCGGTGCCTACTGGGGGGCCACGGGAGCCTCACATGAGGAGGTGGGCTCCTGTGATGCCTCGAGGAGGTGGGGGTAGGGTGGGGCGTTGCTAGAATGCCACCGTGCAGGCCTTGTTTGATTGCAACCCACAAATGTTCTTGCCATTCGCTTATGCAGGGATGGACTTCCGAGGGGATCCATACATGGGTCTTCCTGCTGGCTACGCTTGGGGGCCAACAAGTTTGTCTTTTGTGCTTTCTACATTTATTTGAGTATTTATGGTTATATGTGTATTATGATGACACTAACATAGTTTTGGTTACTCTTGCAGATGTTGGTGAGGTTGGTCTCCCTATGGCTCGTTTGGTTGGGCATGATCCTATTCGGAGACCTCGAGAAGCTCATGGGGGGTTGGGAGGAGTTCCTGCATAGCCTCATGGTGGGGCACTCAGTGGTGAGGTTGGCCCTTCTAGGGAGGGAAAAAGCTTGGCTGCTGCTGAGACTATAACTAAGCGAGCTCATGTTGATGCGGCAGAGGCTCGTGTTGCTAAGCTGACCCAGCGGGTGTCAGTTCTAGAGGATGTATGGGATCGAGTGGACTGCTTGACCTAGGGGATGTCGACTCGAGGATTTTTATATGACCTAGAGGATGTATGGCTGGAGACCTTGATGGCCCGAGAGAGGGGCTATCAGCCAGTTTTACGTCGGGTGGCAGTATCGGTATTGACGGAGGCTCCAGTAGTGGTACCAGGAGCGGCAGTGGATCCAGGTGCCCCACCTGGGGGAGAACCACCCTAGATTCATTTTTTACACGAGGAAAGCACCCATTATGAGGATGCTTCCCCTATTTTTTGACGACCTATATGTGTATTTTTTGGGCTGACCGATGGGTTAGAGACACTATTTTTTATACTCAGACAAATACATTTTGATATATATGAGAGATATTTTTTGTGGCTCTACATGGTGTGCCTCCTGTTTTTTCTTATGGATTATGCTATGCTGATGAATATCTATGTTTTCTATGTTTTTTTTTTTATGTATGATGGTTTATTCGAGATGCATTCTAGTTTATAATATGCTAGCTATGCGATCAGTTATTTGGTTTTGACTCCTTGGTACATGTATGAATGTAATGTAGTCAAATTTTCTACTTAATCTTTTTGCACACAAATATTTTCTAAATATATGTGAATCTCGTATCTCAACTGTTTGGTTTAACTGCGACGCTACTAACTGGGAATCGAGGTAGATATGCATATGGCGTATGCCCTGATGGAGGGTGTCGCTCATAAGTCCTATAACGGTGTCATATTCTGCCTGATTGTTTGTTGTTGAATCGATGCACATAGCATTGGTGTAGAGTGGTGATCAGTCAGGGTGATAGATAAACCAGGCAGTTGCTACTAAACTTTGAGTCCATCTTGATGCTCTGTCAGTAAATTTGAAGTAAGGGTCAGGTTGATAATCCTTGTGACACTCGAGCACGATTTGTAACAAGTCTTTTGGTAAAAAAATTAAAGTGGTTGTGTACGTTGACTCTAGGGTAGGGCCTTCTTGGCCCTTATGGGTAGAATTTATTGAGGTAAAGGCTATTGACGGGGTTTTTGAGGCATGTCCTGTCTGGTTTAGTCAAGATGTATACCCCCTTGAGGAGGCAATGTTTTATGATGTAGGGTCCTTTCCACAAGGTTTCAAACTTTCCTGGCCCTAGGGTTTCTTTTGCGACATCGTAGCAAAGGACTAGCTCTCCTTCGATAAATGGGCGAGGGTTGATGTGGCGGTCGAACGATGCTTTTACCCGTTTATTGTGGGCCTCGTTGTGTTGCAGAAATTTTAGTCAGCTTTCCTCGACAAGCTCTATTTGTACTAGACGATGTTCTATAGGTTGGGTATCATCGAGGAGTTTGATGGCAGCATGTAAATTTGGGATCTTGCGGAAATCAATACAAAAGCGCAAGGAACCCTGAACTTTTGCGATAGGAATAAGGTGGGAATCCTGGGACGTGGGGGCGGCTGCAATCCTATTTCCGATATACAATGATACAAATCATATGTGGTGTATCATTTCATCGACGTTTGGTGGGGGGAGAATCTCTATGATGGGAGTTTGCGTAAGCGTAAAGTTAGGTCCCCTGTTATGATGGTCAATTTCCTTCTGGTGGAAACTGTGTCGGGTGGAGAGGTGCCTGAATGTTTCCATTAGTGGGCATGCCTCTAGTTTTTTGTTATGGCCAGTGTAGATGGTGCATGGTACCACTATGCCAACTGATTAGATTGTGTGGTAATCAATGCTACTCTTTGTCCCAAATGTGGATGCTTGGAAAGGATCTGTGGTAGAAGATGAGGTCTTCTACTTCCATTTCTGAGTATTCGGCATGGGTGTGTCTAGCTCCTTTGGTGAGTGTAGACTTAACGCTACTCTTTCTGCTCTTAGCTTGGGGAGATGCTCACATTTAATTGTATGATGAAAGTGTGAACAAATCCGGCAATAATTATGCGTGGTCTTCTCTTGGTTAGAGAGAAGTTTTGTGGGAGAGAAGAGACTGTGCGAAAATTGTTTATGAGTTGATTCAGTTCGTTGCACTGATTTACCTGGTGTTCAATCAGGTCACATAGTCCGCATGTTATCCTAGGTTGGGCCTAGCTCATGCTTGGTTGGTGCACCATCCCAGTTTTCCCATCACGCCGATGTGGGTGTGGGGTTGTTGACCTGGGGGTGATATACTTTCTATATCGTTTGAGGAGATCATCCTCTTTCTTCTCTAATGTGTGAATCATATCGATTATAGGATGAACTTGCAGGATATAGGTACAACATTGTCCATGGTGATTCCCTTGACATGCTAGGCAAAATAGCCTAGATATGGGGTGCCCATCGTGCGTAGTTGGTGGCCTAACAGGGTAATGCATTATAACATTGCTAAATGAGGTCAAGAGGTCACCACATGATTGGGTGTTTTACATAACGCACAGGTTGGTCTTCTCTGTAGAGAGCAGATGGGGATAACTAAGGGTTCCCTGATTGGTCACTTTTAAACTAACAGAAAGAGGATGGATCTACTCGTCAAATATTCTTGGGTTTTCAAGTTGTTCATGGATTTCGAGTCAGTGCCATCTTCTTGGGAGAGGCAGACTATGTCTAAGCGCAAACTAGATAGTGCTAATCGGAATTAGGGGATATAGTGGCAATTTTCTAGAATTTGGTTGTCGACACATAAAGGACATGTGAATTGCACTGCCCCCAAACCAACGTAATAAACCCGTTCTATAGGATACCATCTGTGGATGATTTCTAGGGTTGTGCATTCTTCGATGAAGTGACCACATTCATCGCACAGCGTTCAACGTATGATAGGAGGGGAAATTATGAACGGAAGTCTTTCTGGTGACTATCTTTCCTCTTGTAGGTACAGGATGGTGTGAGGTTCATCTCCAGATTACTGGGTGGAGGGATCCTCTTGATAGGATAGCTCAATGGCATGTTGGGATTGCTGGGGGTTGCAGTGAGGATTCAATATCACCCACTTCCGGAGCTAGTCTTGCAGAGGAGGAGATAATTATTTCTCTAAGAGATAAGTGAGGAATATCCCAGAGCTTCATTGAATATTTTGGCATTGGGCCATATGTTTCATCTCATTCCCAGCGTTATCTCTTCCTCATATTGCGTTATTTTCAGAGGGCACTTGCAAGAGGGGTTCACACTGTGGATTGGAGGGTGTAATCTTCAGTGAAGGGAGCAGCATTTCAATTTGAAGACCATTGGAGGAGGTTCTTCATCATTTGTAGCATTACCATCCTTCTCCATTCTTGTATTGTTATTGAGTTGCTGTTGCTACCCAGCAACTCCGACATTTTTCCATTCAGTGTATTTTGGCCAATCCCTTGGAGGATTGTTGTAGCATTGTTTTTTGGGGTTGATATCTTTCTCCCCCACTTTATTTGAGCCTAATAATTCTATATCAATGTATACACATCAGTTTTCAGTCATTTCTCACTAGAGACTGAGCAGTCATAGCTTGTTGTTGGGTTGTGTAGCTATGCACTTTCTCTTTTGTATGTACAATTGTCTTGGGGCTGATCTAGCCTAGCTTGAGAGGAATTTCCTCAAGTTCTTGTATATCTATTTGCTGCTGCACATAATATAATGGCTATGCACTCTTCTTGCACCTCATGTATTGATATTTCACTGCTGCTACTTGTTAGAGTTCATGCATTGTTGTAGCTCTCCCTTTTGAGCATTGTTGAGACACATAGGATTGGAGGATCTGAATAACCCTCCTAGGGTTATTTCTTTGAGCTAATATTCTGGAAGAGTAATGTATGAAGGGTAAAAAAATAGATCCAAGTCCCATTTCAGCTTATTCTTGCATTGGCTTCCTTATACAGCGTCCCCTTGGACCAAATTGCAGAAATTCTTAAAAAGGGATATTACAGTGGTATCAGAGCTTCGAACTTGGCCCAGCCTGTGGAAGTTTTAATTGCAGAGAAAGAAGAGATAAAGATGATGCAGAGGATGATATTACTCTCATCAGTTTTTAAATCCAGCAAAGGCCTCTCCAAGGAGGTTGAGAAGACTGAAAAAGGAGAAGAGGAAGGACCATGCACTTCCTACTCTCACCAAGGAGGAAAAATGGAGCATGGAAAACACTTGTAATTCGAGATTCTAAGTGAGTATCTTGATGAGTACAGAGAAAAATCTAGAGCCTTCCAAGAGACTCTATCTTTTCCACAATTTATTCAGTATAAAGAAGAGAGAAGACCCCACAGCTATGGGATGATGAGAGGCAATAGATTTCTATTGTCCATATTTGATGGATCACTCACATGTGCAGCCGAGGTTTGGGTGAAGAAACTAGAGGCTTTCTTCCTACTACATCCTGTAGTAGATAGAGAGGTTGTAGAAGTTGCAGCGCTGCACCTTGAGGGTGAAGCAAAGACTTGGTGGTTCATCCATTGGGACCATGCAGGGGCTTCTACTCTTGCTGATTTTTCTCAAAGATTGATTAGGATATTTGGTCGAAGGAGGGAGGAGCCCTCACCACCTGTTGAAGAGGCACATACCAGCATTGTCATAGTGATGGATAAGAAACCTTCATCTCCAGCAATTGAGGCATCCAACACTATTGGGGAAGAGACTCTTGCTGCAACACAAGATTCTTCCAAAACTCTCCAAGGTATGCCTAATTTTTTATTTCTCATGGAGGGTTGTATATCATTGCATGTTGATTGTCTAGAGCAGGAAGTTTTCACTACGCTATGCTATCATCCCTATACATCATTGATATGTTTTGTACCACCATTGATGTTGGGGTTTAGAAACCTTGTCATGAAAGAGATTGCATTTCAATGTCCCATGAAATGCAAAGGCCAAAATCTGTTTTGGGAAGATGGTAACCCTTATTGGGAGGATACCAAGATGCAGGATGAAGGGGGACATCCACAAGGATTTGAGTGGATGTATATGGAAGGCAAGAGGATGGTTAGCCTTTTGCAAGTTTATGACACAGGGCAGCAAGAAGCAATGTTGTGTTGGATACTCTTGAGAGAGTTTGGCCAGCATAGGACCTATCCTTTTTCATGGGGTATGGAGAAGGAGGATGACTGGCAGGATACTTACACCATGGGGCAGAGAGGAGCATGGGTGCATTATGATGATATGGAATTATTCTTACCACTCATTATGCCACCTCCACATATTTGTTATGGTGGGAGTATGGAGGAGCAGCAAAAATTCTTGTTGCTCAGATTATATTCAGATGTTGCAGGAGAAGAAGGAGGCACTAGCATAGTGCAAAGGGGTTTCTCCTTGGCCTTATATGCCCAAATAGTACCTTATTTATGGGAGGGGCTCTATATGTGCAGCAACATGATGAGTAGAGTCTTTGACAAGATCCATTTCAAAGAATTGAGCTTTGAGATGACAGTGACCCTACTCCATAGGGCAGCAGCACTGTCACTTAAGAGTTGGGATTGCTTGCTGAAATGTTCCCAAGACCACTTCACAAGTAATGTACCTTGGAGGAATGTAGGAGATGTGGATGAGGGAGTAATGGATGGAAGCATCCCTTACTATATTTTTATCTTCTTGGCTTGGGGTCACAAGCACAAGGGGAGATACCTACATGCAACATTTATGGATTCTCCTTTCATGCACTCTTATGCATACTATTTACTGATGGAGGAGACCACTTTGGAGGGCATCCTAATGGATGTATATCAGCATATGGATAGACGTATAGCCTGAGAGATGATGAGATGGTCGGCACAACCACTTCCCAACTCTGTTGTAGTAAGGGAGAATTTTCACTTGAGCCATTTCAGCTCAAAGACCAGATTACATGATGAGGGAGGTAGCTATTTGCTTTATGTTTTGTACTCTCTTATATTTTTTAGTAGCATATCATATCAAGGAGGATCTTTCCTTATTTCACATTATGTTTTGTTGTACTTATGGTCAATTGCAGCAATTATGATGGCCATATTATTGGTGGATTATGGGGGAAAGCCACAGGATTTTTGGCGTTCACCATTGGCACCAAGTTATGTTCTCATGATCACATCTTGCAGGATGAATGTGGTAGAAAACAAGTGGCTGAAAGGACACTTGTTGCACTATATATTGAGGCAGGCCAATGATGCCCTACATTGGTTCCATGTGTGGAGCTATGTTTCACCTCCTTGCTCTCATAGATTTATGCTTCCATATTTTGCTAGAAGAACGTTGGATATGAAAAGCACCATTGGAGGAGTGGTACAAGAGTTGATGATGCCCATAGGGAGTGTGGTTCTCCATACTTCTCACGCTGCATATTTTAGAAAAATCAATGGGCCAGCCTTGATTTCCATGTTGCATCTCTTGCTTTCAAATGGGAGGAGCCAATTGGAGAGCTTGAGCTCTTTGGGGAGGCACCCCATGGGTGTGGGATTTAATGGGATGGCTTGGGTCTCTCTTGAGGATCATTATGTTTCAGCCATATATCAGCAGCAGCCCCATATGTATCATAATCAGGGAGATACACATTGGAAGGATGTGTCCTTTGGGGAGGAAGACCTCCACACTTTTTGCAGCACATGCTCTAAGGGGAGTATAGAAGAGGATATGGTCACCATGACAAGATATTTGTTTCTCTATGAGGTGAACCATATGATTTATTGGATACCATATGATGATGACTTCCAACTCATCACATATGAGATGATTTGGGCCAGCTTGATTTGCAGTGTTGGAGGAGAGATCCTTAGAGATCTAGACTTCATCTTGCCACTTGATGGAAACACCATTGCAGCCAAAGTTCAGCTTTCACTCCACACTTATCATAAGTGGAGAAGAGGACAGTGTGGGGTAGGCTATGAAGCTTACCATGGTCAGATTTTCAGCCCACCTATTCTACATGGATTCAAGGTAGAGGATGATTTCCAGGAGTTTCCTAGTTGGGAGGTGACTCATTTTTCATGGTTGATTGCTTGGGAATGGAGGATAAACATGGGGAGAATGCCTCCCAACACATTTCAGACTCCATGCCTTGGGAGGACCTCTAGACAACACTTTTCCACTCTCTTGAGCACCTCACTTTTTCATGATGATAGCTTGGTAGCTAATTTACATGCTGAGGAGAAGCAATGTGGGAGCTTTATTAATGAGATAGCATCCTATTTCTTAGAGGAGATCATCACACATGGATGTTGCATGAGAGGAGAAGAATAATCAGTCCACCCTTGCACTTTCTTGAGGAAAAGCAATCTTTGGGAGGGGAGGACTGTGATGTTCCAAATTTTTCACTAAGTTAATTGGAACATTAATTTTGCTTTCCTTTTAATAAAAAGAATAAAATGGGTAAGGGAGCCCATGAAGAAGCATGATAATAACTCCTAATATGCAAAGGGTTCACTTAAGTGGCTTATTTTTCATGTCCTAGTGTGAAAAGGGGAAAATAAAAGAAGACTAGGTCAAGTTTGACCAAGTCATACAGCGCTACATGGAGGGAGTGAGTCACCAAGTGGGACAGTGCAGTTTTGATAGGAGGGATATTATTGGATGAGATAAACCCTAATGGGTGGGTTCCATGGCAAGGAAGCATCATCTTGGCATAAAAGAGGGAAGGAGAGCCATTGCTCATTATGTTGAAGATTTCGATTTTGCTCTGCTCTCTCCAGTTGCTCAACTGGGATAGCTTGTGTTGCTTAGCACAAGGGAGATTTATGTTTAGAAGTTTCCTCTCCTTCATTGGAAAGCTTTGGAGGACCTAATATTTATTTTCCTCACATCCAGGCTTGAGGCCAAGGTAACCATCTTCAGCTACAGCGTTTTCCAGCTTAGCAGAAACATTGAGTTGCTGGGCGTTACAGTGAGGATTCATTATCACCCACTTCTAGAGCTAGTCTTGCAGAGGAGGAGCTCATTATTTCTCTGGGAGATCAGTGAGGAAGATACCAGAGATTAATTGTAGATTTTGGCATTGGACCATATGTTTCATCTCATTCCCAGCGTTTTCTCTTCCTCATATTACGTTATTTTCACAGGGCACTTGCAGGAGGGGTTCACACTGTGGATTGGAAGGTGTAATCTTCAGTGAAGGGAGCAGCCTTTCACTTTGAAGACCATTGAAGGAGGTTCTTAATCATTTGCAGCATTACCATCCTTCTCCATTCTTGTATTTTTATTGATTTGCTGCTGCTACTCAGCAACTCCGACATTTTTCCATTCAGTGTATTTTGGCCAATCCCTTGGAGGATTGTTGTGGCATTGTTTTCTGGGGTTGAGATCTTGCTCCCCCACTTTCTTTGAGCCTAATAATACTATATAATTTCATACACATCAGTTTTCAGTCATTTCTCACTATAGACTGCGCAGTCATAGCTTGTTGTTGGGTTTTGTAGCTATGCACTTTCTCTTTTGTATGTACAATTGTCTTGGGGATGATCTAGCCTAGCTTGAGAAGAATTTCCTCAAGTTCTTGTATATATATTTGCTGCTGCACATAATATAATGGATATGCACTCTTCTTGCACCTCATGTATTGATATTTCACTGCTGCTACTTGTTAGAGTTCATGTATTTTTGTAGCTCTCCATTTTGAGAATTTTTGAGACACATAGGATTGGAGGATCTGAATAACCCTCCTAGGGTTATTTCTTTGAGCTAATGTTCTGGAAGAATAATGTATGAAGGGTAAAAAGAGGGATCCAAGTCCCCTTTCAGCTTATTATTGCATTGGCTTCCTTATACAGCGTCCCCTTGGACCATATTAATGAAATTCCTAAAAAGGGATATTACACATGTGATGACTTTGGTAGCCGGGTTGTGGTATGTTTTGGGTAGAATCATACATGTAACCAAGGTATCAAACGTTTCTGCTTGTGTGATTTTGGGTCAATAACCTAATTAAACTATCTGCAGAGTTCAACGCGACTGGAAATCCTTTGTAATTTTGTAGGCGCGGGGCGTTCGGCACGATATTGTAAATATACCATGACTGCGTATAGATCAGCTCGAGTTGTTGGGCCTTACTGATGGCGTCCTCTTTGGATATAGGTTTTTTTTGTGCCACATCTTTAGAAATCTCTGCAGTGAGATTTTTTAGGAACAGGTATAACAATACTCGATCGTCAAGTTTGGCTTTGCACAAACTACGACACCACCGCCATTCGTGAAGATGGTCTGAGATATGGATGCCGGGGGTTTGCCTAAAGTGGGTCAGTAACTCCATTCTGAAATCGTGGTGGATGGGTAACTGAAAATAGGTTAGGAACCCAGTGGTGAGGGCCTTAAAGGTTCCATTTGTAGTAGAGGGCTGCCCCACATACCATTTTGTTGCCACTCTGGTTAGAGTGTGCTAAAACAGTGTTAGTTGAATAGTATCATTAACGATGTTGTTCGACGAACACCACAAGTGGAAATTCATAACATGATTTCCGGGGTCTTTCGCTTGATTTCCATCAAACTTTGGAATGTCCAAAGGGAGCTTCATGGCCATGGGAGGCCATATGGGGTTGTGTGCAATGGGTTCGTTTCTCAACTTGGTTAAATTTGGTAGATTTAACGAAGCTAGAAAAGGTGACTGTGAGGTCGTAGCCATTGCGACTTGCGAAAACATAATGTTCTAGTTAGGAATCAGGTTTTTCTATGACGTACCCTATTGTGTGTTCACCTGGCTTCTAGAATGGGTAGCACTCCTCTGCCCGCTAGGGGTTTTGGGAGGAGTGGTGTTTGGTGAACCTGTGGGGGTGTTCACCGGTGCAGCGTTGGGAGACCGACTAGGGTTCCCAACTAAATATTCCCCAATAAAATATGAACCAATAATGGTGGTAGTGTTCCATCTTTGAAGCCTAATGGAAAAAGACCTGGAACCCCTCTCGGTAATGGGGGAGGCCCAAAAGGCATCTAGATCGACAAGGTCCCATTGGGTCCATTATAGAATCGACTAGGTATGGTTTTGGAAATATTTGAGAGGATAGAGACTATTATCAAAGAAAAAATTCAATCGCATACATAAAACAAAGCGAAAATAAAGTTTCCCTTTATATTAATCCTATGTGATTATTCAATCAAAAAATATGGATTTTTTTGGTTTGCATATGATACTCAAATCCTAGAAGACCTAATCATCCTCACACGCTCAAATGTAACTGGGCCTTGATAAGATATCTTGTGAATGCTAGCAGAACGTCTCGAAAGAACTAGCGACACCCCTAGTCAACCAAAGAAAATCTACCAAGGTAAGGGTAGAGGATCTAATGCTTCCTGCACTGTCACCTATAGGGAAAGGATGCCATAATTTTGGCCACTAAGCACTATCGTCCCACGTGAGCGTTCAAGTCTTGGAATTCTTGGTAGTTCAACTGACAGTATTGAGTATCAGCCGGGTCAGGTAGCCTCAACTGATACTGCACACACTGCACCTAAGCCTAACCCCCTCTAATTTGGGTCTCTGTCGCACTCGAGTTTTATTTTCTGTGGGCTGATAGGTGGATTTGAAAGTTCCCTAAACAGTCAAATTCTATGTTTCAAGATGAAGAATGATCAAGGTGGATTATTGGATGCCTACCCCCTTGATCCTAACTTAGACTATAAATTATTTTGTGGCCCCTATGGGGAGAATTTATTGAGTTTTGTTAAGTTATTTTTTACGTGCCTTTGCTTCGCTTAGGGTGTGGGTGTGTGTGAGAAAAAAGTGAACAAGAACATAGTTTGAACGTGTGGATATGCGATGATCCTTTTCAAAATCCCCTATTTAAACTATATTATGTTGTTCCTTGCTCAAAAGAAAAATATGCGCAGATATGGGCCACTTTTCAATTTTTCCTGGTTAATCTATGTGATCAACTATAGGGAGATGGTGAGTTGTGAATAGAGAGTGTTCATATGCTTGCCTAGGATCCTGGTCCCAAAATCCTAGTGCAAAAATTGAACTAAACTAATGACTTTTACACTAGAAAAAGAACTAGCTAAGCATGCGTGGACTTGGGCCACTTACTTTGGCTAATTACCTAGGTGTTTTGGTACCTAAATTTGCAAAAAATATTTTTTTTCGAAATGCAAGTTCATTTGCCTCCTACTTAAACTATGTGTTAACTTTGCAAAAATCAACTTGAAGTAAAACTAACACCAAGCCTACCAAAAGTAGCTAAGTGTGAGATTTAGCAAGCTGCAGGGCACCTCAACCTGTGCTGGCAGATGTATTATGGGCTGCCAGTCACTTTTACAAGCAAGAAAATATGGAAATATTGGAGAAAATTTCACTTCTGTTTTTTGAGCGCAAAAGGCTGAGACAGGTGTGATTTCTGCGCGTAGGTCACTCCTAAACGCACATAATGGGGGCGCACCTGTCTGTGAGGAATGCACAAAAATTTCCTACAGAGTAAATTTTGGGAGCTCTTATGCTTCAGTCTATCACTAAGGATGAACTAGGTAATGAAGGAGATAAAGGGGGAAATTCCAGCCCAACTCCACAGCAAAGACGGAGGTCTGCGCAAAAAGGAAAAACCACATAAACTTGGAAATAAAAGTTAGTAGAGTCACCAATCTTGTGTTAGTGTGTTTGGTGCACGAATGTACGAAATCACACCAACTAAAGGGGGGTGGTTTTTCCCTCTTAAGTTATTAGTCACAGGCAAAAAATAGATGGAGTCAAGCAAGTTAGTGGAACATGCTCAAACATAAACATACTAGATAGAGAAATATCATGCATATTAAAACATAAAACTAAACTAAAACTAAAACAAATAAAACAAAAGCTCTAAAATAGAGTCAAACAACTTCAATAATCCAAACGGTGGCTCTTATGTCCCCTCTTATTGAGTTCTGGTAGGAAATGAGGATGAAACTTTAACCCACTTGCCAAGGGGCCCTTAGAACTAGGGGTTCTAAGTCCTGATGCAAGGATGTCTTTACTTCTGAGCCGCCTTGGCGCAAAGTCTCCCTCTCTCTACTATGGTGGACTGGATTTGTTGGATGGCCAACAACTGAGTCCCCTCTATCTCTACTCTAAATCACACACTGCTGGTATTGCTTGGGGTAATTCTAGCCAGCATAACAATGTGCTCTCTTGTTGTTCATCTCGTGGTGGCCTTTTATAGAAGAATTCAAATCCTCCTTCCCTCTCTTGGTACTTTGTGGATAGTGACCCAAGAGAGGAGGGTGATTCCATTGTGTGCTCCCTTGATGTCCTAAGGAGGCTTGGGCGCTTGTCCTTAGGTGGCCTCAAGTGTGGAATCAATGTCCTGGAGTGTGCCTTGTGGTATGGGAAAGAGACTTCCGCCACTCCCATGATTGCGCACTTTTTTGAGCAAAAGGTGCCCAAAGGTGCATCTATCGAAGAATTTTGTGTGCAAAGGATCATTTGACTGGTTCTTCTTGTACTCAATTTTATTTTTCCTTTCATACCTTAGAGATTTTTAAATAATTTCAGACTCCCTAATGTCTCTCAACCCTGTAAATCCTTCTACCTGACATTAAATAATGTCACCTTTGCTTGTATGATTTTCCAGTGATAACAAGAAGAAAGCCATGCGGTTGTCCCTTGAGAGGGAGTTGGACTTGAATGCAGAGGAGGAACTGTTGGTTCCCAAGGATGAGCCTCATGATGTGGATCAGCCACATGTAGAGGATCATGGAGTGAAGGAATACACTCAAGCAGAACCATCCATTATAAATGGCAGAAGGCGCACCAAGGAAGCTGATAGATTGAAACTTGATGCTACAGAGAATGTAGGAGCCCCTACTTCACAACACAGACAGAGACCGTCTCCTGACCAATTTACTTGATACATGACTCTTATGAGAAAATGTATTGTGACTAAACCATCTTCCTTTCAAGAAGTAGTGTAGCAACCAACTTGGGTTGATGCAATGGTGGAGGAGTATGACTCCATTGTCAAGAACAGTGCATCGGGATATTGTCCCAAGACCGATCGACAAATAAATGGTTAGATCGAGATGGATCTACAAGGTAAATAAAGTTGTTGATGGGAGTGTGGAGAAATACAAGGCTAGATTTGTGGCCCATGGATTCTCATAGATCGAGGGGATAGATTATGATGAGAATTTTTCACCTGCTGCAAGGTACTCTTCCATAAGATCCATCCTTGCACTCTCACCATAGATGTGTTGGCGCATTCATTAGATGGATGTGAAAATTGTGTTTCTCAATGGGATCATTAACGAAGAGGCGTACATAGAGCATCTTGAAGGTTTCAAGATCTTCAATAGTGAGTCGCATGTGTGCCGACTCAAAAGAGAAATGTATGGGATGAAGAAAGCACCCCGTGCTTGGTACACTCGGATAGACAGCTATTTCACCGGACTAAGCACCAAAATTGAAGCAGATGCAAACCTATACTAGATTGTGGTTGAGGGTAAGCTATTGATTATTGTTCTTTATGTTGATGATCTAATTTTGACTAGTGATGAACATCTGATACACTCATGCAAGGAGGATCTTTCAAGGGAGTTCAAAATGAAGGACATGGGCCTCCTTCATTATTTCTTTGGATTGGAAATATGGCAACGAGATGGTGAACTTTTTTTGTCTCAAGGAAAGTATGCAAAGGATATACTGGGTAAGTTCACATGGAGAGCTGTAAACCCATGGATACTCCTCTTCCAGGAAATTCGAGGAAAGAGGATGTTACTTTGGAAGAGGTAGTGGATGCTACTATCTATAGGTAGTTAGTTGGTTCACTGATGTATCTAGTGAACACCACACCATACATTTTCTATGCAGCTAACCAATTGATTGAAGCTATGGTTAAGCCTACCAAGCTATTTTGGAAGGTGGGGAAGCATGTATTGAGATACCTGAGGGGCACATCAGAGTATGGTCTATGGTATAGAAAAATAGAGGGAGTGAAGCTTCAACGCTTCATGGATGAAGATTGGGCGGGCAGTCCATCAGACAGAAATAACACATCAACAGGGATCTTCAGCATAGGATCGAGAGCAGTTTCCTAGTACAGTAGGAAACAATGATCTGTGGCACTCATTTCACTGGAAGTAGAATGCACGGCAACAAGTGAAGTTGCATGTGAGGTTATCTGGATGAGAAAGATCTTAATTGGTTTGTTTATTTCTCAGAGGGATACGACAGTGATTCATTGTGATAATCAGAGTTGCATTAAACTCTCAAATAACCCTATGTTTCATGATAGGTCCAAGCACATAGATATTTGGTACCATTATCTCAGATATTGTGTGCAGAGGAGAAAAATGTTGCTTCAGTACATTCCCATGGAAGATTAGGATGTATATATTCTAACGAAGGCGCTCACCATGAGAAAATTTGAATACCATAGAGACAAGATTGTGGTGAAGGATAATCCCTTTCTTGTTGAGAGGGATTCTTGAGATTCAACAAGAAAATTCCAGCACCCATGCCTTGTGTGTTAAGCACCTACACTAGGGTGGGGCCCACAAGGCTATTTTTGGTGCATGTCTATTGTAGTTATCCCTTAATTAAGATGGACAATAAAATGTAATCTAGTCTCAGAAATAACTTGTAATAGTTAACTGAGAGTGATAAACTCAGTTATCTCATGGATTTCGAGTTAAATGTAGTTAGTGAGGCATGCAAAGTAATTCTAGTTGTAAAAGAGTTCGAAGTGCAATGGTGCATGAGTTAATGCAGGTTGTAATCAGTTTAACTCAGTTAAGTGAGTTAAACTCAGTTGTGATAGTTGTAACTACTTGATACACAAGTGATATATCCAGTGAATTAAACATTAATTAATTCACAATTAGTAATACCACATGTAATTGAGGATTTACTATTATTAGTTGCATGCATGTCAGATCCAGTGGAGACCCAGTTGAGATCTAGGTGAAAGGGAAGTTGACTACCAGTTGTAGGATTATTGGGTTGCACCCATGCAACCAAACATCCATTGGAGTGCCCATGATACTTGCACAATCAAGGAAGGCCAAAATTATTATTCTTTAGGGATTGCATTCATCAGGGATTGCGCAAGCAAGGCAGGTTGTTTAGAGGCGGTAAATTGGCTAAGTATTGGTCATTTTTGTATGAAAGTCTGAGACAATTAGCTAAGTACTGGAGGGCTCTTGTGAGAATATTTTTGTATGTAATTGTTTCATGATCCATGTTGAATATACAATAGAAGATAGTGGGGTTTTGAGTAGCAATCTTTCCCCAGGAAATCATCTGCGTTGTGTTTGATTTGATTCTTCTTTAATTCATGTGATTGGTGATTGTGTTTTTAATTCCGCAAAATATTTGTAGAAGCGATTCAGT
The DNA here is from genome assembly GCA_034641835.2 of Pinus albicaulis. Lineage (NCBI taxonomy): Eukaryota > Viridiplantae > Streptophyta > Pinopsida > Pinales > Pinaceae > Pinus > Pinus albicaulis. Next base: position 600,158,057 of record CM076580.1, read on the forward strand.
ATTTAACTTTATTACATTGTTAGATCAGATTGAATCCAAGATATACATGCACAATTTACTATTTTTAGTAGTTTTTTGGGTCCAAAAGTATGGTTGGCCTAATAATACATCACAAACATCAAGAGGAGAAATGTCACATAATACCTCATTCTTAAAGGGCTTGATGGTTTAGGGAAGGTGGCACTGTTGGATGACAAGGAGATCTCGTCCTTGGTGAAGCCACCTGATGGTGTATAGTTGTGGGTGTGTTGTGGTCGACAAGCCCAACTGCTTCATGACCTTTGCTGAAATCAGGGTCTTTTTGGCTCCCACTGTCAACAATGAATTGTATCAGGGAACCCTTTACCCACATCTGGGAGTGGAAGAAACACTCCTCCTCCTCTGGATCTTCCGGTTCCACCTTCTGTATATTCGTGGTGGCAACGGTGGCATTGGGATCTACATCGATAATATAATTTCCTCTTTCATTCCCCTTGTCAGGTTCTGATTCAAATTCGAAGCATGCATCTGATTCAGAAGCCTTCATCTCAGCCACCAGTGACTTCTTTGCTCAACACTCACTTTTGTGGTGAGTGGAGCTCTTATAGAACTCACAGCACTTTCCTGTGTCCTTATTCGGCTTTGCAGTGTTTTTCTTTGCTTGCGTCTTTGGCAAGTTGTCTTGGGCCACCATGCCTTGGCTTTGTCCTTTTTCTACAGTTTTGGGGCACTTTTCCTTGCTTTTTATTCGCAGATCCAAAGTATTTCTTCTTCTATTTTAATTTATGCTCAATCTTGGTAGCATACCAGTATGTCGTACCAAGAGAGGAGATGTTGAGGAACTCCATTTCCTCCTGAATGTATCTGTGCAGAAAACTGTAGTAATTTAGCACAAAATGTTTCTCTGAATCTTTGATACCCAACTTTGTGTGCAGTATATGGAACAGATTCGTCAACTCATGCACAACTTGATCCCTTTGCTGCCGCAGCGTAGTCCATTGTATGTACTTGTCCTATAGCTCCCCACGAGGTAATATGTTCCTTGATGGCGTCTCAGGAATAATTCCAAGTGGGAACAGCTGAGAACAGAGAGGGTTACCCCTCATCCTTTTTCTCACAATAGGTTTCCCACCAGTCCTTGGCATGGGGGACGACTTTAAGGAGTGAAAAAATAATATTCTGAAAGTCTGAAAAAGTCATAAATCAAGAAATATCCTTCTAATAGATTCAACCATTTATCTATGGTATCTACATCTATTTGGTCCTCAAATATGGGAATGTCAAAGTTAACTTGTACCTTAAAAGGAGTGGTGCCTCTAGAGTGACAATGTAGATGTGCCACCGGTGGGTAGTCGTTGAAGGATCTGGGAAAAATTATCCATCACCATGTTCCTTTGTTTCTTGAAGGCCTCCTCGAGAAATATTTTGATTGGATATCCTGCTCCCTCATCTTTATTTTCTTCCCCCATGGGCGACTGTCGAGGTTTGTGTTATAGGTCAATTTGGGCATCATTCCAAATGACCTGGTTAACTGGGCATCATCTCCAGGACCAATGTATAGGGTCTATCATCCCCTAACATTTCAACTTCTACATGCCATAAGACAAAGAACAAGACAAATAAATCAAAGACTTTCATCTGCAAAGGTTTCCAAAGTTTGAAGCTTATAATATATCATATGAGAGCTCACCAACACTGCCTCTAAAGGGACTAAGTGTGTTGCATATGCAAGTAGCCCCATACAAGGCTTCTCTGCAAAGCACTTCCCGACATCCATGGGTGCGTTGGTCACATTGGGAGCGAAATTCTCATTGTTTCGGAATATCCACTTGGCCAGTGCCTTCTAGAAGAGTTCACATGTGTCAAACTTCGAATCCATGTGTCCATTTTACATCTACAATATTGGGAACATGTCTTGACTGTTATTGGAAAGTCATTGATTGTAAAACTACCTCAGCTCCTCTACAAATTGAGCATAGATCTTAGTGTTTGAGAAGGAAGAATTTGTGTAGAGAAATGCTGGTGGAATTTCAATTAAGGAGATTGATTTGAGAGACATATTGCTGGAGATATCTGCATTGTGATGAGGCTGGGATGTTTCTGGAGATGGTGACACTAAATCAATCACTGGGTTTTAACCTCCCCTTCTATCATCAATAAATATTACTGCTTATTTTTCCCTATATGCATCTGTATAAGCTTTGATTTTCAATATCATGATTTCTTAGTTGATGTATATGGTTTATGCTTTATTGATTTAGCTAAATAAATTGAATATACATCTATATTATTGCTATCTCTTGTTGTTTAGTGTTCATTCTTGCAGGAAATATTTTTCACAGTCGGCTAGAATTTGAAGCTACATCAAAAGTGACAGAAGGAGACTTTGGAAGTGCTTGGATCCCAAGTAGGTTCCTTATTTCATTCTTTGTGTCTGTTTATAGTTAGGAAAGATAGTCGTAAAGTATTTTACCTGTTATTCTAGATTACCACCTGTCTAGGGAAGAATGATTTATTTGTAATTAATAATTCTGCATAACAAATTGGCAACACCACTGGGAAGATTACTCTTTATCCTAGGTGTTTTAGCCTCTGATTTTCTCTATTTATTCATCCAGTAGTTGTTACTCACAAATATTAGGCTTTTAAAGATCCAAATTTCCAAAATAAGTGTGTTAAATAGCTGTGTTTTTCCTTTTACACTGCGCCCAACACACTCTTGGATAGGACACAGTGCTTTGCATAGCACTGTCTCCCTTTCAGGCCCACGTTACAAATAACTGTGTCTCTTTAGAGACTTTGTTTCCTCTTGAAACCATCCAAATTCCCTTGAATTTTTCTTTGAAATTTGTTTCAATTTTTTTGCTGCTTTGTTTTGAAAATCTTGAGCCTCATATTGACCAGTGAATTCATCTATCTCTTCCTCCTTTGAAAGAAAATTTGTTCAATGTTTGTTTAAAGCATTTTTATTTATCATTGGAAAACTAATTTCAAAGTATTTTTATTGTTGCATTAGATCCATTTGCTTTTGAAAAAGGAAATTGTCGTAAATTCTTCATTTCCTGATAGGAAAAATTGTTTTTTAATTCCTTATTTTTCCTTCAAAAGAGAAATTGTTGTATTATTCCTCATTTCTCAAAAGTAAAATGCATTTGATTTTGTTGATTTAGTGCACTTAGTTTCTTTTCTGCATTCATAACATTAAAGGAACTAAAAAGAAAAATCTGGATTTCCATGTAGTGGTTTGTCTGTTTTTCAAAAGGAACAATTAGGAAATATGCATTTAGTTTGTGTTGTTTGATTTGTTTGCTTGCAAATTGATTTCTCTTTCCCTCTAGTAGCTAGGATTTTCATAGAAGAACTAAAAGTGAAAGATTGCTTATCATTCTTAGTTGCGTTTTTGGAATTCTCCAATACATCATCGCGGTGAACCTTTGAAAGGCAAATTGTTAAGCAAGATCAACATAAAATTAATCTCAATTTACCTAGCAAAGCATTGGAACCATAACGATAACATTTAGAAGGTCTAGGCTAGAGACGTATTCCGGCGTCATAAAACATAGCAGCTGTCGTTAAATTTTCTGCGATACATTCCGAGTGTGATACCTCACTCCACGTACATAAGTATATCGTATCTCGTCCATGTACTTTTGGGTATATCGAGCGGTGTTACAGTACGATAAGTAGAAAGAAATGATCTCATTGTGCAGTTTTTCATCAGATAGCACTAATATAGACTTGGGCCTCCATGTACCTTCGAGTATATTTGGGAGGACAAATTTTAGGTGCTATCCATCCATAGTGAACTGAGTCGACCGCCTTGTAAATTGTGATACACTGAACACAACATTCGGGGAGATTGTCTGCCCATACTTCTTGGTTCGCCAGGAGGTATTTTGCAATTCACAGTTTCTTGGTAAAACCTTTTTCCTAGCATTACCCTTTTATTTTGTTATTTTTTTTTTGGTTAAAATAAATCAGTAATCGTGGAAGAACAAAATCCTTTCCCCCTTTGTTCGCGTAGACTAGCTTTAAAACCACCTTTACCACTAGAAGTTACTTCTGGTAGGCGAGGGCGATCACGATCTGTCGAATCAAGTACAATTCGTACCTCTGGTGAAACATCATCTTTCCATAAACCAAAGTTAGCTCAATTTGTTTCTACACATCCCGGTTCATCTACTGATGTCGAAATGGAGTCTTCACAGCTACCTATGGCCACGATCCACCATACCTCCTGGACCTGACATTTTTCAACCAGAAATTGATCCGGATCCTGTCTTTTCTTTTCCAGAACATATGATTCTTGAAGTCGAACAACTGAAATTTGTTCCTACCTTTATCATCCCACAAATTTCTGTAGGTATTGAATCTCCCATATCACACAGTCAACCACTTGAAATATACTTTGGGCCTGACGGTGAAATACTTCCACCTGGTTTAATTGCCATTGAGGAAATCCCACAAGACGAGACACCTTTAACTCCAACCCATTTTTGTGGGGACCTTTACCTGTATGAGTCTTTTCCTCAATCGACCCCATCTTCTTTTGTTGATCCTCTTCCTTTTCAAACTCCCATCAATTCAAAATGGTACACATTTGGTCAAGTAACCATGCCTAAAACAACATTTTCGGTTGGGCCATATGTTCCAATTACATAAGCTCCTACCCTAGCTACCCCATCAATGTTTACAACTTCACCAGAGTCATATTTTCATGGTGGCCCTTTGGTCCTGTTATCACCCAAAAAATTTCAAAATATCATTGTGTCAATTTTGTTTTTGGTCATGGTTCTAAATTCGGTTTAGAAGTCAATTTAGGATTTGGTTAAGGGTAGGTTATATTTTTATAAGTTCAAAGGTCATCATTAAGTTAAAATAAAGTCTTTTAAAGGTCCATTCATTGTCAAATATCCATAATTTCCATTTGGGAGTCATTCCATAAAGTTTCAGGTCAAAACTCTGCAATTAGCCAAGAATCCACGTTTTCGTAGCGCCACTAGTTCAAAAAATTTGATTTGTGCTATGAAAGCGCTAATAGTTTCGTAGCACAAACAGGGAAAAATACATTGTCGGTGCTATGAAAGCATGGTTTCTTAACTGTCTTGTCATTTGAGCTGAAATATGTCAGAATCCGTTGGGAAATAATAGGTTAGTGCTATGATGAGTCAATTAGTGATGAGATTCAATGTACCTACCCATCTTGCAGTCATCATTGTCATCATAGGGTATGAATGAGGCATAATTTAGTTATGAGATGACATTTCAAATTCAAAATATTTCTTAATTGGTCATTCTTGTTTCCTTTGCCTCCATTCGAGTGTCTAAGTTCTGAAGTGTCAAGCCAAACCTATGGTTGTTCCATAAAAAATTTCTATATCTTAATCAAGCGAGGCTACTGTTTCACATATTCAATCGAGGCTGATATAAACTAATCAAGCGAGGTTGTTGTTTTACATATTCAAGTGAGGCTGATTCAATTTATCAAACGATGTTGATAGGTTTTTTGTGAAGCATGATAGAGGAAAAGAAAGTCCACAGAGGGGAACACTACTTGAGACATGAGCCTGAAGATATGAATGCCATAATTTAAGACCAAGCAGTGATCAAGGCGTTTAGAAGAGTAGTTTGTCTTCATTTGGTGAAAATTTGCAGGGGTGCCACACAAGTTTCCAAATAATTTTCCTTGAACTTCAATGGAAAAACTACCAAGGTTGGGATGCTAAATGTTTCAATTTCACCAGAGAATATTGTTGTTGTGACAGAGATATGGAGCCATGCAAAGAATTCATAAAACCTGAGTATGAAAATATGGACTTAAATAATGCTATCTGTAGAAGTTGCATCAAAGACACTTATGCAAAGTTGTTGTTTAACATTCAAAGGTATTTTACATGTGAAGGCAGGCATCTTAAGGCCTACACACATCATTTCAAGATGCCTCTGCATTTCACAAGTAAGATTTCACTTGATTTTCCCTTTTACCTATAGAGGATTCTTGCTAAAATTGATGATAAATTACAAGCCAAATTTGAAGGTTGTGAAACATCTTTGTTTCATCATGGTTTGATGAAGTTATTGATTTTGAATGAGATTCAGAAGATAGTCTAGTATTGGTCATTCTTTTTATTTATAAATGATTTTGAGTTGGAAACACTAACTCCTGCTAGAAACCCTAAAACTAAAGGAACTCCATCACCACCAGTAGCAGAGTCTAGTCAACCTGTAGTTGCAAAACAAAAAGAATTTTCAAAACTAAAGCCAAGGAAACAAGTTGAGAAAAGGATAGAGCAGACACAAGTGCTTGATACTCCAACTCCATCACCTTCAAAACAGAGGTCAAAGATTGTCTAAGAGACAAAATAGAAACAAGATGTCAGCAGGCAGGAAATCAAAAGAGTAACAAGAAGCCAAGCAGTGGCATTAAAGGGGAAAACAGTTGCTACAGATACAGAGGAAAACCCAATGATAAAGGGAAATTTAGATGACATCCTGCATGCAATTGAGATAGAGGAGACACCCATTTTTTAAGCTGAGTTCATTGGGGTATATGAACATAAACAGAAAAATCCTAAGTCTGCAAAGAAGCTTGAGTTTAAGGGTGAAAATGCAGCTTTTATCTTTCAAGCTAGAAAGCCTTTAACTAGGCATGCTAAGAAACTTAATGAAGCAATCAAGGAAGTTCAAGAAACTATTGAAACAGCTAAAGCCCCTGAAGAAGTGGTTGATCTCTCAAAACCTGCAGAGAAGCATACAGCCAGCAAAACAAAAGAGGGAAAAGAAGACGTGACAAAGAAAATAGAGTTTAAACATCTTGAGGAGAAATTGAGGTTGGAAAACCAAAAAATTGTTGTGATGAGAAAGAGGGCTAGAAAGCATAGTATTGAGAAAGTAGAGTTCAAAATAATGAAGGCACTGTGGGAAGGTAAAACTGGTTCTATGTCTGAAACCCCAAGCAGTGGAGAGAAGTTTTTCACATGGACTGTCCCAGCAATAAAGGAAGCCAAATTTGTCAGAGTAATAAATACTCACTTAAGAGCTAGTAACAAGAAACTTAAAGGTCAAGTGGAATACTTGGAGCAGCAGCTGAAAGTGATTCAAGATGAGTTAAAGAACAAAGGTGCAAAATGGAAATCATTAAAAAGTCAAAAGCTAAATCAAGTGAAAATTAAGAAGGAACCTCATGAAAACTGTGTTTTTCAATTCATATGGCTTTTTGATTTTATGAAATCAGTGCTATTTTGAGTTTTGGCACATTTATGGTTTTCAATTTGAAAAAATTTGGATGAAACTGCTCACTCAGCAGTTTTGTAGCGCAAACAGTTTAAAAAGAGTGAAAAGTGCTACGAAACTGTTGTAGCAGCTTTTTTCACTCTTTCTCATAAATTTTTGAATGGAAAAAGTATGAATTATGACCTAAAATTGCTAGGGAGAATGTATTAAATGATAATTAACATAATCCTAGAGGAAAGAAATCAAAATTTTGAAGGAAAAAGGATAAAAGAGCAGCGCTACGAAACTGTGTTGTTTTTGTAGCACAGGTCTATTTCAACTTATTTGAACAGTTTTATGATGGTTTTGGACAGCTGGAGTTAGGGAGGATTTTGGGCAGGTGTTATTTCAATTTCTAACAGCAAAATACCTTGAAATGTTGATTTCATGATGGTCAAAGTGTCTCAAGAGTGCAAAGGACCCTATGCCTAGAAAATAGGGGATTGTTTCCTACTTTAATGGAGGTCAACATTATGGTCATAAAGATCTAAAGCCTATCATCTAGATGCGACCATGTGTTAGTACACTTGGAAAATGATGTAATTTAATTAAGATAAGGTTGTTATAGATAGGTGATTAAGAGTTTGAATCCTATTTGTAATAGGACTGTTTAGTAGATTAGTTGTCTTGTTGTAATAAATACCATTTCATATGGTTAGGCAAGGTGTCAAGAGTCAATATTTCGATGTATATAGCATAAGATAAGGTTATATAATGTTTTAAATGGTCTATAAAAGATCAAGAATTTGAATATGCTAAGGGTTGGACATTTTTGGAAAAAGACTATGTTTATTGTAAGTGACTAGTTTTCAACTAAATACAGAGATTTCTACTTAGCCAACTTGAGATTCATAAGGATTTCTAGTGTGTTCTTGTTCTAATTACATATTTTTACTATCCTATTGTAGTGGTGTCTGTCTATGTTACTCAAAATTCATCTTTGATGCTTTGACTTCCTGTATAGACAAATTGACCGTGTTTTTTACAGTTTCACATATCTCTTGACTAAAACTCTGATATGCCTCAACTTCCATGTTAAGTAGATTGATTGGTTTAATAAAAATATTTTGACTCCATAAGCCCAATGTGTACTTGTTGATGTGATATTCAACCTAAATTTATTATCTATCTGATTATTACCCCACATATAGTTAGCCATCTATATTTTTATCAAAATCATTAACCCTTGAGAGAGCCCTCTCAGGTTGAGGAGGCTAAGCCTCAATAAAAATATTGGTTTGAAATAGTTACATGAGATTGATTTGATTAGCAGCCTATCAGGTCCAATTTTTTCATAACATTTTGGTGCGTCTGTCAGGAGTCTAAAGATTATACTTTCCCAAGATTTTGAAGCTGAACTTCTGAAGGTAGCAGGAGCTCAGAAGGTTTTTCGAGGCTGCATCTGCCTTGGTGACTCCATTCAAATTTTATATGATCAAAGGTGGCTTCAAGAAGGAGATACACGAGGATTAATCCTAACCCATATCCACCTACCATCATGGACAATCCAAACACCATTTCTAGAGGCAGTCAAGGAATTTCTGAAACATCAGGTACTCCATCACATTTGAAATCCTTGTCCTCTGAAATTTTAAGAAGTTCTGAAGATAAAAGAGTTGATGATAAAATTCAAGAGTTTTTGTTTAGATCGGAAAGTGAAAAAGAGCTAACTGAAATTATCTTAGACTTGCATAAGAGAGGTATTGATACCTCATCTCTAGTAACACAGGAAGACAAAGAAGAGTTTTGGGAAGCTATTACTTCTGAGTTGTTTTTGGAAAAAGAGTCTTTAGATAAATTAAAGGAGCTTGATCCTTTTGAAGTCTTGTTTAAAAGTAAATTTGGTTTACCTCTTCCAAATTGGAGTTCAATTGTTAGTGGACCACAAAGACCAAACAGTCCTCCTCATTGTATTTTTTCATCATCTATTTTTGCCATACCTAAAGCTACTACAGTCCCTTTAACCATGGCTGGATATATACCTCCTCCACCTGCTGCACCTGCTAGATATGCCCCTCTTGTTCTTCCCACTGTTTTACATGACCTTCCTAGAAAATTTGCTGCTAGAATCAAAACTTGGGGAAGTGATGAATACATTACAGCAGAAGAACATGTGGACCAATTTAATGATTTTATATATAGGGAGGAGGTTGATGATGAAGATGATAAGTTGATTTTTTTTGCTCAGATTTTTACTAGTGAAGTTAGGAAATGGTATAAAGCCCTTACTCCTGGAATTATTCATAATTGGAATGAGTTTAAAGATAATTTTTTGAGAAAATGGGGAAATAGAACTAATCTAGTACAAGCCCTCACCGAGGACAGCACTCTGAAGAGAACTGCTGATGAATCTGTTCAAAACTTTTCAAAAAGTTTTAAAAAGGTGTATGACTCTATTCCTACCCATTTGAAACCACCACAAGCCTTAGCTCAGATGAGATATGTTGAATCTTTTGACTGTGATTTTTCTATATTGCTGAGAGAAAGAGAATCTCCTTCACTTGTTGAAATGAAAAATGATGCAGTGAAGGTGGAGTTTAATTAATAGCAGCCAAAAAATCAAAAATGGCTAAGAATAAGTTGAAAGAAGAAGAGAATCCTTCCTCTTCTACCTCTCAGGATAAGTTGGATTCAATGATGAAAACAATGGAAAATTTGATGGATAGGTTGGCCCTTGGGAATACCTCTTCTCCTCCTGCACAACGTGAACCTCAATTTAGAAACCCTCAGTTTAGAAGACCTCAGAATCAGCAAAGGCCAAGGGAAAATAGAAATCAGCAGCATGATCCTCCAGTGAGACCTCCTTTCCAACAGAACTTAGTTGATGAAGAAGATGATCCTGAAATTCCTGAAGAGTCTATTCACTGTTTTGATGAGGAAATTTCTGGAATTTTCTTGACTAAAGAAGAACATGATCAATTAGACCAAAGTAATCATGGACAGGAAACATCAGATTATCTAAAGGGATATCAACATGCTATTTTTGAGATGCAAAAACAATACAATCTCAGAAATAGAAATGTGCCTATCATTGCAAACAAAACACGGCCTAAGAAAGATACATCTAAGGTTGTTGATGGAAAGAAAGATGCTCCTAAGGTCGTTGAAGGTAAGGAAGATACACCAGTTGTTCCTCCCATCAAAGAAGTTGAAAAATCTGTTTCTGTTTTCAGCCTTGAGAATGAAATTTCTAAGATTAAAATATCAGTCCTGTTTGCTGAGATTCTCAAGGTAAATGAATATAGAAGTAGGATTGTCAAAATTTTGAATTCACAACTAGGAGCTGCTAATATCTTGAATGTATTAGAAGATCATCCAACCATATACTTGGGTCCAAGACTAGAATATGAACAAAATGATGAGGTGCCTCCTTTTTATGTGAGCCTTAGCATTCACAACATGACATTGCATAATGCTATGTTGGATTCAGGGGCATATCACAATCGTATGCCCAAAGTAATCATGGAAAGAATGGGGTTAGAAATAACTAGGCCATATAAAGACTTGTTTTCTTTTGATTCGAAAAGAGTTCAATGCATTGGTTTAATCAAGGATGTTTTTGTTGGTCTAACACAAATTCCTACTAAAACTGTGGTCATGGACATCGTGGTAGCAGAAATTCCACCGAATTTAGGTATGTTGTTGTCAAGGTCATGGGTAGCGAAAATCAAAGGTACAATGCAGATGGACCTTACTTATGCTACCATTCCTGTTTTTGGTGAGCAAAGAAGACTGTATCGAGAGACAAGAATGTACTACATGGTGAGTAGTAAAGACAAACCCCAAAAATTTCCAATTTATGCTCTTGATATTGAACTTGGTTCTACTATTCTTTTCAATGAGTTTACAAATGAAACAGAAGAGGAAAGGAAAGAAAAAAATCAGAGTTCTGAAATTCAGCAGTTTGAAAATCAGCAAATCAGTGATAAGGAGGTGGAAATTTGGTGGTCATTTCATTTTGATGGATCAGCAGGTAGAGAAGGAGCAGGAGCAGGGATTTGGATCAAAATTCCAAGTGATGAGAGTAAGTTCTTTTCCTATAAATTGAACTTTTATTGCATGAATAACATGGCTGAGTATGAATCCTTGATTTTGGGCCTAGAGGTTTTGAAAATAATGAATGCTCAAAACATTTCTGTTTTTGGAGATTCAAAGTTAGTCATTAAACAGGTTGAAGGTGCTTATCAAACAAAAAATATAAGGATGAGGGCATATAGGAACTTAGATTTGGACATGTTAGAAAGCTTTGAAGCTTATTCATTCATGGTCAAAACTAGAGAACAAAACTCCATTGTCGATTCTCTTGCTGCCTCTGCAAGTCTTTTTATTATTCCTATGCATTCCACAAAAAAATATGAGGTTCAAATTCGCCATAGACTAGCTATCCCTGATAATATTACTCATTGGCAAGTTTTTTAGGATGATCAACAAGTCAAGAACTTTATTGAGTTGAAAGAAGAGTTTGAAAATATACAAGTAGATCAGAAAAATATGCTTGCTGAGTGTAAAGGGAAATTTGAAGTTTTGCAACTAAAGAACAATTCTATACCAAAAGGACTCATACCTCTTGAAAAAAAATTTGATCGGAATGATGTTTTTAAATCACCTAAGATACAAGTTAATGATGAAGAAGTTGATAGATGTAACCTTGGTACAGTAGCTATTCCCAAAATGATTAAACTTTCAAATTTTCTTTCAGCTGATATGAAGTTTAAGTATATTGAAATGATGAAGATATTTTTAGATATTTTTGCTTGTAATTATGTTGATTTGAAATAATATGACCCCACTATTATTCAGCATACTATTCCCATAAAAGAAAATGAAAATCCTTTCAAGCAGAAGTTAAGAAGGATCAATCCACTTCTCATGCCATTGATTGAGAAGGAGGTCAAAAAACTCTTTGATGCCAAAATCATTGTCCCAATCAGAATTTCAAAGTGGATTGAAAACTTGGTTCCAGTTAGGAAAAAGAGTGTAGAAATCAGAATATGTATTGACTTCAGAAATTTGAATAAAGCCTCTCTAAAGGACAATTATCCACTCCCAAAGATGAACCAATTTTTGCAAAAAAAAATTGGTGCTCAGAGAATGTCTATGCTTGATTTTTTTTCAGGTTATAATCAGATCCATGTACATCCTGATGATCAGGAAAAAAATAGCCTTTACTACACCATGGGGTACTTTCATGTACGCCAAGATGCCATTTGGTCTCATGAATGCAGGAGCTACTTTTCAGAGGGCAATGGATATTAATTTTTCAGAAGAAAAGGACAAGATGGTGGTTTTTTATCTTGATTACCTAAAAATCTTCTCAATAAGGGAAGAAGATCACTTGAAACACCTAGAAAGAATTCTGCTGAAGTGTAGAAGGTTTGGCATCTCTCTAAATCCTACCAAAATTATTTTTTCTTTAACTTCGGGTAAATTACTTGGACACGTCATTTCTAAAGATGGGATTAAGATTGATCCAAACAGGGTCAATGCAATTTAGAAGGTGGATTTTCCAAGAAACAGGAAGGGGATTCAATATTTCCTTTGAAAGGTAAATTTTGTAAGGCGATTAATTCCTACTTTTGCTGAGATTGTGAAAGACATAACAAGGATGCTGAAGAAGGGAGTTGAAATTAAGTGGACAGCAGAAGCAAGACACTCATTTGAGGAAATCAAAAGGGCACTCACACAACCACCGGTATTGATCAGTCCAGATTTCTCAAAAGAATTTCTGATTTTTACTTTCGCATCAAAGAATACTATCGCTGGAGTTCTGCTACAAAAGGGACAGCAAGGTATTGAGCAGCCTATTTCTCATTAGCCAACTCTGAGCTGAAATATAATATCTTAGAGAAGCAGGCCTATACCTTGGTGAAGGCTATCAAAGATTTCAAAATTTATATTCGGCATTCTCATATTGTGGATTTTGTTCCTAATATTGTTGTGAAAGACATCCTCACTCTGTTGTGTAACCAACTCCAAAAAGAGAAGAAAAGAGATATAAACGCCTTAGAAATAAGCCACTTCGAGGGGGCAACCTCCAATACATTACATGAATGAACAATTCTTGGATGATACAAATGACCAAAACCTCCTTCTATATATAGGAGTCCATGGGGCCACAATATAATCCTAGTGGGGCCACAATGTAATCCTATCCGACCTAACAATAATAATGTAAGGACACAATAATAACAATATGCGGGTTACAAGGGTACAACAATAACAATAAGGGGGGCTACACTAACATAATAAGGGACTACACTATTAATATAGGGACTTAACATGCCCCTCTCCTTCAAACATGTGTTGTCCTCAACGCTTGATTATTTCTTGATGCTTCTGTATAAAATTCTCATCCTCCCATGTGGAATCTTCTACAAGAAAGTTCTTCCACTTGTTGAGATACTGCGAAATTGATTTTACTTGTCGAGTTCTTGTTTTTGTATTGCTTCATAACTTCTTTCGATGTGATGTTGATCTTCCTGTTTTTTCATTAGATTTTGCACCAAAGTTGGGTTATCCTTTGAGAGTTGGAGAACTTGTTGTTGATGCTCGATGTGATCTTCCACTAATTTATCATCCATATTTTCTATTATTTGATCCTTAAAACCATCCAACTTAGCCTCCATTTATGCTTTTAAACCGTCTATTTCATCTTCAATTTCTCTTCGTAAGATCGAAAATTGTTGCACTTGGTACCGTAATTTTGATATCTCATACTGCAACTCTTCCTCTTCATGCATCATAGTATAGCTTTTTGAGGGATTAATGGGTATGGAATTATTTTTAGGAGGCATAATAGAACCCATTTATGACAAAAATTCTTTAATACGCCCTTGGAATCAATTCAACTTGATTCTTCAAACAAGACTTATGCAATTCGGAAAAAACAATACACACCTTTTACTTGCTTTTGAGGAGCTCGATATTGAAATTATATTATCTCTGTTATTGAAAATATTCAATATCTAAAATTCCGCCCTGTAGTAGCCTTGACCCCACAATTTCAAATGCACGGTCTGATCCGATTTGGATTCTCCAAGACAAAGTTGTGTCCAATCTCCCACAATGACCTAATTCTGGACTGGTTCAGTAGAGCGAACTTGTAGGAATTTCCATGTGTCATTGTTTCGTCCTTTGTCTCTAAAATTGATAGCCAAGAAACTATAGTCTGTGTACTTGTGACCAATTTTTACGGCACTCCAATCCAATGCCCAAAGAGAGAGTTATTGAACTTTTCCCATGATCACCTCTTTGAGATGAAATTAGGGAGCACGAAACGGCTTTTACCTTCCTGAGATCCTTATCTCCAAAAATATTGCGAATCAAAATTTGAAATTTTTTGACAACTTTCTTCAAGATTTCCTCTTCGCACCATATGAATTTCAGATTCTAAACCTTCGTAGAAAATTTTTTATAGCGAAAATTCGACAATGACCCGTTTAGGAGCCTGAAAAAATACCTAACTTCCACAGATCATATCTCCGAAAATATTGCGAACCAAGCTCTGAAATTTTTATACAAACTTCCTAAAGATTTCAGCTTCGCACCCTAAACATTTCAGCTTCTGAAGCTTCGTAGAAAAAAATTTAGAGCGAAAAGGCCACGATGACCTGTTTGGAGCAGCGAAACCCTAGAATCCCAAAGCTCTGATACCAAATGTTGTGTAACCAGCTTCAAAAATAGAAGAAAAGAGATATTAACGCCTTAGAAATAAGCCACTTCGAGGGGGCAACCTCCAATACATTACATAAATGAACAATTCTTGGATGATACAATTTACAAAACCTCATTTCTATATATAAGAGTCCATGGGGCCATAATGTAATCCTAGTGGGGCCACAATGTAATCCTAGCCGACCTAACAATAATAATTTAAGGGCACAATAATAACAATATGGGGGTTACAAGGGTACAATAATAACAATAAGTGGGGCTACACTAACATAATAAGGGACTACACTATTAATATAGGGACTTAACACACTCAAGCTAATCATGATGGTAAGAGGGGAAAATGGATTGCTAAATTGTTGGAGTATGATATAGAGATTAAGCTAACAAAATTGGTCAAAGGGAAAGGCTTAGCAAAGTTGATGGCGGAGTCAAACTTTGACTGTCTTGACATAAACTTAATTGCAGAAATATCAGAAATTCAAGATGAGGAAGAAGAACTAGTTCCTATTGAAGAAAAATACATCACTTCATATTGGTACAAGAAGGTTGTCTTTGTCCTACAACATCATCAAGCACCTGTTGATCTAAAAAAGTCTAAAGCAAGGTTTGTTAAGCTAAAATCCTTGAGATATTTTATTTTTGACAGACATCTGTTTTGGAAGGATACCAGCGGAATTTTGCTGAATTGTTTGCTAGAAGAGGAGGCTGATAAATTAATTGAGGAGTTTCACAAAGGAGATTGTGGAGGTCATCATTATTGGAAGGCCACAGTGAACAAGATTCTTAGAGCAGGGTATTATTGACCTACAATTTTTAAGGATGTCTACAAAAATATTGTTGCCTTCCATGAATGCCAAATTTTAGAGGGTAAGAAGAAACTTGTACCTTTACCTTTAATGCCTATCTATGTGGAAGCACCATTTCAGCAGTGGGGGCTAGATTTTATTCGATAGATTCATCCATCATCATCAGGTCATCATCGCTGGATTCTCACAGCGACTGATTACTTCACCAAATGGATTGAAGCAATCCCAACTAGGTAAGCAAATGATTCTGTGATTATTTCTTTTTTAGAAAATAATATCTTGTCTAGGTTTGGTTGTCCCATGAAGATTATAACTGATAATGCATAGGCATTTAAATCTAAGAAGCTGATCAATTTCTTTCATCAATATCATATTTCTCTTGGGAATTCTATTGCATACTATCTGCAAGGGAATGGTCTTGTTGAATATTCTAACAAGAGAATTGTGGGGATCATTAAAAAGGTGTTGCAGGAGAATAAGAAAGCTTGGAATTTGAAGCTGAAGTATGCCTTATGGGCTGATAGGATATGCACAAAAGGTCAATTGGAACATCACCATATGAATTGGTATATGGGGCTGAGGCTATTTTTCCTACATCTTTTGGGGTACCTGTCATGAAGCTGATTCAAGGGTTAGAAGAGGAACCAAACGCGGTCCAAAGGAGAATAAATCAGCTAATAGCTCTGGAGGAGGAGAGAAATGAAGTTTATAACAGCAATCAACAATCTCAAAATAGAATCACGAGGACATTTGATAAGAATATCAAGGAGGAAATTTTTCAAATTCAGGATGAAGTGCTGAAATGGGAGGCCAGAATTGAAGAGAAAGGCAAACATGGTAAGTTCGAGAACTTGTGGAAAGTTCCTTTCAAGATAGATGCTTTCCATGGGAACAATACTTACATACTGCAGGAGATGGATGGAAAATCATATGCTGGAGGACCTGTGAATGGCTTGTTTCACATATTCAAGCGAGGTTGATATCAACTAATCAAGTGAGGCTGTTGTTTCACATATTCAAGCGAGGCTGATTAAATTTATCAAACGAGGCTGATAGGTTTTCTGTGAAGCATGGTAGAGGAAAAGAAATTCCACAGAGGAGGACATTGCTTGAAACATGAGCCTGAAGATATGAAGGCCATAATTGAAGACCAAGCAGTGATGGAGGTGTTCAGAAGAGTAGGTTGTCTTCGGTTTTGTGAAAAGTTGCAGGGGTGCCACACACAGGTTTCCAAAGAATTTTCCTTGAAATTCAATGGAACAACTACCAAGGTTGGGATGCTAAATGTTTCAATTTCACCAGAGACTATTGTTGCTGTGACAGAGATACCAAGGGGTCAAGAAACTTGGTTTAAAGGTTTCAAATTTGATATGGAGCCATGCAAAGAATTCATAAAACCTAAGTATGCAGATATGGACCTAAATAATGCTATCCCTAGAAGTTGCATCAAAGACACTTATGCAAAGCTATTGTTTAAAATTCAGAGGTATTTTACATGTGAATGCATGTATCATAAGGTCTACACATATCATTTCAAGTTGCTTCTGCATTTCACAGGTAATATTTCACTTCATTTGCCCTTTTACCTGCATAGGAGTCTTGATAAAATGGATGATAAAGTACAAGCCAAATCTGAAGGTTGTGAAACATCTTTGTTTCATCATGGTTTTATGAAGTTATTGATTTTGAATGAGCTTCAGAAGATAGGTAGGGATTGGTCATCCTTTTTATTTATAAATGGTTTTGAGTTGGAAACACTAACTCCTGCTAGGAACCCTAAAACTAAAGGAACTCCATCACCACCAATAGCATAGTCTAGTCAACCTGTAGTTGCAAAACCAAAGGAATTTGCAAAAATAAAGCCAAGGAAACAAGTTTAGAAAAGGACAGAGCAGATACAAGTGCTTGATACTCCAACTCCATCACCTACAAAATAGATGTCAAATATTTTCAAAGAGACAAAACAGAAACAAGATGTCAGCAGGCAGGAAATCAAAAGAGTAACAAGAAGCCAAGCAGTGTCATTAAAGGGAAAAATAGTTGCTACAGATACAGAGGACAGCCCAGTGATAAAGGGAAATTTATATGACATCCTGCATGCAATTGACATAGAGGAGACACCCATTGTTCAAGCTGAGTTCATTGGGGTAGATGAACATAAATAGAAAAAGGCTAAGTCTGCAAAGAAGCTTGAGTTTGAGGGTGAAAATGTAGCTTTTATCTTTCAAGCTAGAAATCCTTTAACTAGGCATGCTAAGAAACTTAAGGAAGGCAGCAAGGAAGTTCAAGAAACTATTGAAACAATTAAATCCCCTGAAGAAGTGGTTGATCTCTCAACACCTGCAGAGAAGCATACAACTAGCAGGACAAAAGAGGGAAAAGAAGAAGTGACAAAGAAAACAAAGTTTAAACATCTTGAGGAAAAATTGAGGTTGGCAAACCAAGAAATTGTTGTGATGAGAAAGAGGGCTAGAAAGCATAGTATTGAGAAAGCAGAGTTCAAAATAATGAAGGCACTGTGGGAAGGTAAAACTGGTTCTATGTCTGAAACCCCAAGCAGTGCAAAGCAGTTTTTCACATGGACTGACCCAGCAATAAAGGAAGCCAAATTTGTCAGAGTAATAAATACTCACTTGAGAGCTAGTAACAGGAAACTTAAAGTTCAAGTGGAAGATTTGGAGCAGCAGCTGAAAGTGATTCAGGATGAGTTAAAGAACGAAGGTGCAAAATGACAATCATTAAAAAGTCAAAAGCTAAATCAAGTGAAAATTAAGAATGAACCTCATGAAAAATGTGTTTTTCAGTTCATATAGCTTTTTTATTTGATGAAATCAGTGTTATTTTGAGTTTTGGCACATTTATATTTTTCACTTTGAAAAAATTTGGACAAAACTACTCACTCAGCAGTTTCGTAGCACAAACAGTGTAAAAAGAGTGAAAAAGCGTTACGAAACTATTGTAGCAGCTTTTTTCACTCTTTCTCATAAATTTTTGAATGGAAAAAGTATGAATTATGACCTAAAATTGCTAGGGAGAATGTATTAAATGATAATGAAGATAATCCTAGAGGAAAGAAATCAAAATTTTGAAGGAAAAAGGATAAAAGAGCAGCGCCACGAAAGGCGCTACGAAACTGTGTTGTTTTTGTAGCGCAGATCTATTTCAGCTTATTTGAACAGTTTGATGATGGTTTTGGACAGCTGGAGTTAGGGAGGATTTTGGGCAGGTGTTATTTCAATTTATAACAGAAAAATACCTCGAAATTATGAGTTCATGATGGTCAGAGTGTCTCAAGAGTGCAAAGGACCCTATGCCTAGAAAACAGGGGATTGTTTCCTACTTTAATGGAGGTCAGCATTATGGTCATAAAGATCTGAAGCCTATCATCTAGATTCGACCATGTGTTAGTACACTTTGAAAATGATGTAATTTAATTAATATAAGTTTGTTATAGATAGGTGATTAAGAGTTTCAATCCTATTTTTAATAGGACTGTTTAGTAGATTAGTTTTCTTGTTGTAATAAATACCATGTCATATGGTTAGGTGTAATATCCCAAAACTGAAATTTTATACAACAAAAAGAATAACTTAAGGTATTCCAAAGTTGGAGAACAGCAAGTAATCAAATCATGTAATGTGTTTGAACACATATCCATCATAATAACAATCACAGCAACAAACTATGCATTTATACAGTTCACTAAGTGGGGAAAAGCAGCCATTTTTGCCTCAAAAATGTTATTTTCTGAATAGTTAAAAAAGTGGAAAATAACGGTTGTGTCCCTTAGAATGGACAATATATGACATGTATGTAAAATATTTTCAGAAACAAATGCCTTTATCCTAGTTAAACAGGCCTCCCATGCTCCAGACAACTAGAAATTGCCAAAACCCCAAGACTGCAAAATGCCGAAGCAGCTGCACAAGTGACTGTGCAGTCTAAAAAGAGGTTAACTCAAAAAAATAGAGAAATATGACTGATAAAATTATTATAATACTCAATTATGTACAAAAACATAGATCTAATCTCTTTTACACAAATCCAAGAAGACCCGGCAAGGGTTTCTTGACAGAAAAGATATACAAGAGAAGCTACTGCAAAATATGTGGTTGAATAACACTGTATCACTGAAGCTTTGCAATATATGGCTGAAAATACAAAGAAATGGTTGTAGACTCCTTTTCTATTTATCCCAAAGAAAGGTTGATCCTTCTCTTGGGAAACTAGCTCCTCCAAATGGGATTTTCACCCCTTCCACTGCACACCTTAAGAAATAACGCAATTTTCTAAAGGGACTGCATTTTTGCTGAAGGTAGGTGCTTGGCCCAACACCAGGTAGTGGAAAATTTATATCATAAACCTCCTCTTAGATTTCTTAAGCAAGATCTCCAAGAAAGAGTAGGGAATCCCCGCTCGAATAAACCCTTGCACTAAGCAGTGCAGCAACTTAGCTAAACAGCTAATTAAGTACGCAGGAAGTCTAAGCAGGACTCATGAAAATATAATCTCCAATATTTCCATATTCTTTCCATCTCCTTCATTATATAATTGATGAGTTTCCTCACCAAGGGTCCCACCCACTATGAGGTTGCTTCCATGCAAAGGCTCCTCCACAAAAACTGTGTTGTCCAACAAGATGGTTCAATGCATCTAGACAGGTTTGTTGACTTGGTCAACCTTGAATGATTCTTCATGCCTTGTCCCTTTTCACCCTCAAGGTGCCTTCATTTTATCTAGCTGGATTTGATCCCTATTCACATTGAGCTAGCTTTATTTAGAATCCACTTCTTTGAGAGTAATTTATGTTGACTTGGTCAAACTTGACCTTGCCCACATAGTTTAGACCTTGTTCATACATGTGGATGTTTGAACTATTTATTACATGATCCCCTTTCACACTAGGAGGTATTTTTATTCATACTTGAGCAAATTATGAGCCTCCTTGCTCAATTATTCATGCATCTAGATTCCAAAAGCAAAATTTAATATTCCTATTAGCTGAAGATAAATTAGGAATATTACAGTCTCCCCCTCCCAAATGTTGCTTGTCCTAAAGCAACTGCAAGGGTGCTGCAAAATCTCCCCTCTTCCTCTTGTGACCCTCTCATCCCATAGTCTCCTCCATTGCTTCAGAATTTCTGCAAAAATTCCATCTCCCAATGGCTCCTCCCAAGTGTGCAAGTTGGCCTTTGGTGAATAAACCCAATGGCTCTCATCATGAAAGAATGGAAGGTTGTTGTGGAAACCTTCTTGCTGATCCATGGCCTTCTCAAGAAAGAAGTGATGACAATCATGGGGAATTTCATCATCAATGGAGGGCTCCCTCCTCCATGCTATCATCCAAATAAAATGAATCACCCTCCAACTTGGTAATTCATAGAAAAGCTCCTCCCAATTTCTCATGAGAGGCATGCCCCAAGTGCTCCAACAAAACATATGATCCACATCATAAAGAAACAAGTGATATGAAATGGTGACCATATAGTTTCTCATGCTCCCCTCGGAACATGTATTGCAGAAAAAGTAGGGACTCTCTTCCCCAAAAGACACATCCAACAAGTGTGCCTCTCCTCCAGCCATGCCCCCAACCAAGATAATAACATCTTCAGCATGTGGGATCATAAGTAAGATCATGCTAGCTGCCATATACAATAAGGGAGAAGGACAATGGTCCCTCATGTGAAACCAGCGTATTTTTCCTCCTAACTGCCATAGGATATGATATGGAAAGCGTTCTCCCCAACACTTGCTTGCTTCCCCATCCTTCTTGCATGCTTGGAGGAGGTGTATGATGATTGGTGTTAAGGAACCACACCATGAAGAGTACATCATCTCTCCAAGATCTCCCAAAGAATGGCCAACATCACCATTTTTCATGGCCCAAAGTGGCTCATGAAGCCCTTCATCAAAAGTGCCCCCTCTTGGAGCCAAGACCTGCATATGAGTGTTAAGAAAATGCAAGTATATAATAAATACATCATGAGGTTCAGAAATACAATGTTTATCATACACTTGTTTAAAATCAGCAAGGTAGCTCATGGATGAGCTCCCTCTCACACTCAATGAATAAGGAGGTGATAATGATAACTCTTCCCAAGAGCTATGTTCCCCCTCAACCAACAAATGATTCATGCACTTACTCATATGAGAGTGCATCTCCTCTTTGAAACCTTCCCACATGAATCCATCTTATATAGTATGACATGTTTTAATGAAACTAGTGGGATTTGAAAGCAAGACTTCATAAGTTGTATCAAGTAGTTTATCCTTGAGCTTGGAATCTTTGGTTACGTAGATCTGATTATGAACATAAATGATTCCATTAACTACCTCATACTCTTCATCCATTGCTTTCCCATCAAGGACTTTACATGTGAATAGGCCCTTAGAATATTCCATCAAGGGTTGGGACTCCCAATAAGGGTCTAGGCTTCCCAACATTGACAGCACTGTAGAAGTAGGAAATGATGTATTTTTCACATGATGGCTCTCCTCCTTGACATGCTTGATGTCAAAGTCACATGTTGGATTATTCCCAACTTTCCTTTTCTACCCTTCATGTAGCTGATCTTGCTCAAGGCAAGATTAAAGTTTAGGAGAGTCACCGTTCCTTTGAAAGGTTCTCTTTCTCAAAAACTTCCACCTTTTTGCTCCTGCATACAAAAATGAAATTATATTTTTGTTACGTTCAGAAATATTCATTATATATTGGAGTATCTTTTTCTGCCCCAAATCTATGGATTAGCCCTTTGATACTATGATCATATCAACCCAAATTTTTGAATCTATTCTCTCCAACGCAAATAGATGAATGGAAGAAAACAAGGTCAATTTCAGAAATTTTCCTAGCCTCCCATCAATGGTTTGCAGTGTTGTAGTGGCTCCTTCCAAAGTTCCCTCTTTAAACAAATATGTTCCTACTGCATATAGTTGGGAGAAAACTTTATTTTCCCTCCAATCAGGAGGTCTTCTTGCTGAAATTCCTTCTTGCAAAGAGGCATCAAGGCATAGAGTAGGATGTGAATGTAGGTGGATAGATTTTCCCCTACCTTTGTTGCATGGGTCCTCTTGCCTTTTTTGTTCTTTCAAACTCTGAAATAGAGAAGGTTTCATGCTCTTCATCTTATTATGTCATTCCTCCTCTTTTTCTCCTCCTATCTTCAAGATCTCATCACTTGGCAATGAAATTACATGTTGCTCATGTGTTATGCCAAGAGCTCTATGTGTGAGACCTTTTGGAACTCCTTGCAAGAGTGCAAGAGTTTTTTTTCTTGGAGAAAGTGCTCCATCCTCTTCTCCATGAGGTGCTTGAGGTGCCCTTGTCATGACTGTGTTATCTTCTCTTGCCTCTTCTTTCTCTTCTTCACGAGTTGAAGTTGCCTTACCTTCAACAAGAGGCCTTAGATCTTGGTCCTCTTTTGAAGAAGGAATCTTCATGTCTTCCTTTTGAGAAGAAATCCCTTCATCTAAAGGAGATCTTTCCCATGGAAAAGTATCAAAAAATCTCACCACCTCTTCATTGGTTTTCAGAAATGGAATTGGATAGATATACCCCCCCAACTCATGCAAAAATTTTGTTTGATGTGGTTTAATAGTTGCAATAGAAGATGTTTCACATGAAATATCATCAAACCTCTCTACTATTATTTTAATGAACTTTGCATAAGTAGAAGTATTTGCATTATTTAAGGAAAATGATTCAAACAACCACCAAGCATAGGCCTTACCCTCAAAATGTAGCGCTGCTACTTTGATGGCCTTAAATTCTGAAACTTGATGTTGTTGCACAAAGGTGTCTAGCTCCTTCACCCAAGCCCTAGCTGGACATATAGGTGATCCATCAAAAGTGGATAGAAAGAATCTACCCTCACCCTGTTTCTTTCTCCTTGTGCTTTTTTCCTCCTTCATTTAGAAAAACCCTTGGAAGTTCAAGTGATCTTTGAACTCCTTGGATTGATCTTCATATTCCTGCAAATAATCACCAAGAGTATCTCTCTTTGGCACATCTCCTTTCTTCCTCTTCATGAAGAAATTTTTGATAGAACATGATAGATCTGATGATATGGCTGAGTTCTCATATCCATAAGATGAGAATTTAGAATCTTCCTCCTGTATAGATTTTGTTGAGGGATCTTCATGTGTTTCCCTCCTCATTTCTTTGATGCCCTTGCTTTTTCCCTGCAGATTTGTCAAGAGAAGTTTTGAGAACCTCCTTTCTCTAGAAAAAAAGGGTTTGCTCTGATTTCTTCTGAAAATCTCCTCCTCCCCGTGATAAGACTCCATAATTCTTGGGCTCACAAGCTGAGCCAAGATTGTTGCTCCGATACTACTGTAATTTCCCAAAACTGGAATTTTCTACAACAATAAGAATACCTTAAGATATTCAAAAGTTGGAGAAAATCAGTTAATCAACTCATGTAATGTGTTTGAACACATATTTATCATAATAACAATCACAGCAACAAACTATGCATTTATACAGTTCACCAAGTGGGGAAAAGCAGCCATTTTTGCCTCAAAAACGCTATTTTCTGAATATTGAGTTAAAAAAGTGGAAAATAAAGGTTTTTTCCCTTATAATGGACAATATATGACATGCATGCAAAATATTTTCAGAAAAAAATGCCTTTAGCCTAGTTAAACAAGCCTCCCATGCTCGAGACAGCTAGAAATTGCCAAAACCCCAAGACTGCAAAATGTCGGAGCAGCTGCACAAGTGACTGCGTAGTTTAAAGAGAGGTTAACTTAGAAAATAGAGAAATATGACTGATAATATTATTATAATACTCAATGATGTACAAAAACAGAGATCTAATCTCTTTTACACAAATCCAAGAAGACCCGGCAAGGGTTTCTTGACAGAAAAGATATACAAGAGAAGTTGCTGCAAAATATGTGGCTGAATAATGCTGTATGGCTGAAACTCTGCAATAGATGGCTTAAAATACAAATAAATGGATGTAGACTCCTTTTCTAGCTCTCCCAAAGAAAGGCTGATCCTTCTCTTGGGAAACTAGCTCCTCCAAATGGGATTTTCACCCCTTCCACTGCACACCTTAAGAAATAACGTAGTTTTATAAAGGGACTGCATTTTTTCTGAATTTAGGTGCTTGGCACAATACCAGGTAGTGGAAAATTCAGATCAGAAACCTCCTCTTATATTTCTTAAGCAAGATCTCCAAGAAAGAGTAGGGAATCCCCGCCTGGGTAAACCCTTGCACTAAGTAGTGCAGCAACTTAGCTAAACAGATAAGTATGCAAGAAGTCTAAGCAGACCTCATGAAAATATAATCTCCAATATTTCCATATTCTTTCTATCTCCTTAATTATATAATTGATGAGTTTCCTCACCAAGGGTCCCACCCACTATGAGGTTGCTTCCATGCAACGGCTCCTCCACAAAAACTGCGTTGTCCAACAAGATGGTTCAATGCATCTAGATAGGTTTGTTGACTTGGTCAACCTTGAATGATTATTGATGCCTTGTTCCTTTTCACCCTCAAGATGCCTTCATTTTATCTAGCTGGATTTGATCCCTATTCACATTGAGCTGCCTTTATTTAGAATCCACTTCTTTGAGAGTAATTTATGTTGACTTGGTCAAACTTGACCTTGCCCACATAGTTTAGACCTTGTTCATACATGTGGATGTTTGAAATATTTATTACATGATCCCCTTTCACACTAGGAGGGATTTTTATTCATACTTGAGCAAATTATGAGCCTCCTTGCTCAATTATTCATGCATCTAGATTCCAAAAGAAAATTTTAATATTCCTATTAGTTGAAGCTAAATTAGGAATATTACATTAGGCAAGGTGTCAAGTGTAAAGAGTTAGATGTATCTAGCATAAGATAAGGTTATATGAAGTTGTAAATGGTCTATAAAAGATCAAGAATTCGAATATGCTAAGGGTTTGACATTTTTGGCAAAAGACTGTGATTATTGTAAGTGACTGGTTTTCAGCTAAATACAGAGATTTCTACTTAGCCAAATTGAGATTCATAAGGATTTCAAGTGTGTTATTGTTCTAATTACATATTTTTACTATCCTATTGCAATGGTGTCTGTCTATGTTACTAAAAATTCATCTTTGATGCTTTGACTTCCTATATAGACATAGTGACTGTGTTTTTTTACAATTTCACATATGTATCTCTTGACTAAAAATCTAATATGCCTCAAATTCCATGTTATTTAGATTGATTGGTTGATGAAGAGACGCCATGACAAAGAGCGACAGTTCAACCCTTGCTAGGGTTTCTTCAAGCCTGACCGCCGACGCCATTCCGACCCTCGCCTCGGCCCTGTTCGGCCACGCCGCTGAAGCCGACTACAGTGCAAACCCAAAAGACTCTGCAGTCTTCACCATCGCAGCTCCTTGTGGCCTCCCTCGATCGAATCAACTCTGGCTGCGGGCTTCTCCTCTCCAATATGTCGCTGCCTTTTCCCAGGAGGACAGAGTCGGGGTCACTCCAGTCACGAGTTGCCACGTGAAGGAAAACGGGAAACAAGCCAAAGATGGGTTTCTTCGTTGTGCCAAAGCTGAAGCTAAAATGAAGGTGGCTCCACCTCTCCCACATCTCCTCGGCTTCCATGCAGATCCAGTTCTTAGAAATTACCCTGCCTCATTTCAGATCCAAACCTTGCAACTCTTAGGCAAAACAACACTGCAATGGGTTTGTTCTTCGGATCTGGTGCAGAATCTCAAGCTAAATCTGGAGCATCGAACTGGGATACCCTCGGTCCTCCAGATACTTCTTTACCAAGGTAAACAACTTGAGGACCTCCTTCCCCTCTCAGTTTACAACATTAACAGAAATTATTCTATTGTGTTCACCCTTCGTTTGAGAGGAGGCACAACTGGACAGTCATCTTCAGCCCCTACTTTCTCAAACAAGGATGTTGTACATTCTTAGAACCCCAAACCCCCTGAAGCCCCCAAGCCCCAGCCTTTTCTGGTTGACAATTTGGAGGATGTTCCCTCTGTTGAGATCTCCCATCCAGATCTTGCAGAAGATCTTCATAAATTTGCAGAAAAAGCCATCATTTGCAAATTTAATGGACTTTGGCCAAGTACAAAGGAACTCTATGAATGGATCCACGCTAACTGGACTAGAAAATGCAAGTTCAGATTCTGTTCAAAAGGATTCTTCATAGTATTGTTCGATCACTCTAAGCATTATCAACAGGCCTTAGAGAAAGGTCCCTGGTTTTTAGGAACAGCAGAGCTCTTCTTAACCCCATGGTTCCCAAATTTCGACCCAGCTACAACTGTCATCACCAGGACACCTGTCTGGGTCAGGCTTCCCAAATTACCAGCCCATCTATGGCATTTGGCTGTCTACAGAGGTATAGGCAATGCCTTGGGCTGCTTTGTAACGGCATATTATGGGAGGGAAATTCAGGGTCTCTACACATATGCCAGAATATGTGTGGAATTGGACATAAGAAACGGCCTACACGACCAAATCATCATCAAGGTTAGCGACTTTGTATGGACTCAGATCTTAGATTACGAGAACACTGAATTTCATTGCTGCCATTGTAACCAAACAGGGCATCTGCATAGCTCTTTCCCCACATTCCCTGCAAAAAAGAAAAAGGAAAATAGTACAAAGTCCAAATCCAAAAAATGGATTCCTTGTACCCCGCTGCCAGCTGTAGACTCTGAATCCTCGAGTTCAGAAGATGAAGGGAGTGACGTAGAATCGGATCATGATCCTCAGATGAAGAACTTGTCCACCGCTACACCTGAGCATCCTCCTGATACTATAATCACTCAAAAACACATTCATGAGTCCTCCTCTGATTCAGATAAGGAGATCCCACATTCGGGGAACTCCAGTCTTCAAATCATCCTATCACACACTCACCAGGATGGGTGGGTTAAAGTCAACAAAAAGAAAGGGAAAAAACTTCGTGTGGCAGTCTTTGCCCATGCCGGGTAGATGTTAGTTATTTCCTGCTCTCCAGTCTCATGCGACAGCTCCTTGCTTGTCTCTTTTTCTCTCACCGGGACCAAGGTTGATAATTTATCATTTCCGGTTGGCCGGAATCTTGTTTCTCTTGATTGTATTCTCATTTTGTACCATATTTTTTCTTAATATAATTATTCCAATTCATGAAAAAAAATAAAAGGTAGATTGATTGGTTTACTGAAACTATTTTGACTCCATAAGCCCAACGTGTACTTGTTGATGTGATCTTCAACCTAAATTTATTATCTATCTGATTATTACCCCACATAGAGTTAGACATCTATATTTTTATCAAAATCATTAACCCTTGAGAGAGCCCTCTCAAGTTGAGGAGGCTAAGCCTCAATCAAAAGATTGGTTTGAAACAGTTACATGAGATTGATTTGATTAGCAACCTATCAGGTCCAATTTTGTGAGAATAGGTCCCATCAGGTTACAAATCATTATCTGGAATTTTCTCTGGTGCATCTTCAAATCCATGGACTTTACCAATGTCATCATCCATTATTTTAACTGGTAATCCTATAGTATGTATTGAAAGGCTTGATTATTTATACACATCATCAGGGAAATATCAAGCCGGTCCTTCTAGGTCTATTCCTTCATGTACCATATCAACTGGACTCCCGGTATTTGGAGAGCAATATTTTCCGTCTTATTATCCTTCTCATGCTATGGGGCAACCTTTGGTCACCCAATATGACAGTACTCTGTCACTTTTTGGTCAACTTAATGTCGAAATGAATGTTTTTCAATGGCAGCCCACACTTCCTATCCAACCACCAACGGTTGTACACTCGTATCAACCAGTTCAACCTGTTACACCCACATAATTTCCACTTGTCAATACATCTTTACCCCTGTTACAGAATCAAAATTTTGTACAACCTTATCAAGAGGGTCCTTCAACTCAATATCCTCAAATGTTGGGTCCACAAACTCCAAATCCTTTGGTTAATTTACAACAACCTGTATCTGGAATCATTTATTCACAAGCTAGTTTACCATTTTATGGGATGTCACAATCACAACTTGGTAATACCTATCAACCGAATCCATGTTATCCTAATTTGTGTTATAACATTGGTGGACAGACCCCTTGGCAACCTCAGGTGAAAATGCCTCAAACTTCATTTCAACAAGTATGACATCCAGGTTTTGGTCAACAAAATCCTCAAGCGTTTGCTTTTAAAAACAACCCCTATCTGGGTTACCAGCAGCAGATTCCTTATGCTGGTGCTCAAAGGCATGTTTCTCAAGAAATTCCATCTTACTCTGGCTATGCTCAACCTGACCTTAATCGACAGTTGCCCTTTGTTGCAACTTTAGAATTACCAAATTTAAATCGGCTAACTAATGATTCAATTAACTATATTCCTTTGTGGTCTGTGATACCTCATAAATTACCCCTTTGATACTCCTAAGTTCAATGGAAACCCTGGAGAATATCTGTCGACTCATGTTATGACTTATCATTTATGGTGTTCATCAAACTCCCTGAATGATGATTCTGTTCGACTATGTCTTTTCCAGCGTATGCTCACAAGTCCGGCTGCAAAATGGTACATTGAATTACCTAGAGCTTCTTTTGATAATTTCACTGCCCTAGCTACTGTCTTTTTGACTCATTTCTAGTTACCCATCAGATATGAAACTGGAATGGAACTCTTGACCAATTTCAAACAGACTAATGCTACTCACATCTCTGATCATATTCATGAATGGCGTCGTTGTCGTAGAATGGTTAATACATTTGTTTTGGATCAGCTCCTTGCTGAATGGTTCATTAAGTCCCTGTTACCATCTATAACTGAGGATGTGGCTAAGGGTAGTGTTGTCACATAAGAGCAAGTTATCGCTCGTGCAAAATATTTAGACTTGATTTACACTTAGTCTGGCATTCTCTATGAAAAATTCCTAACGCGCCAAGATCTAATTTTACTATTCCTCCTCAATTAAAGGACTCTCATGCCAGAGACAGCTTGATTGGCACTGCAATTACACATCACACTACTGCATCTAATTCTGCTCCTGCTTCCAAAATTAATGTCGTGTCGTTTCACAAGGGCAAAAGTGACAAGCAACCCAAAAATAAGAAAAAGGGGAAATCTAAGAAAAATCAAACTTCTAACCCGCAGGAAAGATCATCTGATCAATTGTCTGGACCTAGGAAACCTCGTTATCCATGCATAATCTGTAATGAGGAACAATTTTTTAGGGAAGTATCAAAAATCATCATGGCTTCCCATGTGTCAGCTGTGTTGACAGACCCATTTCCGAATCCAGACACAAACATGGTTACTACGGATCCAGCTCCTAGTTCCCAAGTGTTAATGTTATCTGTCAGAAAACCTTCAACAGATACTTTGGTTTCAACGTGTAATAAATATTATGGTAGTCAGACCACTGATCAACCTACTACCTCGACAACGAATCCATCTACAGAAACTGTACTGCCTACTGTTATTCCCGAATTGACAATCAAGCCACCAAAGGGATTAATTCACAAATTGACATATAATCCTCGAGCGAGAGCTGCTCAAAATTATAATATAGTTGAATATTTGGCTCAATCCCCTTCAGCTATGTCTGCTCTTGAGGTATTACAAAATTGTCCCTCCCATAAACAAGCTTTATTTTCGACTATTGGTGGAATTGATCCAACTAATTCTAATCTTGTCATCTTTAATCATACAAGCTATGTGCCGCAACTACCAACAGAATTGGCATTCTCCATACAATTAAATGTTCTAAATCACTTTGTTCATCGCACTATTATTGATGAGGGAGCATCTACATGCATTATGTCTCTAAATTGTTGAAATCCACTTGGCTCGTCGTGCTTATCACAATCATCAACGATGTTGAAGGCATTTTGTGGGCGTACATACAAACCTTGTGCCATTATTAATAACCTGCATGTTGAACTAGGGGGAAAAATAGTGAATATTGATGTTGAGGTTGTTGACGGACCCCTTGACTATAATATTCTACTTGGAAGGCCATGGGTATATGAAATGACTGCAATTGTTTCTACATATTTTAGAATGATTTCTTTTCCACATAAAGGTACTATCACAGTCATTAATCAACTATCCTTCTTTGCCTCCTCTTCGTAGGTAACTGGAAGCATTTCGTTCGTTCACATACCCCAACTAGAAATTCAGAACATTGGTGTAGGACTCTTAAAGGATTCCACTCTTATGGGAACTTTTGCATTACCGTCGGCCGTGACGTCGACAGAAATTGCAAGTATGGAGACCTGCTACATGATCTCTTCCACCCTATCTGGCTTAAGGGAGAGTACGGGTGATTCTCAAATTACTACGTTGGATGAGTTTCTGTCGCCTAGCCCTATTGAGCTGGAATAGCAATCAATCTATCTGTCTTGAGCGGAAAATCCGAAATCAGCGTCGCCGAGAGTTTGGGTTGATCATTCCTTCTATTTTGGTACTCCCTCTAATCATTTTTCCTCAATGTTCTTGACAGATGAGAATATTTTGGAAGCCATGATGTCAGAAGGAGAACCATGGGAAAATTATCATCATTGTTCCCATCTTCCTGATTATGAATAAAACTATCTTAGTGAACTATATCACCCATCAATCAAAAATTTCTTTTCGAATTCTTTACCCATTAATGCAATTGATTCCAAGCGAAATTTGTCAAATATTGAAGAAACAATTTCTATCAATATTTCGACCAAACCTGGCATTGTAGAAAATATTCATGTCAGTGTATCTTGTTCTCCATCAGAACTTGAATCATATCACTCTCTATTTCGAGAATTATTTGATGTATTTGCCTTGTCTTACGAGGAAATTCTGGGCATAGATACTAGTATTGTTGAACATACTATTAATATGTATCCTGATGTCAAACCGGTGCGTCAACAACTTCGTCCTGTTCATCCAAAGAAAGCCACTGCCATCAAAGTAGAAGTTGAGAAACTTTTGTGTGCTAGTTTCATATACCCTGTTCCACTAACTGAATGGGTTTCCAATATCGTTCCTGTCATGAAAAAGCAAGGAACCATTAGAGTGTGCATCGATTATTGGGATGTCAATCTTGCTTTTCCAAAAGAAAACTATCCTACTCCCTTTATCAACTAGATTATTGACGATTGTGCCAGATGTGAAATATTTTCATTCATGGATGGATTTTCCGACTACAATCAAATGAATATCCACCCAGAGGATCAACTTAAGATATCATTCATCCATCCCTGGGGCACATACACCTATAGGAAACTATTGTTTGGTTTAAAGAATGCTAGGGAAACTTTTAAGAGAGAAATGGACTATAATTTCAATGACATCAAGCACATTGTTCAACCTTATCTAGATGATTTACCAGCGCATTCATGAAATCAGACTGATCACCTGATGCATTTGATAACCATTTTCTTACGCTGCCGACACTACAAAATAAGCTTCAATCCACATAAATGTGTGTTTTGTGTTGGTTCTGGTTGTTTGCTTGGATTCGTAGTCTCAAAACAAGGAATTTGAATCGACCCATTGAAGTTTCAGGCCATTCTTGATTTTCCTGCGCCATCAAACTTACTTCAGATACAGAAACTTTAAGGAAAGCCTCACTTCCTAAGAAGGTTCATTCCAAATTATATCGAAATGGCTAGATTTACTCGACTATTGAAAAAATGGGTTCCCTTCCATTGGGACCAAGTTTTGCAAGCTTCTTTTGATTATGTCAAGGATACTCTTGTCCGAGCTTCATTAATGTATCCCCCTAATTATCAAAATGATTATTTCCTATATATCGTCGCGGCTGAAATGACCATTGCTATGGTATTGGTCCAAGTATAAAATTGAATTGAACATCTGATATATTATTTGAGTCATAATCTCAATGATACGGAAGTTAAGTATTAATACATAGAAAAGCTTGCCTTGGCAGCTGTTCAAGATGTCCAAATATTTTGCCATTATATCCTGCTCTGAAAAACCACTATCATTTTGGATTACAACCCCATGACTTATATCTTATCATAAGTCTTTAGTTTTGGTTGAGCTTCTATGTGACCTTCCCTCTGATAGTACTACAACTACGTCGGAACCATCAGTTCCTGACGAGTCTCTGTTTCTGATCGGGTCATTTGATCCTTGGTATGGGTATTTCACCATTTATCTCCAAACTCAAACTTTTTTACCTGATACCTCTCGCTTTGAACAGCGACATATTCGATACCAAGCCAAATATTATCTCATCGTCGGCGATACACTTTATCGTCGTGGTGTCGATACCATTTTAAGGAGGTGCCTCACTCATGAGGAGGCCGAAAAATTGTTAAATGATTGTCATGTTGGGGCTTGTGGTGGACATTTATCTGGATATGCTACCGTGCAGAAGATACTCCGCGCTGGTTACTTTTGGCCTACTATTTTTTGAGACTGCATCCTTGCAGTCAACAGTTGTCATGCATGCCATATTTTTTATCGTAAAATTCGCAAACCGCCAGTGCCAATGCATCCTGTTATCTCTGTGGGACCATTTTTGAAATGGAGTATTGAATTCATGACCTGTAACGGTCGTTCGTCCAGGGGGCAAGGTTATATTGTTGTTGCCGTCGACTATTTTACCAAATGGGCCGAAGCAATGCCTACATTAAACAACACAGGATAGATAGCTGCATTATTTTTCTTTAATCATTTTATCGCACGATTTGGGGTCCCACAGGCTATAGTTACAGATCATGGGAAGCATTTTCGCAATCACATGATGGTTGAATTGACTTCCAAATTAGGATTTTCACATGATAATTCTACTCCTTATTATCTGCAATCAAATGGACAAGTTGAAGCTATCAACAAGATTCTTAAACGTATGCTTCAACGAATGATAGGAGTTCGTAAAAGAAAGTGCCATTTGATCCTGTACTCTACCTTGTGGGCGTATCGAACCTCGGTGAGAAACGCAACTGGATTACTCCTTTTCAATTGGTGTATGGTCTGGAAGCTTTCTTACCCATCCAATGTGAAATACCATCGTTAAAACTTGCAATTGACTTGTTACCTGACACCTCAGAAGAAGAAGTGTGTCTCCTTAACCTCATCCATGTTGATGAAACGCGTCGTGAAGCTCAATCGGCCAACGAAGCGCATAAGAGACGTATAAAGGTGTAGTACGACAAAAATGTCCAGCCTCACATTTTCTCAGAGGGCAACTTGGTCCTTCTTTACGATCAAGAAGCTGAAGTAATAGGTACAGAAAATTTTGAGCCATTATGGCATAGCCCCTATATTGTCAAAAGATTTATTGCTAAGGGCGCATATGAGTTGGTTGATTACAATGGAATTTCATTGATGTAGCCTAGAAATGGGTTGTATTTGAAACGTTACTATGCTTAATCATGAGCATAGTAATTTTTTGTATTATATTGTATATATATGTTGTTGATTTGCAATCACTATCTTAATGTGTTTTTAGATTTTTCTTGACATTAGTAATCCTCTTTACATTTCATCGCAGATGTCTGAATCTTTGGAACCCTTTGTTGGATATACTAATGGTGCTAGTCGTAGTACGCAGAATCTATCCTTTGCAGCGTGGGCCATTTTCGCTCCAAACGATGAGTTAGTGAGTTTTCAAAGGATTTGTATTCGTAGATCAACGAACAATATCATTGATTATAGCGCGTTGATCGAAATTCTCTCTAATGCCATTTCATTTGGTATTAACCGTATCATCATAAGGTTAGACTCACAACTTGTGGTATTAAAACTTACTAATGTTTATACTGTTAGAATCCAACACTACATAGATTTTTCCTAAGAGTTCGACTTTTGGAAAGACACTTTGATTTTATTCAATATCAACACATTTCTAGAAATTTGAACACGTTGACTGATTCATTAGCTAATCAAGTTTTAGATAGAAATTTGCAACATATGTAAAGAAAACATTCACATCATTGAATAGGATTGCACAATAAACATAGGAAAACACTGAAATCATATAGATATATAGTTATAATTTTTTACAAAAATTTGTGCCCAAGACACATTAGTCATCTGACCTCAAAATGTATGTAAAATTTCACAAGTAAACTATTGGTGCTCGTGGTAAGATGCTATAGATCTAGCTATCCTACGTAGTAATCGCATCCAGTGGTTAGGAACCCCGGTAGTGTTTCACTGCAGTCGCATGGGTAGCTCTTTGATCCAGCAATCCGGAATCTCGAAGGTCAAATGCTCTATGTGATGTCGAAGCTCAGTTAGAGTCTCAGCCATATCAAGATCCTGAAGGACTGATCTCCCGAAAGCCCTCTCTGCTGGCACATCTGCTTCGCGCTCCGGTTCCACTACTGGTTGAATACGACCAACATCTGCATAACATCAAACATTTAGCTTGGTCTTGGGAAAACATCAAAATAAAAAAACATTGTATAAAACTTAGGAAAATCAAAAGCATGGTCAAAACATTCTTACCCATTGCACCCCACTAAGCGCCTTCTGGTAATGCTAAATCTAGATCTCCACGGAAATCAATGCCTACGTATGCATACTCATCGATGGCGACAATCTATCACCGGAACCAGGCGAAGAAAACAATGGTATATTGGCCTGCATGCCTACCCATGAGTTCCACCCATCTCTACATCTGCAGATCTCTAGGATTAGACACATCCAGTGTCACAAGTTGTGGTTGCATCAGTGGAATCCGTTCCAAGGCAAAGGATATAGGGA
The DNA here is from genome assembly GCA_034641835.2 of Pinus albicaulis. Lineage (NCBI taxonomy): Eukaryota > Viridiplantae > Streptophyta > Pinopsida > Pinales > Pinaceae > Pinus > Pinus albicaulis. The sequence continues at coordinate 600,193,479 of CM076580.1, forward strand.
TAGAACCATAACTGAAATTCTTCTTCATTCCTCCATTTTCTTTGTTCATTTGTTCCTTTATCTAAGATAAAACATCTTCAGACTAGTTGAATACTGTTGGCTCCATACACTCTAGCGCGTACTGCATATACGATCTATTCGCTACATGTAGTGTAACGGTGGCAGCAAGTTTTGCGATGGTGAAAAGGATAGTTCTTAAAGGCAAATATCTAAAATCTTGGATGTTTATCTTTCCATATTTTCTTGGCTCTGCCCCTGGATAACAATGTTGCAAAACATAATCTCTCATTGTCTCTCCTCCAACAATAGACCCTGAGAGCGAAATAGGCAAGCCTCTCCTCGACAAACCTATAAGAAAGTATACATCCTCGACTATTATGGGAACCACTTGGTTCTTAATATGAAATTCCTCAATAGTTGGATCCCATGATCGAAACAAGAACTCCAATAGTTCTATTTGTTGCCTCATCCCTGACAATTTGAAGTACTTAAGCAGTCCACAATCTATTAGGGCTCTTACTGTACCCATATCATTTAAGGCAATCATATCCTATTCTTCATGTTCTCTTTCCCTCCATGTAATCGTCATTGTAATCAGATGGAAACCTGAAATACAACCATAAGCTCCATTAGATTCCATTCATTGCAAAAAATTAGGTAGATTTACGGCATAATGCAAGAAACAAAAATCTAGATTGCGCCCAATGCGCTCCCTAACAAGAGACAATGTGTTTTGTATGCAAGTAACCATCACTGTACTTGCTATGCAATGTAGGTTTCGACTCTCAGGGGTGCGTTGCCCTCTTTTTGGGAAGAATTTACCCTAGGGGCCTTAGAACCTTGAAAATTTGCAGAAATTGGAAATGAAATTAATACTAAAGGAAAGAGGAGGTTCATATCGCTAACCTGGATCAAACGGCAATGAAATCCATTCATAGAAACAATCGAAATCAACAGCTGAAGTTCGGGGGCAAAATCAGGTTCAAAGCTCCAAAATGCAAATGGTAACTATGGAATGGTAAAAATGAATAGTAAAACACTTTTTAATAGTCATTTAATTATTTGCAAATTGAATTTATTGCTATGACTATAGTTTTATTATGTTTATTTATCATGAAACAGGTATTTTTAATCCATTTGATGTTGTTCTGAACAGGTCTTACAACTGATGAATATATTAGTCGTGCAAATCTATTTCAAGAATTATTTGACCAAAAAGCATACTTTTTCTCCTTATTTTTCGAGCTTTGTTAAAAATGAAAAAGGATTTGAAGCACACTTTTATATCTTTTTTGAGCTTCAATAACAGCGAAAAAGGAACCCCTGGAGTCTTCTTTTGGATCTTTTCAAACTCCAATAATGTGAAAATATTGCCGAGCACTTTTCTTTTCGAGCTCATAAAATCAAATGAATGGATATCTACTCAGTATAAGTTTAACCCTTTTCTAGACTGACATAGATTATTTATGAAAAGGAATACCTTTGTCGAACATGACTAAAGAGGTTCTCTCAGATATTATTTTACACTTTTTTGGATCTGAGTGACAACTTTACGAAAAAGTACTTATGGATTTTTCTTTCATCCTCTTTTTCAAACTCTCTAAATATGAAAAAGGACCGGGCTATCACTGTCGTTAAGCTCATTAAAACATAAAATAGTGACGGGCTTGTCGATCATGGCAAGAATTGAGTTTCATTCATCGCTAGACTCATTAAATTATTAAATAGCGATACTTTATTCCCCCGAAGGGTTGAATTATAGATCAATCAAATGTTATCCTCCTCAAGCTTGTTAAAAAATAAAGAGGTACTGGTCGACAAATGACCGGGGAAAATTTGGGAAAAGCGAGCAGAATTCTTTATGGTAGCAAGTCACTCTTGAACATGACACTTCCTTAACTCCATGTATGTGACTGTTTGGGTTGGGTAATCACCTTGACGGTTCATTCATACCTATGGTTCATCATATCTTCACTTTGGTTTTGGGTCAATGCTGCCAACTCATCTCAGTGTGTCGTTGATATGTTCAAGATAATTCATCCAGTGAATAATTCATCCATCTACAATACTTGTAAACCTTCATTCTCATGACAGTCATCCCTGAAAATTTCTATATCAAGTCATACCTTTGTCTCTGAAATTAGTAACTCTCATTTCACAATAAGGTGGCTTCCTGTCAACGACAAATCATTATCCAGGAATTTCACATAGAAACAACAGATTCCAATACCATGAGGGTTGTTACAGCATCGACAAGATCCTTGCTTCTGGAATTTTGACCGAAAGATTTTTTTTGGCGTTCGACATCAAATCATCTATTCACACCTTACGAAATGTACTGCAGTACCTTGAGGGCCATTGACATCAATGGTGGTTCTCTCGCATTTGTTAACAGCTCACATTATTGGTTGGTAATCAAACGATGTCTTTCCATGTTTGACTACAAATCATATATTCACATGGCTAGACTTGTACCTGAATGATCGAGTGAACGAGATAAGAAGACCCCGGATCTAGTTTCAACCATCCAAGCTGTGATTTCAGGATTGTTGTACACATCATCTATATAGTGACTTTCCATACAAATCGTCATCCGAACATGGGCCTATATCAGTAGGCATGTCTGCATTGAGCAACATTCCAATGATGACGACTTTTTGAATTATGTACATGTTATTAGATTGTTTATGTGTTGAACATGGGAATTTCTACCCTCAAAAATTATGATCAAGAGGATATATCATCATGTAATGTATTGTAAGATTGATGAAGGTCGCCACTCTGTTTCATATCCAGCCCATCACAGTGTAAAGCATATCAATCAAAATACTGTTGTTATTATTTTTACTTCATGCTTTAGGGGGGAATTTTTATAGGTCAATTTGGGCATCATTCCCAATGACCTGGTTAACTAGGCATCATCTGCAGGACCAATGTATAGGGTCTATCATCCCCTAGCATTTCAATTGCTACATGCCCTCAGACAAAGAACAAGACAGATCAATCAAAGACTTTCATCTGCAAAGGTTTCCAAAGTTTGAATTTTATAATATTTCATATGAGAGCTCACCAACGCTGCCTCTAAAGGGACTAAGTGTGTTGCATATGTAGGTAGCCCCATGCAAGGCTTCTCTGTAAATCACTTCCCGACATCCATGGGTGCGTTGGTCACATTGGGATCGAAATTCTCACTGTTCTGAAATCTCCACTTGGCCAGTGCCTTCTAGAAGAGTTCACATGTGTCAAAATTTGAATCCATGTGTCCATTTGACATCTACAATATTGGGAACATGTCTTGCCTATTATTGGAAAGTAATTGATTGTAAAAATACCTCAGCTCCTCTATAAATTGAGCACAGATCTTAGTGTTTGAGAAGGAAGAATTTGTGTAGAGAAATGTTGGTGGAATTTCAATTGAGGAGATTGATTTGAGAGACATATTGTTGGAGATATATGCATTGTGATGAGGCTGGGATGCTGCTGGAGATGGCGACACTAAATCAATCACTAGGTTGTAACCTCCCCTTCTATCATCAATAAATATTACTGCTTATTTTTCCCTATATGCATCTGTATAAGCTTTGATTTTCAATGTCATGATTTCTTAGTTGATGTATATGGTTTATGCTTTATTGATTTAGCTAAATAACTTGAATAGAGATATGTATTATTGCTATCTCTTGTTGTTTAGTGTTCATTCTTGCAGAAAATGTTTTTCACTGCCAGCTGGAATTTGAAGCTACAGCAAAAGCAACAAAAGGAGACTTTGGAAGCGCTTGGATCCCAAGTAGGTTCCTTATTTCATTTTGTGTGTCCGTTTACAGTTAGGAAAGATAGTCGTAAAGTATTTGACCTGTTGTTCTATATTAGCACCTATCTAGGGAAGAATGATTTATCCGTAATTCATAATTCTGCATAAAATTTTGTGAGGCTGATCTTGCAAAGGTTCAACCAAATCGAGCCCTAAGTCCTCATACCCCGACCTCGTTGGGGACATGCAAAGAAGGATTGAGAAAGAGTAGAATACTCTGATACCACTGACCCAAATTTATGCAGGAACACAATGAAATATAGAAATACCCATAAAAGCAGAGATGTAGTAGAAATAAAACTTCATTTCATTAATAACAAATAACTAAAATATGCTTACAGACAGAATGGAAATAAACTAGCTAGGGTGCTAGTAACTTATCTCTGAGAAGAGATGTGGCAGCTACAGGCCTCTGAACTGTGTTACAATGAGGCTCGATGGCCTATTTATTATTTAGAAACAATGGATAAGGGCCTAAACATCCAAAATCCTAACCCTAGGAGATGAAGCACCAAAATATGGGCCTCGTTTGGGTAAATTGGTACATCAATATTCTCGGGAACGTAACTTTGGCATATGATCTTCGTTTGACACACACAATACCTTGTTAGAAATATCTATCCAAGCACTACAAATTTTGATGTGAGAAACATCAAAAAAAAATCGAGTTACTCCCGCTTTTTCCAAAAAAGGTCATTTAGGGCCTCAAAATGACCTTTTTAAGTTCAGGACCCGAAAAACTGCTAAAAATAGTGAATTGTGCTACAATTAAGGAAACTGAAAAACTGAAAGAAACAATGGTGGGGCCCCAAGTTGAATAGGTGGGTGGCCAACAATATCCATCTGGATCAGTGGGAAAGAAGAATTACTTGTCTAAGATTACATTTTTCACTTCCATAAGCTGGGACACTATGCCACGAAGTGTCTATACAAGCAGGCTGACAAGAATCCCTCAGGAGGAGCGGTAGGCGAAGCTCTTTCTTCACAATTCAGGTTGGAATTCACCCTCATTACATGCATGGTGACATCAGTGATGGGTAGTGTGTGGTATCTGGATAGTGGAGCCTAATTCCATATGACAGGAAACAAATAATTTTTCAGCGACTTGGAGGAGAAGGACCTACTGATGCACATTGAGATGGGAGATGATGGAAGGTATATCACGACTAGTATCAATACAGTTGCTTTTCAGAGTTAGTTTAGTTCTCCTCTCACATTTAAATATTTCATGTATGTTCCAGGTTTGAAGAAGAATTTAATTTCAATTTCTATGTTGGAAGATCATGGCTACGATGTGATATTTAGCAAAGGAAAGGCTTTCCTTCATCACATTTCCACAAGAAAAGTGAAGCAGATTGGGGTTCAGGTGAATAAACTATACAAAATAGATGTAGAATACTATGTTTCTTTGATCATGAAATTAGAGAAGGTGCAGAGCTTAGATTAGTGAATTATGGAATAGGCGACTTGGTCATTTTCCCCATGGAGCTTTGAAGATCATGCAACATATTTCTACAGGACTTCCCAAGGGCGCACAAGATCAGCGAGATACATGCAAAGGGTGTACACTAGGGAAGTAACCAAAGCCACATTTCATGATAAGGATAGTAGAGCACAAGCAGTCCTTGAAAGAGTTCATTTAGATGTGTGTGAACCTTTCTCGATAGCATCCACGACCAAGCACAAGTATTATGTTATATTTGTAGATGATTTCTCACGTAAGTGTTGGGTATTATTCATGCAGAAGAATGACCAAATATTCCCAAAATTATGTGAAACTAAAGCACTTGTTGAGAAATGCATTGGCCCCGAGTTCCCCTTTTAGACCTAGTTTCACACACAGCGTCATCTCAATTCTCTACTTTGTTAAACTCACACAAAGATATACTGTATCGCAATCGGTTCATTTTAGGAAAGGGTAATGTGTGTGGCGAGTTTAGGATATTCATATTATAGAGTTTCATTTCTTGTGTTGCTTCACTTCCAGCAAGCCTGGATGGTACCCCGTGGAGTCACTTCAAGAGCATAAGCATTGCTTCACTGCGAGTGAGCCTGGACAGTACCCCGGTGAAGTCGCTTGCTTCATCTCCCTGTGCAGGAAGCCTTTCTCTTCTTTCACCCCTTTCTCTATTTATTTTCGTAAAACTATGAAGTGACACTTATTATTTTCAACAGGCGGAAGAGGGATCCTAACTTATTGAGAACATAGGAGGTTTCCCCTTCAGAGAAATATTTTTAAGACCTCTGATTTAGGTTTTCTTGCTTTATATTTTCCCCTTATCCCTTCTCTACCATATTGGAAAAGCATTGGCACACAAGTAGACATAGACCAAGCTGAGTAGTTCTAGTGCTAGCTTAAGCATGGATCAAGTAGGTTTCCCCGAGGTTCTCCTATTGGAGGAATTGTATTTTCCATCTGGACTTAACTCAACCTATAACACTTTCCCAAACAAAGAAGGATAATAATCATAAATCCAAACATTGTAGTTGTCGCACTCCTCTTTGATTACACTATAAATTCTATGGGCCATGCATTTTCCACATAGGTCTTATTTATATAGAATGACCGACATTGAGAAACGACATGACATGATTGGACAACTGACATAGAACTGACTCAAACAAAATAAAAATAAATCCTAAACAATATGTACATGAAGTGCATCTCGTAGATTCTACTAAAAATATTTTTTTTAGGTCTCGGCCATTTACAGGTAGGGGTTCAATCCTCTTATCTAACGATTCGAGATTAAAAGTGTTGTGGTCGAGTTTCTCTTCAATGGTGAATGGTCCAATCCATAGTGGTTATAACTCTATATTTTCACCTTTGTCCCCATTGGGTTTATCCCATCTCAGGACTAAGTTTCCCACATCAAAACTCTTCGTCCCTGCAGATTTTCTATCAAACCAGTGCTTTATATAGTTCTGATGAATGGAAAATCAGTCCTTGGTTTTGAGATGCTCTTCCTAGATTTTTAGTAAGGTGTCTATCATGTTCTGAACCAGTAGGAAAGGTTTACCTTGTGACTCCTGAGACAGTTGCAAGGCTGGGAGGAATAGGTTCAGAGGCAAGATAGCTTTTTTACTATACACTAGAAAGTATGGCAAGGTATTTAGGGAAGGTTTGGGAGTAACATGGTTGGACCATAGTGAATTAGTCAAAGTAATATGCCAACTCTTCTTTTCAGATAAAATGGTCTTATTGATAATGAAAATAATATTTTTATTGGTGGACTCAGCTAGACCATTTCCCTGAGGACACAATCCCATTTTCTGATGCAAACCCATAAAATTTTAATGATGAAAACTAATTTGCATTATCAAATACAAGTGACATAGGAATGCCAAAATTGGTTATGATATCCTGTTTTATAAATTGAATCACTTCCTCTTCATTTAATTGTCTAAGTGGAACTTATTTTTACCATCGGGTGAAATAATCTTTAGTTGTGACAATATATCGGTGTTTCTTTGACGAATGGGGGAGAATTTATCCAATAACATCAAGGCCACACTTTTGGAAAGGTTCTTCAACTGCTACTGGGAGCAGTGGGGCAGCTAACCTTTAGTAGTGACCAATGCATTACTGACAAGATTGGATCTTGCGGATGTAGGCATGAGCATCCTTAAAAAGAGTGGGCTAGTAATAACCAACCCTCATGATTTGTGCATTGTGGCATCACCCACATAGTGGCCACCTATCGGTCCATCATGTCAATACTTAAAAACCTTATTTTTATCTTGTGGCTCAAGGCACCTCAATGTAACTCCATTATGGTGCTTCCGAAAAAACACCCCATGGACCAATTGATATGATAGAGCCTTTAAGTTGATTTTCCTCTTCTATTTACTTGATAAGTGTGAGGGAAAGGTGCTATGTTCCAAAACTGTCGTATATCTACATATCAAGGCATTGTGGATGTGGATTGAGGAATGTGATCAATATTATGCATTTCAATTTCCTGCTCCAATCCTAAAAGATCTTATTCAGATGCATTTTTTGCTTCAGCTGCTAGCCTACATAGTCTTGGATCCTTTATAGTATGAACTAACTTGAATTCCATATCATATTCTTGAAGGTAGGTCACCTAGTTAGCTCTCTTCTCACCTAGTTCATGTTTCACATGCAGTGTTATTACTGCTAGGTGAGGTATGAACATAGTGGTGTGAGATTTTAGTAAGTAGGGCCTGAAATGCTTCACTGCCTTATACACAGCATATGCTTGTTTATCAATGGTAGTGTAATTTAATTCTAACCCCTGTAGACTAGCGCTCATAAAATAAATAGGACTGATCTGAACTTATGCGGGAACGCAACTGAATAAATATATAAACATAAACACATAGATTTAGTATAAATAAATCTTCATTTCATTAAATCGGAGAACTGAAATATGCTTACAAGCAAAATGGAAATAAACTAGCTCGGGTGTTGGTAGCTTATCTCTGAGAAGAGATGTGGCGGCTACATGCCTCTGAAATGTGTTACAACGAGGTTTAAGGGAATTTTTATTATTGAACAATAATGGAAAAACCATAAACAAACAAAAACCTAACCCGAGGAGATGGAATGTCAAGATTTTGTGGGCCAAGTTGGGGTTATTTTGGCTTCCAACTTCTCGGGGTCGTAACTTGGTCACGTGATCTTTGTTTGGCGCATACAATAGCTCGTTGTAAATATATCTTTGAATACTACAATACTTGGAATATAACCCCACCTATGGATTTTTTATTGCTATGGACCTCAAAAAAACGTCGTTTAGGGGGTCAAAACAGCTCCGATAGTTCACGACTCAAAAAACTGCTAAAAATAGTAAATGTTGTTATAATTAAGGAAATTGATGAGACCAACTTGAGGTCTAGGTGAAATATCTGGGTGACCACTAATGTGAACTTGGATTAGTCCTCCCCCCTTAAGAAGCAATGGTCCCCATTGTGTGCAGAGCCTCCATGAGGTGAGGAATTTTTTGTTCACCCTGGTCCCTGGTGAGCCACTTGCCCTAGTGAAGGAGTTGGCCTACTTTGACAACTCAATATAACTATATCCTCTATTGAAAATTGTTCTTGATATGTGTGTTTATGATCCTGTTAGTTGTGTCATTTTCGATGCAGCTTGGGTTGAAATATTTTTGTATCAACTGCTCAAAAACATCAGATGTTTCAAACAATGGGGGAAAGTATGGTCGCAATCGATCCACATTAAATACTGGGTGCAAGCCAAGGAATGATGAAATGTTGAGGTCGAAGGAATTTTCCCCTACATCTTTAGTGATGGTGTATGACCCATATCAGAGCAATCGAAGCTTGTGGTGGGGCCCACTGAGGTGCTCCTTCTACAAATGTAACCAAACTTTTTCACCCGCCTAGAACTTGTGTGGAACCCAATGTTGATCATGACGTTACTTGTACTTAGAATTGGCTTTGTCCAATATGTCATGGACCTGCTAGAGGATGTGTTGAATGTGCTCAATGAAGTTTTTAGCCCTATAAGCTTTGGACTAGATATGATCTGAATCTGTTGAAGTAGCTGCAAAGGGTATGGCTACATCAATGGGACATGGAGTCTCGAATCCCAACCTCACCTAAAGGGGTTGTGACCAATTGAGCTATGGAGAGATATGTTGTATTTGTGTTAGACAAAGGGCAGGTTTTCATCCCATGTGCGTGGATGATTTGAGTTGTACATGCATATAATTTGCATGGTCATCTTATTAACAACCTCTTTTTGGCCTTTAGTTTGGGGGTGGAAGGTGTGAACTTAATGAGCTTGGTATCCAGCATCGACCAAGGGCTTAACCAAAATGTACTTAGAAATTTGATGTCCTGATTTGAGATAATTGACTATGGGATCCCAAAGTGTACCCACACTCATTCAAAGAAGAGCTTAACATTGGCTCAAGCTTTCATACTCTTCATGCAGGCTACTAGAATGGCCATCTTAGACAATCTGTCGACGACCACAAAAACGTACTCATTTCAATGCTTAGTAGAAGGATGCCCTAACATGTAATCCATGGAGATGGATTCCCAAGTCCAAATAGGAGCATTTAGGCCTTGCTTCTTGATTTTCGGTTTGGAAATGGCGCGGGAAGTGCATTATCTGATGTACTTCCCAAAATCCTGTTGAAGGTTCAGCCAATAAAAATAATTTTGCAGCATTGCCACTATTTTCTCTACTCTGAAATGTCTAGTGAACCGATTGTAGTGCACCTCCCAAATCATCTTGGAATTATCGCTTGAAGGAACACAAAGGTGTCATAGGTGGTATAATAGTGTGCCCTGGAGGTGAAAATATGGAACTTGCTTGCCTCCCAAGAACATTTGGTATGTGTTGTCGAGTTCTGGGTTGCTATTGTAAACATGCGGCCATCTTGAAAGTCTCGTGTCCAAAAGAGTCGATAACAGTGGTGAGCACCATAACTAGTGGTCAGTTGAGACATTTTGCAACATTATTGGTGCTTCCCTTCTTGAAATTATGTTAAAATGGAATTGTTGCAAATTTGTGGACCATTTCTGATGGCAATGGTTCTGCAACTTTCCTTGTGTATGTATGAACTGTAGGGGTCGGTTGTCTATTTGGATGACCATTTCCTTCTCTGGAATGTAATTCTTCCATTTTCGGTAGGATTTCACAATGGAATACATCTCTTTGTCATAGGTGGGATACTTTCATACTATTTCTAAAAGTGTCTCACTGTGATATGCCACTAAATTCCCCTGCTGAGTAAGAACTACCCTGATAGCATATTTGAAGGCATTTGTCTCAATCTTAAATGGTTGTTGCGGGTCTGGTAATGTGAGCAGAGGTGATGCTTCAACTCTACAAATTCCTTCTATTGGGATTCAAACCAAAATAAATTTTCTTTCACTTTTCCCTTGGTGACTTGACTCAAAGGCCAAGTGATATGAGAGAAATCCAACATGAACCTATGGTAAAAATTGGCAAGTCCCAGAAAGTTGCGTAGCTCTGTTAGAGTAGTTGGGGCTGTCCAATCTCGAATAACTTGTATCTTGGTTAGGTCCACATGCACACTCTGCTCATCAATGATGTACCCCAAATATTGAACCTGGGTCATACCAAAAGTGCATTTCTCAAAATTGGCACAAAACTTGTGTTGTCGCGGGGTTTGGAGGACTTGTCGAATATGGTGTAGGTGGTCTTCCCAAATCTAGTTGAAGATCAGTATTTCATCCAAAAACACTACCATGAATTATTTGGTGAAGGTTCGCAAGATGTTTTCCATCATCCTCATCAAGGTTTCAAGGGAATTTGTCAACCTGAAAGGCATGACCAGCCATTCGAAAAGTCCCTTGTTGGATTTGAAGGTAGTATTCCACACATCATAGGTTGCTATTGGAACCTTTTGATAACCAAACTTCAAATCAATCTTGTTGAAATATCCCCCCCTCATATTTGGTACAAAAGGTCATCAATCCATGGGATTGGATATCTATTCTGGACAATGATCTTATTTAGTGCTTGATAGTCAATATAATATCTCCAAATGTCATCTTTCTTTTATACCAACATGATCAGGATCCCACGGGGTGATGAACTTGGCCATATGTTCCCTTTCTGCAAAATATTTTGAATCTATCTCTTAATTTCATCATTCTCTAGGAAAAATCATCTGTATATTGTTCTATTGGGTAGCGGTGCGTCTGGGGTAATATCAATGGATTGCTTGACCTAACAGTGTAGGATTATCTTTGTGGGTGAGGTGAATATGTCCTTGTACTCCTCCACAACCTTTTCCATCTGTTGTTATTGTGCAAAGGAACCCTATCAAGAGGTTGTGAGTGTTTCCACAGTCTTCTTCTTACCCTGAGGGTGAATCATAAGGAAGAAAAATATCTTGATCTAGGAATGGTCTTAATTCATTACTTCGCAAATATCAAAGAGATGGTGGTAGGTAGTGATACCTCCAGTATCTTGTATAACTTATTTCCCAAATAAATAATATTAGTACGAGGCCTAGACTCATACACAACATGACACTTCCACAAGTATGGTTAGCCTAATAATACATCGCAAACTTAAAGCGGAGCAACATCACATAGTACCTCATTTGTGAAGGACTTGATGTTGTAGGGAAGGAAACACTACTGGATGACATGGATATCTCGTCCTTGGTGAATTCACCCTAAGTGTATGACTGTGGGTGTGGTGTGGTCGGCAGGCCCAACCACTTCACGACATTTGTTGATATAAGGTTATTGTTGCTTTTATTGTCGATAATGAACTGCAACAGATAACCTTTCACCCATATTTGTGACTGGAAGAGCTTCTCCCCCTCCTCTAGATATTTGGGTTCAATCTTTTTGATTTTGGTGCTGCAAATGGTGGCACTGGGCTCTGCATCAATAATTTTCTTCCCTTTGTCATTTCCCTTGTCAGGTTCTGAGTCAGATTCTGAACATGCATCTAATTCGAAATCCTTTAGCTCGGCCACCAATTATTGCTTGACTCGATGCTCATTTGTGTTGTGAGTGGGGCTCTTATGGAACTCACACTATTTCCATGTGTCCTTCTTTGACTTCGTAGTGTTATTATTTGATTGTGGCTTCGGTGGGTTGTCCTGAGTCACCCCTCCCTGGCTTTGTCCTTTTTATGTGGTTTGGGGGTGCCTTTCCCTTGTTTCATATTCACAAGTCCAAATTCTCGCTTATTTTTTTTTAATTTCTACTTAATATTGTTAGCATAGTGATACGTTGCACCAAATGAGGAGATGTCTAGGAATTCCATTTCCTCCTAAATGTATTTGTGGAAGCAACTGTAGTACTTTAGCACCATTTTTTTTCCAAATCCTTGATACCCAACTTTGTGTGTAGGGTATGGAAAATATTTGTTAGCTCATGCACATCTTGATCTCTATGTTGTCGCAGTGTCATCCATTATATGTACTTATCCTAATAGCTCCCCATGGGGTAATATTGTTCCTTGATGGCACCTCAGAAATAATTCCAAGTGGGTGCCACTGAAAATAGTGAGGTTTCCCCATCATCGCTTTGTTCACAGTAGGTTTCCCACTAGTCCTTGACATAGGGGGTGACTTTGAGGAGTTCAAAAGTGATAATTTCCCGATTGCAAAATTCATGAACCAAAAAATATCAATCCAGTATATTTAACCATCTATCTATGGTGTTTTCATCTATCTGGCCTTCAAATATTGGAATGTCAAAGTTGACTTGTACCTTAAATGGAGTGGCACCTCTAGAGTGGTTTTTGGATGAAGATGTGTCACTTGTGGGTAGTCTTTGAAGGATCTGGGAAATTTCATCCATCATCGTGTTCCTCTGTCACTCAAGGGATTCCTTGAGAAATATTTTGAAATTATCTCCTACTCCCTCATCTTTCTTTTCCTCTGCCATGGGAGGTCTTCGGGGCTTGCGAGGTTGGTATTGCAAACCTTCAACTAGTTCAATCCCTAACTCCTTATAGCCTGACCTCGTTGGGGACATGCAAATAAAAACAAAGAAATATAATATCGCTCTAATGCCACTGATCCAAACTTATGCAGGAATGCAAAAAAATACAAATATAAACATAACCACATAGATGCAGCATAAATAAATCTTCATTTCATTAATATCAAAGAACTGAATGATGCTTACAAGCATAATGGAAATAAACTAGCTCGGGCGTTGGTAAATTATCTCTGAGAAGAGATGTGGTGGCTACATGCCTTTGAATTGTGTTACAATTAGGCTCAAGGGAATTTTTATTATTGAACAACCAAGGGAAAACCATAAACAACCAAACCCCTAATTCTAGGAGATGGAACGCCAAGAGTTTGTGGGCCCCATTGGGGTTAGTTGGATATCCAAGTTCTTGGGGTTGTAACTTGGTTATATTATCTTGATTTGGCATATATGATACATCATTGGAAATATCTCTCCGAGTAATGTAGTATTTGCAATAGGCCCCTGTTGTGGACCTCAAAAAAATTTCCTTTAGGGGGTAAAAACAACTCTAGAAGTTCAAGTCCCGAAAAACTGCTAAAAATAGTAAATGATGCTATAATCAAGGAAACTAATTAGACTGAATAGAGGTCTATGTGTAATAGGTGGGTGGCCACCAATATCCACTTGGATCAAGTACACTCATTTCCTTCATCATCCTTTTGAGTTAACACAACGACAACTAGTAAATATGAATCAAATGTATAGAGCAGGAAATATTTGTCGTAATCTAGACTGAAAAGAGTGGGTGCATTGGAAATAACCTGTTTAATCTAAGAAAAAATGTCTTTCTACCATTTTTCCCACTTATATATTCCATCTTTCTTTACCATCTCTTTTATAGGTTTTACTATTTGTGTGTAATCTAAGAGGAACTTTCTTAGGAAATTAATTTTCCCTACGAGTGACTGCATGGCTTTCTTATTCACTCGGAACGGGATCTGTGTGATAGCCTTGATCCTCTCAGGGTAAATATTGATACCGTTCTTTGCTATGATGTGCCCTAACAAAATTCCTTCAGACACACCAAAGACGCTCTCCTACTTTATATGATGTACATGATCCGTCCTTTTTTTTAAATACAGTGACATCATCCAAGTAAACAACAACATTATGACTTATAAGGCCATGAAAGGTGATTCCCATCACTCTTTGAAAGGTTGCACTAGCATTTATTATCTCAAACGACATTATTTTGAATGAAAATATTCCCCATTTAGTTTGGAATGTAGTTTTCAATCTATCTAGCTCTGTTGCTAGCACTGGATTATAGCTTGAAAACCCATCTAATAAATAAAACATTTCAAACCCATATTGTATCTGGTTTATCTGCTCCATGGATGGCACTCGATAGTTTTCTTTATCATAAGCCCGAATAACATTTCATAAATAAATACAGAGGCACATTTCACCAGACTTATTTCTTACTGGGACCAAGTTAGACACCCATGTGGAATGTCTAACTTTGAAAATGATCTGGGCATCCACAACTTTCTCAATTCCTTCTGAATAAGTGGGTCCATTGTTGGATTAACTTTTCATAGGTTCTGCTAGAACGCTTTCACCCCTTCTTTTATCGGCATCACATGATGGATGATGCGGGTATCATAAGTCTTTAAATCATCGTATTTCCAAGCGAACACATATTTATACTGCTTGGATAAAATAATAAATGTTTGTTGCTCCTACGGGGAACAATAGGTACAGAGATTGACATACTTTGGATCTTGTGGGGTTCCCAAATTCACTTATTCATATGCCAAATTTGAAATCTGATTCTTTGTGTTTGTTGGCCCTCTAAACTAGTTATGAAATTCATATAGTTTTTCTAGGGAAACCACACCTTTTGGCATAGTGTTTCCTTTAAATGCTTAAGATGTTTCCTGTAGATCCTACTCATGATCATCCTCCTCTATGGTGGAGTCTTTGAACACATCAATATTCACCATAAAGTGTAGTATATGTTGGTCATCACTGAAAATGTGTAAGTTCATGACATTGTTAGGTAAAGACAATTTATACATAATTTCAATAGAAAAAACCGTTTTTCAATGGTGGCATCCTAACAACAGCATTTTCTAACGTATATTTTGCTTTGTTTCTAATGCTTGGAATAAAAACAATATTAAAAGATTTAAAATTATTTATCAAACACAATAACTCGTGTTGGTAGCTTTTGAGATGGGATGAAACAAAGCGTATGGTATCTCATACTTGACGAGTGTCTACCTCTGAGTCGTCGATTACCTTCAAAAAATCCACCTTCGGGTCTATAGTTTTCTTTAATCCAAGTATGAGTGCTTCGTATTCTACAGTTTTATTAGTGCACTTGAACTCCATATGACATGAAAGTAGATGCTTCTTGTTTTGTGGATCTGTCAGGACACAAGCTGCTCCATAACCATCTTGCATCTTAGAACCATCAAAGTAAAGAGTCCAAAATTTACAAGCTACTAAGCTATTTCCTATACAATTACTACTATTATTACTAGATATGTACATCTATACTACATAAGTAATTTTCACCAGTCAGAGAGAAAGAGAGGACCTCTAGCTGTGTATCTGGTGGCATCGGTGATAGTTGTGTGAGATAGCTCCCAAGATCCATTTCAAAAAATCATTTATCGAAAATGAGATCAGTAAGAGAAACTGGCTCATTTTTCCCTTCGAGAGATGTAACAGCCTATTTCATGTAAGGTTTTGTTTCCACTGAGATCTAATTATTATATCCCCAATACAGAAGCCGTAGATGTGACCAGTCAGTTGCAAAATACCCATGTAGTTTTCTTAACCAGTCTCTACTAAGGAGTAAACCATATGCTTCTGGTATGTCCACAATTATGATATTTATACATTGTTGAGCTCGATCATCTTTAGATAATCTGATAAGCACATTTTTAAGTTTACCAATAGCTTGGACTAAATATCTATTCCGTTGAATAATTTGTGCATCAGTTTTGTCCCATTTGTCATTTATTTTCTTTGCAATAGATAATGGAATTACAATTATGGATGCACCAAATCCACTAAAAATTTAGGAACATTATAATTGAAAATTTTGAAATTCAATAGAAATGTAGGGAAAATATTATTATCTTATAATGTTGCGGCGTTAATGACCAACTTCAGGGGACTAGAATACTTACCAGATACCTTCTGGAAAGAAGAATAATTACCTTCTGATGAGATTTGATCAAGGGCTCAAAAAGGCGCAGTTCCCGTTGGCCTACTATTCTTGTGAGGTCAAATATTGAAATATTTGTTTGTTCTTTCTTCATATCCTCGACTATGTTGTATATGAGCGTTGTAGGCATTGCTGAAGTATCTAGAGGAGTGACTATGTTTGGCACTTCCGAAGTGATGGTCTTACTTTTTCTATTGGTGGAAGTACTCTTTTTTTTTGGAAGCAGCTCCATACTTGTTTGGAGCTTTGTTGACGGGTGGAGTAAGTTTTCTTAACATATGTTCTTTCAAATTTTTCCTCATCAACTATTGTTCAGGAATAAGGCCTTGAATTCTTATTTTTAATCAGCTATTTTTCTTCTAAGTCTGGGCCTCATTCGTTGGTGGTTCTTTAGTGTTTTTCTTTCCAGCATTGAACACACAACCGAAGGTATTAATTGCGTGTCTGACATTTTTAGTCTTCAGCCACCTAAAATTCTTCCTTTTCTTTTGTTTGTTCAGTATTCTCATCAAAAAGTATTGATTCAATGATATGTGAAGCCATAGCATTCATGTTGTGATTCCATTATGGGCATGTTTTTTCTTAATGATATTCTTGATGAAAATAACAATATT
Source organism: Pinus albicaulis (assembly GCA_034641835.2). NCBI lineage: Eukaryota > Viridiplantae > Streptophyta > Pinopsida > Pinales > Pinaceae > Pinus > Pinus albicaulis. Next base: position 600,210,550 of record CM076580.1, read on the forward strand.
GATCCATTCCCATATATTTTGGACATTCAGCACAACATTTGAGCTTTCTCCAGACTTGGTTGGTTGGATATTGTTGTTGTTGTTGTTACTAAACTTCTTCAAGAATTTGAGCTTCGAGGGCTTGCTACTAACAGTGGTCTTGCTTGTCCTTTGCTTCAATTTTTCCAATTCATTAGACAAACTCTTGATAGCGTGGGTCAAGATTTTCCAGGTCAGTAGCCTCTTTATCCTTGCCCTTTCTCAAAGAGGTCTGAGAAATTTTGCCTGTCCCCTTGGAGTCTTTGGATGATTCATCATCAACCATGACTCTGATTGCACCCAATTCCTTCTCAACAGCAATGGCTTATTTGAAATTTTGAGCCAAAGTTTCTTTCGATATTCTCTTTAAAATAGTGAAATTCTTACTGGAAAGGAAGAAGTATAGTAATTGATTGTGGTGGAGGCATGAGGTCTCATATCTGGAGGAAATTGGTTTAATATATAATTAAACCTCTGATTAAATTCCTTCACCTTTTCTTTTTCCCCCATCTATAGATTCCCTAACTCTTTTAATAACATGGTTGGGATTTTTTCATCCACGAACTTTTCAAGGAACAACCTTTTAATCCCCCTCTTATTCAAAATTGAATTCAGAGGAATACTATGGTACCAATTAGTTGCTCTTCCATTTAAGGTATAAGGAAATATTCTACATGCGACATCGTCATAACATACCTCGAGCATCCGGAGGTGTAAATAGAAAGTATCCAAATGGTCTTCCGCTTTGATTGCCTTGCCAGGGTCATATTTCATTATTAACTTTTGGTGGTGTCTTGGTATCTTATGTAAAATATACGAAAGGGAAAGTGGACCCTGAGTCATCCCATCCAAAGCTTGGTCTGCCATGCCTTTATACGTATCCTCCTCCTCTTCTTTAGAATCTAAGGGATCTTCTTCCTCTTCTTTGTGTCCACCTAACCTGTGGAAAGTGTCTTCAGAGACGACAATGTTATCTTCGTCGCCCTCGTTAAAATATGGAGGTTGCTCTCGTTATTATGTATTTTTTGCAGATTCTTCCAACTCTTCGAGGGAAGAATAGATCAAATATTCAATTATAGAAACGAACACCCTGTTAGGAGTTTATTATTTCATTTTTGGAATATATGGAATATTATGTGCTCTAGGAATCAATATAATAGCCTTTTAAAACTTACGAGTTATGGGTCGAATTTCCTGGATGTGCTCGTAATAAATCTCGCAACTTTGTTCAGGTTCGGGCTGAGAAGATCTACCTGATTTAGGAATATGGGTCGGAGAAGTGTTGGGGATTTTTTTGCCTTATCCAAAGGAATTGTGGTGTGGATGGGTTTAGTTATCAACGATAAAAATTTGGCTTCCCTCCTTCTAGCGCCAGAAATGTTGACAGTGTTGGACCTCCTAACATTCAAGGGGGTCTCCACGAAATGTGGTCCCAACTAGACCTCGTATTGTTTTGGATAAGAGCCCCATCCACAATACGAATTGGATGTCATCTACTTAAATATTTTCCTTGCCTTTAGCTGTCAGTAAGAGAGAAAATCGAATATGTGCCTTCAAAAATCAAGCCAGTGTTCCTAGTGAATGTTTAGTTGGAAGTGCATCAAGGTTCTTCTACCGCAAGGGGAAATTAAATTGAGCCTCTAGGAGAGAGGTAATAGTACCACCCTAATAAATACACACACAAATAGGAATGTTTTGTCTAAAATCCAACAGAATAGTCCACATGAATGCGACGAATGTTATAACCATTACAGCACGTTCTCAACAAGATAAGCACTAAAATAATCGAAATAGTTCAACTATCTTATTACCGGTGAAAATAAAACATGAATAATAAACATTCACAGAATAGTCTTACAAAAATTCATAATCCATGTAATAAAAGTGTTGGTCGTTAGGCTTATATTATTAAGTAAAAGTCCCAAGATGCATGAATACATAAAACATCACTTGCTCCAATAGTGAAACATTGGAGCCATTACCTGCTCCCTAAAAGTACTAACTTATCTCTCTTATTCCTTATAGGAGAAGCCAAGGCGAAAATTCCTTTACGTGAGAAATAAGGATCTATTTATAACTTGAGGAGTGATCTTTCATATCCTCATGACTCATGACTCTTGACTTTCTAACTTCTAATGACCTTTGAACTTATACAAATTTTGAAGTTCCAAATGACTTTTGGAATTACATATCACTTTCGGTATTACACACCCTTTGGACTTTTGTGACTCTTGAGTTCACACATGACCCTTGGACTTCTATTTATTTGTACTTTATAATGATTAGAATGGTACATTTTTCTTCCACGTCATCATACGATGAAATTTACACGTCACTATATTGGATGACTGGGACTAATAGTGACTCATGACATGGACTTTCTTTAGTAGTGACATGGTTTCCATTGTGTTTATTCTTATTCATCATCTACTCATTGTGCTTCCACCCTCCAAAGGGTCTTCAAACTTTTGAGTCTTCATGATGCTTTGATCATCAAGTTTTAGGTGTGTTCTTGGTTCTTCTTGTGCTTCCTTCATTTATCCTCTTTGCCTGATATTCCTTGTGTGTGCTTGCCATAAGGTTCATGTAATACATGTTTCTGCAATCACTCATGATGTGCAACTATCAGTCTAAAAAATATCCTACTCTAACATGTTTTATGCATATTTTATCATTTGTGTCCTTTCGACATAGTTAAAATGGTCAATTAAGTTGCAAGGTGCAAGGGTGCACTCTGAAAGGCTAGCGGATGGAGGAGGAGGAGCTTCAGAGCTTCGGCATGTGCTCATGTGCCTTAAAAAGAAAGGAAATCAAGACAAGGCACATGGAACAATTCTGAAGGACAAAGGGGAAATATTTAGTCTTCCCAAGTCTGGTGTGCACCCAATGGAACGAGCGAGGGTGTAGGGTGCACTCCCAAAGGCTGAAGGTTGAGGATTCCTTCCTTCAGGGTGCACTCATGTTCCTATGAGGCCTCAGGATGGGCGCAAGGTGCATTCTTGAAGGTTGAATGTTGGGGCTTCTTGCCTTCAGGGTGCGATAGTGTACTCAATCAATTCAGGAGGGCACATGACGCATATGGGAAGGTTGAAAGGCTAATATTTGGGTCTTTAGGATGTGCCAGTGCATAAAGGAGGGTGCACGTCTTCGAGTTGAAGGAGTGTGCTCAAGGAAGACTTGGTGAATTAAGGGCATAGTTTGGAGCAGGGAATGGGCTTCATGCTTTTGGAGTGTGTTCGACTCTGTGGGAAGGCACAAGGCACACTGTTGAACAGTGAAGGATCTCCCATCAAGGCTTCAGAGTGTGCTCATGCGCTCTTGGCCTTGATGAGCTCATTTGAAGTCGAAATTTGTCTAAGTCTAGATGATTGATTGAGGGATTTCCAAGATGAGTTCTGGACACAAATCCATGTACGACACATACTAATTCATCAATAAAACTTAGAAAAACTTAACCAACAATTAATATTCAAGAAAAAACCACTTTCTCCTCATTCCCCAACTATAAACAGTGAATTGTGTGCGACTACGATCCAAAAGTGTCGTTTTATAACAAGAAAGGTCTTGTGACCATGAAACACATATAGATATGTTTTAATTGATGTGACGACACTTGAGAATATTTAATAACACTTAATACATATGAAGTAATATAAAACAACACTTGACAACTAAGGTGACACATGATGTGACCATGAAGTATGCTCCAAAATTTGAACGTTGTGATATTTTGGAGGGTGTTGTGGCAGTGACAACACCCTATTAAGAATCCCCAATCCAAATATCATCAGAGGAACAACACATAATTTAAAATCATGTTCAAATTGATGTAACGATTGATGTTAATGTTGAAACTTTTGTAACAACTAATGTTGTTGTTATTATTAAAATTTTTGAAACTGTGTCAATCCAGATAGGAAAACTGACTACTATAAACACCTTTGATGACTTATTTTCAATAAAAAAATACAACTGCATATCAAGGAAGATGAGAATAGAAAGGGACTTATAAGCAATATCAAGGTTCAGATCAAGAAGTTCATGAACAGTATCAAGGAGAAAACCCAGGAATTTTCCTTGATCGCTCTTAACAATCTGAAGAAGAAGAAGAAGAAATAATCAATAGAGAGCAAATATTGAAACTTGAGATCAAGGAATTTGTTTCATGACTATAATCATATCCATTGTGAATTCAAAAGGGAAATAAAAAATCTTGAAAATATCTTATTGGCATGATAAAGGAGGATGTGCTAATAATTTCTAGTGAACCAAAAAGTTGAGGATACATAGATTACATTGAATCTTGGTTCCAAATGATTATCGGCATACAAATTCCTCCATCATCAAAAATCTCCCAACACCATATTAGCTAAAGAAGTTGGATCTTCATATTTTGGTATTCAAAGCATATCCTCTGAATTTTAATATGAGTTCATTTACAATTATATTATGCACATGGCTTAATTGGAAATATTACTACACTTGAAAGGATGCTTCCTCTTTCAAGTAGAGTAGAATAGTATATACAAATAAATAAATAAACTAGTAAAGATAAAAATAATTCTAACTGTGAAAACCAAGAAAATAGCGCAGTTAGACAAGGATTTGCTTGAAAACTAGGTTATTGGATGGCAAGGTTCTCAATAATTTATGCATCATGTTGTTGATCCTCTACAATTATTTATATATATATATATATATATGAGAGAGAGAAAACCCTAGTTGGTGCAACCCTAATCATAGCAGTTCCCTAACGGCGTTGGATCATCCGATGGAGGAACCTGGAACATCCCACAGTAGCGGGACACTATATGTATAGAGGTGGTTTGGGTCACTGACTATGGAGAGGCGACTTGAGGGAGATTCTTCAAATATTATTGGTGAGGTTAGAATGCTCAAAAACACAGGTATTACATGAGGTTAGAGGAGCTACCAATCACGGACATCACAGTTGAAGGCAGGCAGGTGCGCACCCATAGCGTTTCACGCAGTCCCGACAACCCGATATTCAGGTAATAATTTTTACCCTCTGCATTTTCCATTGACCCCTGCTGTTATGGCAGACAGTCATAGACACTATGCATATTCCTCTGAAAAATCAAGGGTTTTGTTACGAACTCAGGGTTAACTCTCGGAAATGGCAGCGAGCTTCTCGGAATGTCGTTATGGAGGAGGTGGAGCTGGACTACTCTTATGACACCTTGGAATAGTCGTAGATCTAGACGGGTTTCACACATCAACAGACAGATAGGTTGTCTCTGGCGGTTGACCTATAAGCTAAGGAACAGGTTGACATGGAGCTTGGTGAGTCATCACGAGCTCAACATGAAATTAGGGATCCATATCTGACATTAGCGGCGGATTACTCAAAACCCACCCCGGAGGCACTGGCTTCGCCATCATTCTCCATACCCTCTCCATCAGTACTAAGGTTATGGGAGCATCAGGCACAAGCAACACCGGATAAGATGGGTCCGGTCATAGTGGGATTGAGGATTGTTGACGGAGCCCTATATGGGTCATGGGTCCTTTGGATTTTAGCACTTGGACGTCAACCATGCAAAGGATGGTAACATACCAGCGGATAATATGAGGATCCCTCCAGTAGTGGTTGCGCCCGACTGTTTTGAATGCATCACAAAGGTGGTACCATCGATGGAGGATATCAGAACGTCTGACTCGGACAGCACGCAACCATAAGGTGAGGGCCATATCCATTATAGGCCTACTCACAGGGTTGGCAAGAAGAAGCACAAGTGCACCAAGAGTTGGGAATAAAGGAAGACCTTGGCCTTCAGTGAAGGAATTGGTATGGATAAGTTGGAAGAAACCTCACAAATGGTCCTTATTGGTTGTGTACGAGGGAGAAATTACTCTACTGCCAAACTCAAGATTTGAACTACTGAAATCTGGGGAAATATCTTAGAGCAACTCCCTGGGTTCTCACAATGAACAGAGGGTGGTTTTCCCTCATCTTTCCTCACCTAGAGATGGAAAATTGGGCTCTCACCAAGTAATGGCACATCAAAATGACCCTGGTCCTACTCAAGAGATGGACCCCTATATTCGATCCTGATAAGGAAAATATGGGGGCAGGACCCATATGGGTGCGCCTGCCTAGACTCTTGCATCAATTTAGGATGGAGGAAGCACTTTGATTCATTGGTGAAGATCTGGGAATTTATCTGGACCATGACAGGTCTTATCTAGAGACCGAAAATATCTCAGTGGCTAGGATACTAGTGCATTTGGACACCCGAGAAGGATTGGTGGAAAGCTACAATTTGCAGTTCAGGGACAACAGAAGGTGCCAAATCCTAGATTACGAGGGGGTTCCCTTTCGGTGTAATCATTTCCATGAAGTGGGGAATTTATACAAGGAATTCCCTTTAATCATCGTGGCCAATGCGGAACCATCAAAATTTTTTGTGAATGCGGGGACCAAAACAGTTGGCATCTGTGAACCGATCATTGCTTAGGAGAGGCCCTCATATGATCCTGGTTCATTGTGTCTGCCCCAGAAGGCTCAAGGCTCTCATCCTCAAGATTTGGAGGCCAGACCGATCCTAGCTACTCCTTTCTCTTCTCCTTATACCATTACTTATGAATTTAATCGCATTGTATCTCCAGTATTATCACATAATACTTCTAGGGTTAATTTAATAAGATGTAATATTGATCCTATTGTCTGTCCTATTGCAACATCCCCCCCTTCCATTGCCTGTTTGGATCCACTTACCCTTGTGGGAGACACAACCACCCCGTCCCCCTCTAAGCACTCTGGCAACAGCTCCTATCACTGTTACAACCTTAGATGTAACATTCAAAAATGGAAATGACGGGAATATATAACATTTGAACAATTCCAACTACGGTAAAATAAGAACTAAACATGTAGAACTAGAAAATTTTCGGAATATATCAAAAAATCATACATGTGGGCAGAAAAAAGTTGAGCCGTATCATTATAAATCAACATCCATGAAAGTATTCAATGCTCCAAAAGGAATGCACTCAAGCCACAAGATGGTTGAAATACACTAAAGAAACCAAGCACTGGAAATGGTGTGTTGCAACTACTGTTGCTACTGAGGAGAGGAACCATGTGTGGAATTTTGTTATAATGTTCATAATGCTCTGATATTTTAACCACAGATTCTACTCAAAAAACCCAGAAAAAACCCAGAAATAGTTTGGCCAGATTTTAAGTTTGGATTTTCGGCCCTTTTTAGTGGCCCACTGCACTCCTGCTGACTGACTTACGCACTCCTTGGGAATGAATGCTTATATTGGGCTGAAGTAATAATCTATCAGCTAAAATAGCGCCCAATCAATTCAATAGGTGAAGGGTTGGTCCCCTCACTGGAAAACAGGGTCAAGAACTTGGGTACTTGACCTCCCACTGTAACTGCATTGTGAAATAATGCAGTTTCTGGAAGAGACTACACTGTGGGTGAATTATGTTGCTTTTCCTGATGCCAAAATATGAAATTAAGCCCTGAGAAATTCCTCACAAGCTTCCTGGATGAAATTATGATCCCTCTAATGGAAAACTAGCTCATAAATTGGAGATCTCTCTCCTCCACTGCTACACCCCTGCAACACAACACAACTCTAAACAGAACTGCATTGTATATGAAACTGAAGCTCAGCCAAATGCCAAATATTGGTAATGAAGCTCAAGATAACCTCTCTTGAGTAGGCACTCTAACTCCCCCAAGGATGAGAGTGGGATTTCCGCTCGAAAACACCCTTGTGCTAAAGAGCACAGAAAACCCTGCTAAACAGCAAAAGCATGCACAGAAATGTCACATGACAAATCCAGATCTAAAGAGATAAAAATCAATAATACAAATCTATGTCCTCTAATGTTGCCATCCTCTTCCTTTTATGCTTGGTGAGCTTCCTCACCCTGGGTCCCACTCAATAATGGAGCTACTCTCATGCATACACTCCTAAATCATTGCGCTATCCTCCATTAATCCTCCATGATATCCATAACAGTGTTGTTGATTTGGTCAACATTCACCCAGTCCACATGCTCTAGCGCCTTTTCACACATTAAGGTGATTTATTAAGCTGAAATGATGATCCACTTTCACATCAGAAGTTATTTTATTCTTCATAAAGATATTTATGGGTCTCCCTACCCACTTATTCACCTATCTAAGTGACAAAAAATAACTTTAATATTCCAATAAATTTTGGAATATTACAGTCCTCCCCTCCAAAATGTTTCTTGTACTTAAGCAACTGCAAGGATACTGCAAAATATCCAATGGATATGTATCCTCCCAAGTATACAAGTTATCCTTTGGTAGATAAACCAAATAGTTATCATCATGAAGAAGTGGGAGATATATGGAAAGAGCTATATGTTGTCCATTGGCCTCCTCAAGGCATGAGAGATGGTAAATTTTTGGTGCCTCAATCCCAATGAGAAACTCCAATCTCCATGCTATCATCCAAGCAAAGTGAGCCATCCTTGGTATCTCATAGAAAAAATCACCAATCCCATGCTTTTGCAATGTATAGGGGTTGCGTGGCTGAAAATGGGAGATACAATTGTTCAGCTTATGTTGTCTCTCTCTCCATTTATGATAGATGTGGAACTACTGATCTTGGGATGCAATAATATGGTATATTAAGAAGCCAAAACGTACTTGGACTCTCATGATCCCACTCTTTGGTTCCAAGAATCACTCTTGCCCAATCCATCCTACATATAGTGAATAGAATGTCATTGCCATATGGGATCCAAAATAAAAATGGACTATGTGTCATATAGCATGTTGGATGGTGATAATAGTCCCTCAAGTGAGACCAGCATTATTCTGCCTCTAGTTGTCTCAAAATATGATATGATAAGTGGCCATCCAACCACTTTCTTGCTACCATAAGCTTCTAAAAAGCCTGAAAATAGTAGAGGAAATTAGGTGTTGGCTGAATATGAACCAAGAAAAACAATTCTTGCCCAAAGTCCTCTAGAAAGTGGTTAATCCCATCACTAAATGTAGTCAAAAAAGGACCATGAAATCTAAATAGAGGCTTTCTCTCTTGTGGAGAAATGTGTTGCAACTGTATAGGAAAGTAATGATCATACATGGTTAGTTGATGAATAAGCATCAAATGACAATCCTTACCATATATTGTGGGCAAGTTGGTGAAGAAGTCCATAGATGAACCTTCCCATATCTCCATGCCCTGAAGTCTACATGTCCTGAAGAGAGTTCCTCATGTGCTACATGTAGAATCCCCTCCTTGAGCTTGGAGTCACTAGTCAATTAAATATGATCATGGCAATAAATGACTCCATCAGCCACTCTATGCCTCCCATCTATCACTTGTCCATCAAGAACCTTACATGTGAAGAGGTTCTTGGAATATTCCACCAATAGTTGGGACTCCCAATATGGATCTATGCTTCCCAACAATGACAGTGCTGTAGAAATCTGAAGTGAAGCACATGTCTCATCATATCTCTCCTCTTTGACATGCTCAATGCTAAAGCCACATGTTGGAGTACTGCTACCCCACCTTTGTTGCTTCCCTTGCAGCTGATCTTTCCCAAGACAATATTTAAGTACATGGGGGTCAACCTCCTCTTGGAGAGTGTGGCCCATCCAAAACTTCCATAGTTTGGCCAATGAATGCAAGAGTGTTAATAATGTCTTGCCAAATTCATAAATCTTCCTCATGTGTGGAAGTATCATTTTCTTCTCCAAGGTTATGGAGTAGCCCTTTGACACCATGCTTGTATCATCATAGATTCCTGAATCATCATCTGTCAATGCAAATAACTGAGTGGGAGATGGAAATGTCCATATCAGAAAATTTCTCATCCCTCATTTGAACCCATCAAAGGTTATCTACATTGTGTTAGCTCCTCTCGAGGCTCCTTCCTTAGCCAAGTCTATCAATGGTGCACCCTGTTGAGAGAACTCTTTTATCATCTTCCAATCAGGGGGTCTCCCTGGTGGAATTCCTCCATGTAATGAGACATCAAGGCCTAGAGTAGGTTGTATATGTGAGTGGACTAATTTTTCCCTGCCCTCACTGCACAAATAATCATCCTGCCTTTGTGCATAATCCTCCTGAAAAGGATGGGTGTGTATGTTCCCAATCACTTGATGATGTCCCTCCTTCTCATCTTCTCCTACCTTCTGCAAGATCTCATAGTCTAAGATGTATTCCTCCTACATCTCATTGGTGTCAAAAGTCTTGATCACAAGGGAATGATCTATCATGGTGTATGTCCCCAAAACTGCATTCATTATTGGAACAAACTTCCTCCATTGTTTTGTATCATTTCCTATCAATATAGACACATGCTACTTCTGATCTTCATATGTAATATCCTTTGGAACTTCTTAAAAATATACAAAAGCTCATCTAGTTGAAGAAATTGCTTCATCTCCATCTCCAAATAATGGTAGATCTCCTCCCGTTGTCATAGCGTTGGAGGCTTTTTCCAGCTCTTCCTCTTCCTTATCCTTATTATTGGAGAATACCTCATCATTAAGAGATCCTTTGGCTTTATCTCCTCTTGAAGGAGGAATCCTCATGTCTTCTTCTTGAGAAGAAATTTTTTTCTGAAGTGGGACTTTCACCCTTGGAAAAATATGTTGCAGATATTTAACCCTCTCAACAATGTTCTGAAATGGAGTTGGTTTCATGGATCCTTCCAACTCATGAAAAGGTTTTGATTTATTGGGCTTATTTAGCTCACCCAAGGAAGTTTTAGAATGTCTTAGATCAAATCTTTTCACTAACCTCCAAGTGAAATTTGCATTATTTAATGAATAAGATTCATAAAACCACCAGGCATAAGCCTTACCTTCAAGATACAGCGCTGCTACTCTAATGGCTTCCTCTTCTAAAACTTGATGTAGCTGGAAATATGTGTCTAGATTCTTCACCCAAGACCTAGATGTACATTTAGGTGACGTATCAAAAGTAGATAGAAAGAATCTACCCAAATCATGTTGTTTGCACCTCTTGCTTCTATTGTGATTGCTAGGTCCTATATTCTCCTTGATCTTGCAAAACCCTTAGAATTTTAGATGATATCTGAACCTCTGTGATTAAGATTCATACTCTCGAAGATAGTCACCAAGAGTCTCCTTCCTCCATCTCTCTTGCTATGAACATAGGCATGGTAGAGAGTTGTAGATCTTATTGTGTGGTTGAATGCTCACACCCATAATATGAAGAACTGGAGCTTTCTTCATGTGAAAATATTCTAGAGGGATCTTCATGTCTTTCCCTCCTCATTCCCTTGATTTCTATATTAAGCTCAAGCATAGTTTGGAGAAGAAGTTCCAAAAACTCCTTTCCCTCCATTTCTCCAAATAATGGAGACTTGCCTTTGTCTCTCCTGTGAGTCTTCTCTTTTCTGTGAGAAGCTTCTCATTCTTCTGATAACATAGATGCAATGTCTTCACAGGTTGATCCAAGATTATGCTCTGATACCACTGTAATATTCCAAAATAGAAAAGATGATATTATAGAACATTTTCACATTTCCAACTACGATAAAATAAGAACTAAACATGTAGAACTGGAAAAATGTCAAAATACATCAAAACATCATACATATGGGCAGAAAACAGTTGAGCCATATCATTATAAATCAACATCCATGAAAGTACACAGTGCTCCAAAAGGAATTCACTCAAGCCACAAGATGGCTGAAATACACTAAAGAAACCAAGCACTGGAAATGGTTTGTTGCTACTGATGTTGTTGCTGGAAAATACTACTACTGATGAGAAGAACCATGTGAAGAAAGTTTTTATAGTGCTTATAATGATCTGGGATTTTAACCACAGATTCTACTCAAAAAACCTAGAAGAACCCAGAAATATTTTGGCCATATTTTAAGTTTGGATTTTCGGCACTTTTTTAGTGGCCCACTGCATTCCTGCTGACTAAATTATGCACTCCCTAGGAATGACTGCTGATATGGAGCTTAAGGAATAATATATTAGCTAAAATATCACCCAATAAACTCAATAGGTGAAGGGTTGGTCCCCTCTCTGGAAAACAGGGTCAAGAACTTGGGTACTTGACCTCCCACTATTACTGCACTGCAAAATAACGCAGTTTCTGGAAGAGACTACATTGTGGGTGAATTTTGCTACTTGGCCTAGTGCCAAAATATGAAATGAAGCCCTGAGAACTTCCTCACAAGCTTCTCGAATGAAAGGATGATCTCTCCAATGGAAAACTAGCTCAGACATTGGAGATCTCTCTCCTCCACTGCTACACCCCTGCAACACAACACAACTTTGAACATAATTGTGTTGTATATGAGACTAAAGCTTGGAAAAATTCTAGATAGTGGTAATGCAGCTCAAGATAACCTCTCTTGAGTAGGCACTCTAAGTCCCCTAAGGATGAGGGTTGGATTTCCGCTCGAAAACACCCTTGTGCTAAACAGCACAGCAAACCCCGCTAAATAGCAAAAGCATGCACAGAAATGTCACATGACAAATCCAAATCTAAAAAGATCAAAATAAATAATACAAATCCATGTCTTTTAATGCTGCCATCATCTTCCTTTTATGCTTGGTGAGCTTCCTCACCCTGGGTCCCACTCAATAATGGAGCTACTCTCATGCATACACTCCTCCTAAATGACTACGTTGTCCTCCATTAATCCTCCATGATCTCCATAACAACGTTGTTGATCTGGTCAACATTGACCCAGTCCACATGCTCTAGCCCCTGTTCACACCTTAGGGTGCTTTATTAAGCTAAAATGATGATCCACTTTCACATGAGAAGTGTTTTTATTCTTCATAAAGAGATTTATGGGTCTCCCTACCCACTTATTCACCTATCTAAGTGACAAAAAATAACTTTAATATTCCAATAAATTTTGGAATATTACATTAGATCCTCGGCTAAGGCCTTTCCCCCCCTGCATATGGCCTAGGTGACGATCTGTCTAAATAATCCAGTGGTAGGCCATCCTCACTCTCAAAAGTGATCCTCTGGGCTGGCATGGAGGTAGCATCAGGGAAACAATCATCTTTTGACAGGGTACTTAGAGCAAAGGACACCCCTAACATGGGTGATCCATGATTTTCCTCTCCTTTAATTGCAAGGGTTTAGCCATTCATGATAAAAAATTGGCACTTAGAAGTTTTTTGGCACTAGTAAAAGTGGATGTAACACTACTACAAGAAACATTGGGGGATGGAGAATATATTCACAAAATTCTAACCTCGCTGCTCCCGGACTGGAGCTTTTAGGCATTGGATGTGCAAGGGTGATCTGGAGGTTGTGAAATGGGCTTTAAAAACCATAGCATCCAAGTGGGAAACTAGTGGGGCGGGGAGGGTATACTCGGTGCTGAAATTTCAGCCACCGGGCTAGAAATGCCCATTTTCTTGATAAATGTATATGACCCTTGTCACAATAGAGAGGCCTATTGGGATAATCTGATGGCCTCAGATATCATGAAGGAGGATCATATAATCATCGGTGGAGATATAAATTTTTCCATTGGCATAGCATAATCTTGGGCACCTAATGCATTACCGGACCCTCTGTCGAGATATTGAATTTTTTCCATTGGCATAGCATAATCTTGGGGGCCTAATGCATTACCGAACTAGGGAGGGAGGATATACTCGGTGCTGAAATTTTAGCCACTGGGCTAGAAATTCCCATTCGCTTGATAAATGTATATGACCCTTGTCACAATAGAGAGGCCTATTGGGATAATTTGATGGCCTCATATATCATGAAGGAGGATCATATAATCATCGGTGGAGATTTAAATTTTTCCATTGGCATAGCATAATCTTGGGGGCCTAATGCATTACCGGAAAATTGGTGGATGAAGCCGACCTGCTGGATTTGGCTATGCCAAAAAACTTCCTACGTGGTGCAATAGAAGGACTGGAGAGGCAGCCCTTGTGCGCAGACTAGATCGGTTTCTCATCAAGTCCAAGCTGGCAGACATAATTGAAAAGGCTAAGCAATGTGTTGCCTCAGGAGGATCATCCGATCACTCCCCCATATACTTTGAAATCCTTGGGTAGAATTTCAAACCACACTCCCCCTTTAAATTTAATTCTAGTTTGTTGGATGACCCTGAATTTCACCTCCTTGTCAAGAGCTCTTGGAGCCACTGTGATCAGCTGCCAGACTCTGGTCTGGCCTGTGTTTTCTCCAACAACATGTCTAGGATAAAATACAGAACAATTAAATGGGCTAGAGTGTAATGTCCCAAATCTGGAATTTTATGCTCCATCGGGAACATCTTAGATGTTCCATTTTTCCTTCTTCAGTGAGACACTGTGTTGAGATTGCAACAAGATGATGAGCTTAGTGGAAAGGAGTCGCCTTCACTAAGTGGGCCCGCAGGCTATTTTTGGCGCAAAGTCTATTTTTAGACTATGTCTATTTTTAGACATATGGATCATGTTCTATGAGTTGCAGGATGTTATTTGTGGATGGTTGGTCAAGTCGAAAAAAATAGATGGACTTCTATTTTTAGACATACTGGGCGGAATCTATTTTTAGATTGCCAGTCTAAAAATAGATATGTCAAATATTATTAACTCTTAATAATATTTAGACTCTAAACATTATCTTATTCTCTTGGAGCACTTCAGTTAAGTGCACAGATGTGGCACAGGAGCTGACAGAAGGAATTACGCTATTCCTGAGGGTTATGTGGAGCTATTGCATGCATACTTCAGTTAGAACTCATGTGACAGAGTTTGGTGGAGTTAATTGAGGAAGTTAGTGGAGTTGTATTCAGTTTAACTAATCTAAACATAGTTGAGCTATTTGTATCCAGTTTAACTAATTGATACAATTAGTGAGAGTGGTGTAAATTAATTATTAATTAATTCACTAATTATAAACTCATTAATCAACTAAAGAATGCATCAGTTAACTTCAGTGCATGGACAGTTTCAGTGGAGACCAGTGCAGAAATAGGTGAAAGAGCAGGTTAACTATCGGTTGTGACTATACAGTTGCTATTTGCAACACACAGATAGGTGGAGAAGCCCATGAGGATTGCGCAGTACAAGCCAGGTGGTTTATCTATTTAATGAAGCCATCCCATAGCATTGAAAATGCAATAGAGGCTGGCTATCAAGTGGCAAAAGATTGGAGCATGTGTTTTGCTAGATCTAGCTTGATAGTGTGTAGCAATTGGAGGGTGTGCATGAGAGCTTGTGAGGAGCTTTTGTACTATGATTGTTACATGATCTCCATGACATATAATATACAAATAGTTGGGGTTTTCAGCTTTAAGCTTTCCAATTAAATACTGTGTTCATATGTGTGATTGTTTGTGGTTTAATGTGTGCATGCAATTGATTTTATTTCCGCATGTAATGATCAATGGTAGAAGAGATTCTTTATTATGCATGAAGCTAAAATAGTGTGTGATCAGGAGAATCTCGGTGAATAATATATCAGTTATTCAAATTTCTACACACTGCAAGTCCATTTCAGAGATTGACTGATGGGGCATTTACAGGATATGACTCCTTCTAAAGAAGGGAGAAATCTTGAGGCTAGTTGGCCCTTCTCAGACTCTGCCTATGGATATGCAATATTCCACCTCGGGAATTTCTGCTATAGGGTCCTTGAGGACACTGTATAAGGAATTTGTTGCATAAATAAGGATATCCAACACTGGGATGCCCTAGAAAACTTCTAATATAACTTCTCTGCAGAAAATGAGCTTAAAGAAATTATTCTAGTTGGGTTATACAGACCTCCCCAAACTAGATCTCTAAAACAGTGCTCAAAGAGAGAGCTTACAGCAATATATGAACATAACCATGAGACTCTGCAATTATGAATACATCATGAGAGGGAAATAGTACAGCAAAAATTATATTATGATATCAGCATGATTGTACAGAAATATCATGAGGAACAGGGCTCTCAAGCTTTAGAACCAATCCTCCAATGAATATACAATATAATGTCGGAGTAGCTGCAGCTACACAGAAATGCCGAAAAACCATAACTTCACAGTCTCTATGAGAGATGCAGCTATTGAATGTATACAAATGATAATGTAGCTGAAGGGACACAATAAAATGGCCCAAGAAAGGAAAATGGGCTCAATATGGGATTTCTAGCCAATCTCAGGGAGATTGCTATAAAAGTCGGATAAAATACAAAAGTGACAAACTAAATGTCACTGCAATTGAAACCAATGTACATGAGGCTGGATGATCTGAAATTTTGATGCCCTCCTCCGATAATTCCCTCAAGGGAAAAGGGGTTGATCCCCTTTTACTCAAAAGCACTCCTCCTGATGAGCACAATAATCTCCCTCAACACTGCCCTCATGGAATAACGCAGTTTCTCCAAGTGACTGCACAGTGGGAGATGGTGAATGAGTGGCCTAATGCCACAGATCTTAAATGAAGTCCAAGAGCCCTCTCTACAGCTCCTCCAATGAATATATCACCCCCCAACTGAAAAAGTGAGCAAGGAAAGACTCTATGAGTTCCTCTGCTGCTACCCCAGCAACACAGCACCATTCTGCTACATAAATAATGCTACAACTGAAGGAGTGAGCTTGGTCAAATTCCAGAATGAGGAAATTCAGCTCAAATCCTCTCCTCCCATGAGGAAGAGGTGGGGGATCCCCTCCCGGGAGCACCCCCAGTGCTCAAGAGCATTGCAATCCTGCTAAACAGCCCGGATGTGCAAGTCATTGGCCTCACTACGAAATTTCTGAATCAAAGAATGAACCAAATGAGCTGCTCCTTCGTTCTTATAAATAAAATGAACTCTCTTTCACCATACGTCCCACCATTAGGGTTTGAATTCACTTTTGAATTATTTCCCTCCAAAATTTGTGTTGTCTTCTCAAGCAAGCTAACCCTCTAAGGCAGCGTTGTTGACTTGGTCAAAATGGCCAACTCAAGGTGATCCTCATCATGTTCACACCATGGGGTGTTTATTTCAGCTGCTTTATTATTTCTCCTTCCACACAAGGAGTGTTATTTTCCATCAAAAGGGGTTAAGGGGTCTCCTTACCCATTTTATTAAACAAAAATAAAAATATGCCATTATAATGTTCCATTTTAGCTTGAGGTTAAAATTGGGAACATTACATAGAGAGAAGAAAAGACAGGATGAAGAAGCATTGAAAAATATCGAGAGTGAAATAGAAGGCATGATGGGAACAAATTGTCTAGGGTTTCAATCCACTAAGGCAAAGAACCAACTAATCCAATTGTAATTGGAAAAAGCTAAATTGTTAAGGCAACAGGAGGAAACCTGGAGACTCAAAAGCAAGGCCATCTGGCTCAAAGCGGGAGATGACAACACAAAATTCTTCCAACAATGTGCGAAGGGAAGGAAGAGTGTCAACACTATCTCGAACTAAATGATCAGTCTAGTAGGGTGGCCAATAATCATGCCTAGCTTCCAGATATGGGCATAAGACATTTCTCCCAACTCTACAGTGACCCCAGGGTACCCAACTTATCAGAAGTGATACATATTTCCACGACCATGTAGAGGTATGTGGAGGAGGACGATATTGAAAACCTTAATGCATCTGTAACTTTAGGGGAAGTTGAAGCAATATTAAAATGGTTTAAGAAGGACAAGAGCCCTGATCCAGATGGTTTTCCTATTGAATTATATCTCACCTTTTTTTAGGATGTTGGAAGGGACCTCCTACAAGTCATAGAGGAGAGTAGAACGATTGGTTGTATGTATGATGGATTCAATACCACCTTCATTGCCCTTAGACCTAATGACAAACCCTTTACATGCAATGATTGCAGGCCCATATCCCTTTGCAACTGTATTTACAAGGTCATCTCCAAAATCATTGTCAATTGTATCAAGCCCATATTATCTCAACATATATCCAAGGAACAATTTTCCTTCCTCCACCAAAGGCAAATACATGAAGCTATTGGTACGGCTCAAGAAGCCCTGCACTCAATCAAACACAAAAGTCTTTAAATCACCATCCTTAAGATTGACCTTTCCAAGGCTTTTGATTGCACCTATTGTAGCTTCATACAACTCATCCTTCTCCATATTGGTTTCCCTCATTGATTCATCAATTGGATCATGGGATGTATCACTAATGCATCTTTCAACATTCTCATCAATGGCATAACATTTGAATCTTTTCATGCAGGTAAAGAGCTTCGTCAAGGGTGCCCATTATTACTTCTTCTTTTCTTGTTGATCACGAAAGGATTAACCAAGATTTTGGCAACTTCCAAGGCTAAGGGATCGATAAAAGGTGTCACAATATCTGAATTTATTCATCTAACCCACCTATTATTTTTAGATGATGTGCTTATTTTTCTTGATGGATCCATCCAAGACACCAATAGCTTCAAGAGGACTCTATCATTTTTCTGTAAGGTTATGGGTATCAACCCCAATCACAGTAAGTCTACTATCATAATGGTGATATGATCCATTTAGGAAAGAAGATGTTGTAACTCCTAGAGACAACCCTGAGTTGTGAAGGACCAGTGCCTAGGACATCTTAAACCAAGAGGATTCAGAAAAACTTTATGTGGCTGGGAATACAAGACCTCTTTTTAAGAAATGGTTTTAAAATTTCATAAGACGGGACCAAGACATCAGGAATAGAGAGAAACTAACAATAACACCCAATAGTATAACAATAAGGGTATATAAGCACATATCAAAAGTTGAACCTGGATTTAAAATGCTGTGAGGAGGGCCAAACATGAAATCCAATGCACAATTATCAAAATAAGGAGTGTGGAAATGATGGCAGCAAATGAAGAGCATATTAACGATAGGTAGGCCTATTGTCACATAATAATCTACCCAAGATAATATCAGAAGAAAGGCGTTAAATGAGATGTAACATATGAACATAATATCAAGCTTCGAGCCATATTTAAAGCGCAATAGACTAGTAGATATGAGTACCTTTTCACAGATAAATTCACATATAGTTAATCAACACTCGCATTCTGAAAGCTTGTAATATAAAGAAATTGATTGAAATTCCAAAAACATTTGTATTATAGTATAACAAAGAGAATACAAACTGTGACTTATCTCACAAGGAATCCATCTCACAACAGAAAAATCAACTTTAATTTCCCAACGAGATCCTTCAACGTATACTATGAGAATGCCTTAAACCTTTACAAAATGGAACATTCATGACTAACAGTCTATGTTCTGGAAAATCTGGAACCCTATTTCAGATTTAGGTTCCTTCTTTTATAACCCTCAGCTAAGTGTTGCAAAAGATATTTTTTGACCAATATTCATTCACAGAAATATCTTTTTTTTTGTTAGTCTCTATCAAAATCAAAACTGATGATGAGGAAAAATGCCTCTCATCATCTACATAGTGACCTTAACGAAGGTGCCAACTGAAAACAAAACAACTAAACAGAAAGTAAAATGCATAGGGTAAAATGGATATTTCACCCAATATTACAAAGTAAAAGAAATAATAAGTAAAAAGGCCACTTGGGCTACATCATGAGTATCATTTTTTGGAATGGCAAGGCGTGGCTGCTGCCGATTGATTTGGAAGCACTAATGATGCGGACGAGCCAACTTTGTGTCTCTGAGGAGGCGGGGACTGGTGGGACGGTGTGGTGACTGGTATGTTGACATACTCGCTGCAATTCTGCCATATGGTCACCCCCGGTGGGGGAATAGTGGAAAAAATCTCCACTAAGGCCTGTATATCAGTCAATTCCGAATAATTGACGTGGATGGCCAAGCACTGCTTGATCTGACAGAGAAGGGAAATCTCCTTGCCCGGGGCAGCAATTATTGTTTTAGCTTTCAGGCGAGTATTTTTCTCATAAGGGAGATCAGTCTGATTCATAACGGCTGTCAACTTCTCTTCATAATCCGTTAGACCTAAAAACACAGCCGTTAAAGGCTCCCAGCATGATGGGAGGCCTACTTTCACCAGCTCATCCCATTCTTGATCAAACCGCTCCACTCCCTTGGTGACATGTTCTAAACCACTCAATATGTTTGCACGCGTGGTCTCCTTCTCGATTACCCTTCTGATTTCCATCACTCCCTTGAAATGTTCTTCGATCCCTTGGACAGCTAAATCTTTAGAGTCTAATCCATTTAGGTAAGTGATATACCATTTGGCCATGGCCATCTTTGCCTCAGCTTCTGCTTGACCTTCCTGCAGCTCCCCTTTCAACAATCGAACCGCAATATTTTTATCATCCATTAACGTAATATATTTCCAACGTTTCTTTACCTCCGATATAATGTCGGTCCAAATGAGGCGCCTAGCTTCCAAGAGGGTTGTGGTTCCTTTCATCTGATTTTTAAATTCCTTGATGACCTTTTCCTGTTGCAGCTTCTCCCTTTTCGCTCCTTTCGCCTCTTCTTGCAGGGCTACTACCACCTTGTCGTTTTCTTCCAACTTAGCTTCCAACTCCTGTATTTTTTATTGTGCTGTGTGGACTTGATTTTCTGAGACCTGTAAGTCTGACAGAGCTTTGGTTAGCTGCGCGGGAGTGGTACCGGGCATATCGGAGTTTGGGGTCACGCACAAGTGTGTGTCCCATTTCCCCTGCAACTCAGCCACTTTCTGTCTAAGAGAAACCATTTTTGCGACTGTCTTTGCATTCTCATCCCTTTCCCAGGTCAACGAATCAGCGAGAGCAGATTTCTCTCTTTCCGCCTGGGCTAAATCCTCTGTTTGTATATATTGTCCGTGGGGGATGTGTAGACTCCTCCTCAACTCTGAGTTTTCGGCCTCTAGATCCAGGATGATCTACCTCTGAATTCCATATTTGTCGCTTACTTTTTCCCTCACTATCCTCTTGATATTTTGCAGGTTGTTGCTGATGTCTCTGGCACTAGCCCTCTCTTTCTTTTGGTTCTCCAACACCTCTTTGTACTTGTCTTCCAGCTTCCTTAGTGCAAGAGCAAGCTTTACTACTTCGTCTCTTAACATATCCCTGATGCATTGGTGGAGGCCGAGCTTGTCAGTCAAAGGGACCTTTTCCAGATTCATAGTAACCTCCAAAGCTCGGTAACTAACTCCATTAGCTGTAGGGTCTAGGACTGCCTCTGTGATAGCTATTATCAATTTTTCTTTGTCCATATCCAGTTCTGAGTTGAGATAAGTATGATATTTTTCCACAAACCCGGCCAATTCTGCTCAGAGTTTCTCCCTTACTGTCCGATTTCTATTTCCAATTTCTTCCCTTACTTCAGTTCTATTGACCGAAATGGCCTGTGATATCCTAGAGGGTTCTGAAGAGGAAGCACCATCATAATTTACCATGAAACCAGCCTTGCCCTTGTCAGGCTCCCCGTACCGAATCAATTCCTCTTGCGGAAGATTTTTCCGGATAATATCCACCTCATCAGTTCTCTGCTTCTTGGAGGGATGGGATCCCTCCCCTGTATCCATACCTTCTTGTTCCTCTAAAAAATCGACCTCATCGCCCTGCCCTATTCTCTCTGTACCCGCTGAATTAGTGTCTCCCCTTCCTTCTGTAGCCGAAGATTCGACCTCCATCTGCGAAGCCAAAGGCTATGTATCAAGGTTAACTCTCCATTCAATGAAGGGCCTAGTCTCATGCACATATGCAGTGGACTTAATCTTCCTTTTCCTATTGGAAATGATTCCTTTTGGGTCATAGGGCCAGGCTTTCCCCTGTACTAGATCCATCCCCTGAAGTAGCGTCTCCATTGTGGAGAGTGTGTGTCTTGATTTTACGGTGAAAGGGCCGATAGTGGTAGGGAGCTTGAGAATGTAGGGATGAAGTGGAACTGGTCCACTTTCAGGGTTTTACTAATGTATTCAAGGGAGAAAATCCACATAGCAGGGAACAACAGCAGGCAGTAGGGGGGTACATCTGCACCATAGAATCTGATCTCAGTGTAGTCATCAAACAAGTACCAATCCCCTGTACTCTCCTCATTATCGAATTGCAGCCAATCCTTTTGCTCGGGAAAAATCCTAGGAGGAGGGCTATCGTGAAGTATGTTGTAGGCAATGGTCATGAAATCATTCAAAAACCTTGAATAACCCCTCCCGTTAGGCTACTAACGCATTGAGACATTCCACTCAAAGACAGTTCTTGGTTGGTAGTTCCTTCTCGAAATTTTTTTGAGGCCTAAAGCTTCGAAATTATTAGCGTGCTCAAACAGGAAGAGGTAAAACACTAGTGATCAGAACCGGAAAGCCCCCGAAGAGTGTAGTTCTTGAAACTGGGTTTGAATGGCTGAAGCCAGGAAAGTGGGGATGTCCAAAACAACACCCGGCTGGGATATGAGCCAAAGGAGGGCTATGCATTATTTTGACACCCTCTCGACCTCCCTGATACCTAGAAACCCTGAGATGAAAGCGAGAATAGGCTGGATATTTTCTCGGAATGTGGTCAAGGGCACCATATCTAAATACGGGATAGCCGTGAGACGGGAATCTGAAATGAAAGAGAGGAATTCACTTTGTTGTTTCCAGGGTAATTTGGAAAACTGACGGGATAGGGACAACTCTGTGAACTCAACATACTTCTGGCTATGAGGGAAACAGAGGGCTTCTTTAAAGAGCTCAAGAGATATATGGAAAACCTTATTTCCCTGAGTGAAAAGAAATACATCCCTGCGCTCATCATAGGCATCTCTAAGCCAACATATGAACTCAGTGACTAGAAAGGTGGGTAGAGAAATTTGGTAATATAGGCTCGATTGAATGACTCTGAACCATTCTTGGCCCTTCACATGGCTTTCTAACAGGTCAGGTCTGACACAAGAGACACTAAAAGGGTATCGAGGGTCGTGGATACGAGCTTGTGTCTCAATGAAACATTTAGGTCCAGGGACTGCACTGACCTCGCGGGCTTGCGAGGTTTCAGGTTCAGACTTTCTGGGCTTGGTTCTCCCCATGACCATCTTGAAAAGTAAAGTGGAAGGAAAATTGTAAGATGTGGGAACGACTAAATACCTATCACTAGTGAGGAATACCCAAGAGGGGAAGCGATGCGGGGGTTGAAAGCGACCTGGTGTTGGAGTTCAAGCTTAAATACACGACAAGTTTGTAAAAACAAGTATTTTATCAGGAATGGGCGTAAGACAGGGTTAAACAGGCCATAGATTTACGGAAATCGAGGCTTGGGTGCAACTTGTAGAGCTGACTTCATAAGGATGTCAACAATGGGGCGCGTGGAATTAGGCTATTGGCTACTAGGAGCCAGGTAGGTGTGAGCCACGCACCGGGTTAATACTGTTACTGGTCATGTATCGGCTTTCCTGACTTACCTTACCTTTTATTTTACTCACGCCACCTGTTAGTCTCGAAGGGTCCACTGAATGGTTCCGGCAGGGGCCCGTGAAGTCCTCTCGCGATGCCCCACCACCCCACGAAATGGTTAAAACCTGTTCCACCAACTTGTGACATCATGAATTCCAGGGGGTAAAGCTCCACCCTCCTTATAACGTCCTTGGTACCCTCAGAATCCATCCACGTGGCGACTTTACTTCGATTGTCCCATGTATGGCCCGCGGCCCCACATTTTATTAGCTGTAAAGTAGCATAGGCTCCTTTGTTCGCACTCTTTCCATGAGAGGAGGGCTTTCATACTTCCATTATATTTACTTGGCCCGCTTACACTTCCAATGG
Organism: Pinus albicaulis; assembly: GCA_034641835.2. Taxonomy (NCBI): domain Eukaryota; kingdom Viridiplantae; phylum Streptophyta; class Pinopsida; order Pinales; family Pinaceae; genus Pinus; species Pinus albicaulis. Next base: position 600,234,200 of record CM076580.1, read on the forward strand.
TTTTTCTTCATTTACCTTGAGTTTTTTCCGCAGCACCTATAAGGTGAGGGCTATCATAACAACATTGGCTTTACTTGGGGATGGCACGTTCATCCTCGGATGTGTCGAGAACTTCGCAGACCATTTGTAGCTAATTCTTTGAAAGCCAGAGCCTCTTCGAAATTTTCAAACATTCTTATGGTGAAACAAACATCAACTATGAAATTAGAAACAAAAAATATATACACTATAATACAGCAACCTCCAGGACCCGAATCATTTTTGAAAATTGGGCTTCAGGAACTGCCCAATTACGGGCGTCTCGATCACATCACCTTCCAAATTCTCCAGTGTGAAGGTGTTATTGCCTTTGACCTCGACAATTTTGAAAGGTCCAAACCACAGTGGGTCAAACTTTCCATGTTTGCCCTTGTTAGCTCTCATGATGTCCCACCTTAGTACTAAATCCCTTGTTTGCATTTCCTTGTCTTTGGCATGTTGATCAAACAAATCCTTCATTTTCTATTGGTATTCTGCTAACTGATCATTTACTTGGCTCCGAGTCTCCTCTAACTCGACCTGCTAGGTTATTCTTCTGGTAAGATCGTTGGGCTCTTCTTGGCTATCCTGAAGGAACTTGGCCATAGGAAAAGCAAGCTGAATTGGGAAGACTACTGCTCGACCATAGAATATTTATATGGGGACTTGCCTGTCGATCATTTATTTGTGATTCTATTTGCCCACAGTGTGAATTTAAGCTAAAAATCCCAATTTTTCTGACTTTCGTTTATAGTTTTCTTTAACGCTCTTACCAATGTCTTATTTGAAGACTCAGCCAATCCATTCCCCTGAGGATAACAGGCTGTGGAGTGTCCCAGGGTGATATGGTATTGCTGACAGAAATTGATAAATTTTACAGACTTGAAAGCCTGTGCATTATCTGTCACAATATTATTCGGGCAGCCAAATCTGGATATGATATTTTCTTCCAAAAACTTGATAACCACTACATCAGTAGCGTTCCTTGTTGGTATAGCCTCTACCCACTTGGTGAAGTATTCAGTGGTGGTTAGGATCCATTTATGTTGACCACTAGATGCCGGGTGAATTGCCCCGATGAAATCTATCCCCCATTGCTGAAAAGGCTCTTCTATATGTACTAGGATCATAGGTAAGGGCACAAATTTTTTTTTTTCAACAAACCTCTAAAATTTTTCACAGGCCCTGACTCGAGCATGTACATCCCCAAACAATTTGGGCCAGAAGAAACTCGCTTTCAATATCTTGTGGGCTGTAGACCGCCAACTGTAGTGGCCTCCACAAATGCCTTCGTGGAATTCAGCCATAACTTCCTCCACTTCAGCTTCTTTGAGGCACAAGAGTAGGATTCCTAAGGGGTCCTTCCAATATAATTTGCCATTTGCAACAATATACTTCTGGGACTTCAACCTCAATGTTTGATATTTAGCCTTATCAAAGTTCGGAGGACACTTGAGAGTTAAAAGATATTCTACAATATCCTTATATCAAACACAGACCAGATACTTCATGTGTGTTTTCTGCACAGCCATTTCTATCCCGGGTTGTTCCTCCATGCCTTCAGGTAACTCCCCAACTCCCATGGATAAATTTATTCCTAGAGCTTGACAATTAGACTCAGAATTTTTTTTGGCTAAGCCCTGTCTCTTGATAAGCTTTGTGGGGTGAATGTATAATTCATATTCTTGGACCTTAGCGATCCATTTGCCTCTTTTTCCCTCGCTATCCCCTTGAATCAAGATATCTTTAACCGCGGCAGTAGGCAAAAAAGTGGTGATGGCTAACTGTAGCACGTACATTCAGAAAGCCTTTAAGGACTTCACCAAAGCATACGTCTGTTTCTCTAAAATGTTATATTTTAGTTCGACATCTTGAAGTACCTGACTAAAAAAAGGCGATGGGCTATTCATACCCTTCCTCATTTTTCTGTAATAATACTGCGGCTACAGTATATGGGGAGGAAAATGAGAAGATCATGAATGGCTTACCGTAATCTGGTCCTACTAGTACTGGGGCTTCTACAAAGGCCCTCTTGATTCTATTAAATGCTTCTATTGACTCATTCGTCCATTTCACCTCATTGCTTTTCTTAAGAATTTCGGTGATATGCCGAACTATTTCCACGTAGTTCGGGATGAACCTTCTTAGAAAATTTATGCATCCAAGGAATACCTGAACTTCCTTCTTGTTTCGGGGTAGGGATACGTCGTTGATTACCTCCACCCTTTTTGGATCAATCTTTACTCCTGCTTTAGTTAGAGTATGGCCGAATAATTTTTGTTTTACTAAAGCAAACATAGATTTCTGAGGATTTAAGGACAAACCATACCTGCGACATTTTTCGAAAGTTCGGTGCAGGTGTTCAATATGTTCAACATCATCCTTCGAAAAGACGGTGATATCATCTAGGTATACCACCACGAACTTGTATTTTTCTCCTATAAATGCGATGTCCATCTCCCTCTGGAAAGTGGCTCCAACATTCATCAAACCAAAAGGCATTCGGGCATACATGAAAGTGCCCCATGGGGTGGTGAATGTCGTCTTCTTTTGATCTTCGAGAAGGACTGCCACCTGATTATATCCAGAGAAGCCATCCATCATGGACATGCGAGAAGACCCAACCACTTTCTGTAATATGTGATCCATTTCGGGGAGGGGATAGTTATCTTTAAGGGATGCCCTGTTTAAGTTCCGAAAGTCTACACATAACCTTGTTTCTCTGTTCTTCTTTCGGACCGGTACCAGGTTAGCCACCCATTCTGAATACCTCAGAGGCACAATTATCTTAGCCTTCAACAACTTCTTGATTTCTATTTCTATGGCGGGAAGCAGCAAAGGGTTAATCTGCCTTAGCTTTTGCTTATGCGGCTTGGCATCTGCCCTCAGTGGGATCTTATGCTTAATGATACTTATGTCAAATGTTTTTAGATCTTGTTAAGACCAAGCGAAAATGTCCTTATAGGAGTGAAACAACTGTAAATACCTTTCTTTGTGTTCTTCCGGGACACCTTTAGATAATTTAAGTATCTTAGGATCTTCTTCCATTCCAACGTTAACATCTTCTACTTGAGCTTCCGGCGTCAGCTTATTAGGGCTGATTGGAACACCATTTTTATCAAACAACCTCTCCAAAGGTACTAAACCTCTGGGGATCACATTTCCTTTCAGCTGCAGCACTTTGTGACTAGCCACCGTCTCTTGCCATTTATTTTGGGGTTTTTCTTTGGTTTCCCCTTCCTCCCTGGTATCGATGACCAAGTTAGAGAACTCTCCAATAGTTTCTATGAAGTGTTTCATTTGCTCTTCGTCTTCAAATACCTACCAGTATTTGACATTTTCTGGGATGGAAGGGCAATAATGCACCTCCAATTCATATCTCAGAAGTGGATTATGAGGTGGACGAAAATTACTTGCTGCCACAGCGAGTGAATCTGCCATCCTGTTCTGATCTATTAGCATAAACTGTATGTTAAATGCTAAGAAAAATTTCTCCACTAGGTCCCATACTTTGTTTCTGTATGCCCTTAGCTGAGAATGTTTGGTTTGGCACTGATTTCTAAGCTGTCTCACCACCAGCTCTGAGTCTCCAAAAACTTTAAGACTCCGTGTTAGCCACCTATAAAATTTGTCATATCAAATGGTGGCTAAATCATTTTTTGAGCCTTCAAGAAATGAGTTTTATTTCTAAAAATGTTATCTCTTGAAGTCTCATGATGATATCTTATCCTCTGATTAATCTTCACTGCTGTTTCCATTTGAAACTCAGGAATTCTGCTATTTTCATGAAGAAAAATTGCTGCAAAAATCCCCATTTTTTCCATCATTTTAACCCTCCTTTAACTTCAAATTAACCTTCATTTTTACCCCTTTATTCCCCATGATATTCCTCTATTTTTTCTCATTTCCCCTTTCCCCTTCATGAAAATCCATTTATAAGGTTTAAAACCCATTTTTGAGCCTTACCGAAACCCCCAAATCCATCAAAAAACCTTGAAAATTTCATAAAAAATAAGCTTTTTTGACTATAGGCTTAAGCCCCTTTGGGCTAAGTCCTAAACCACTTCCCCACATATGCCCATGCCCTAGAACCAGGTGCTAAACCCATCAAGCGCTTATCACATCGGAAATAATCGGAGCACGCAAGTCTATTTATTATGTTAAGACCTTCGATGTGATTGGCCATTTTTTATATAAACCCCTGGCCCCATTTGCTTCTTCATATAACCTTAGAGCCCGAAATCGGGTGCTAAAATTTGTGGATAAACCTTCCCCAATTTGATTTTTCTTTTGTAAAAACATAAAAACCCCTTTTCCTATGTTTTTAACTAAACGTGTTGGTGCAATGTTTTTAATGAAAAGAACTGTTGATCTTTTCCCGATCAAACGATTAATATAATCTCGCATCGGATATTTTCTGAATGGGTAGATTGAAAAGGTCCACACCATTGTTCTGATGCGATTGGCCCTTATATATATAAACCCCAGTCCCTTTACTTTTCCATATATCCAAGGCCCCGCAATCGGGCGCCTAGCCTTATATATAACCCCTCCCCGAATAAAAAAATCCTTTGTATTTCGAAAAAATTTGGACCTTTTATGTTATAAAGGGACCCACCATTCATTGGTTGAACCCATTCCCCCACCGTCGATCTTGGGCCAATCAATGGCCAGCGCAATCTTGCATCGGAGATTTCATTGGGCGCATTGTAATATTTTATTCACAACCTCTGATTGGCGGTCCCCCGATTCATTTCCCAATGTCGATCTAATCCACAGATCAACGGTCCACAGCCAATTACATCGGCACTCCCCTGTCCAATGCCCCTGTTGATTGCGAAAGCTCCGATTACATCTGGGCCATCCACGTGTCAAGATCTAACGGTCCAGATCTTCCCTTGCCACTTTGGTTAAAATTATACTCCCTGCTTTATAATATTCTTCGGCCACATCTTATCCATTTATCTCTGCAGATCAACGACCCATATTAACCCTTCCTTCGCCTCATATTTGATTTTATTCAACCTCCAGATTTAATCTCTGTCATTCATATTTTGATCCAACGGCCCAGATTGAAACCACTTATGCTCTGCCCCACCTGTTATCACCCGCGCATCTTGTCTATATCGTGCTCTTTCCATGACCGTCAGATCTAAGACCCCAGATCTGACGGCTGACGCGCATTTTCCCATAATTTCATGCCTGAAGGATAATTCTCAGAAATCACACAATATAGGAAGTTTTTAAAAGACACATGGTGGCCTCTGACGCATATCACATTCAAAAAGGTGAAACCGCCTTTCTCCCATTTTTCTACGCGAAACCCGTGGTTTTCTCCCCCAAAACCATTTTCCCTTGTTTTTCACCGCTTTCCATCGCGTTCGCTCCCCGCCATTGATCTCTGCAGATCAACTGCTCAGATTCAATCTGAGCTCTACATTATAGCCCTCCGCCTTTTTCAAAGGGCCTTCAAAAAGCAATCACAACCGTTGATCTCCATGGGACAAACTAATCCAACGGCCCACGATCCTTTGGTAACCCCAATTTCCCTTCCAATGCGTTTTCCTCCGAAAAAGGATTTTTGACCTATTTTCTTTGCATTTTTTTCCATCTGCATAATATATGTGACTCCTTCACATTATGCTCCCGACCGTTGATCTCTGCAAGATCAACGACCCTAACTTATTCTCTCCACCATTTGCTCCAACTGCTCTCCTTTTGACCCCGCGAACAAATCTCCACCATTGGATGCTTTCATCCAACGGTCACAATCCAAGCCTGAGCCTCTGAAGCATTTTTACCAAATACGCAAGATTTCATAACTATTTTATGGTTTATGTAGGTTTTTAAAGGTTTTTTTCAAATAAATTTAAAATAAAATAAAAGCCAGGGATGACGATCCTCCAGGATTTTGTTTATCAAAGAGATTGTTCCACAGGGTTGCAACACCACGTTTTCCAGTGTCTCATGAATGATGGTAGCTCTATAAAGCCCTGTAACACCTGCACATCAAAAAGACACAGTAAAATTTAAAAGAATATTAGTGTTGAAGACCCAACCACACCAGAAATGAAGAATAGAAGGTTGAATAGCAGTTTCGGTGGATTACGGCTAAGATCGAAAATCAAAAGCCTAATCCACTAAATTAAACACAGTTAAAGAGAAGAAGACAGAGTTTAGGTCTGATTAAGCCTAATACACAGATTCAAATCAAATTAACAGTGTTTAAAGTAAAATCAAAATATCTATCAGACAGAGAAAGCCTCCACCGCCACATCAGAGGCTAATTGATTCCTCTCAGCTACCTAATGCCACCTGTAGCATCAAAGCATTCAGCAGAGGCCGAGTAATGACCAGAACAGAGCATATCTTCCCCAATACAGTTGAATATTTATTACGAATCAAAGAAGCTAATATAAACTATTAGCAGAGTTATTACAAAGATGACACAGAGCCTTAAAAGTCAACAAAAGCTTCCAACAAGCTTAAATACTTAATGTAAAACAATTAATACAGGAAAATATCTGTAAAATTCTCCATTGAGCCCCTCAAAGGCTGAGAAGCATTAACTGTATTAATTTAACTCAGAAGATCTTTTCTCTCTTTCGACCTCCTCATCCTTCTATAAAATCTTATTGAGGAGCTCATTGTAAAGGGTTGGTTGTATAATTTTGAAATATACTTGTGCTCGAAACTTCTACTTGTAAATAGTGTTCAAAGGCTCTTGAAGCTCCATTTGTGATTAAATAAGTTAGGCTGAGAAGTGAAGATGATTGATGAACTGAAACATTGGACTTGAAGATTGTAACTGGTTTGACATCAATATACAAGCTATATCTTGGGATCTTGGTCTATATCACTGGTGAAGTGCTTCTTTCTTTGTTATTTGTTTCCTCTCATGTATGCCATATTGTCCATTATTCTCTAATAAATAACAACAAGCATAGAGTTAGGACTTACTGTTTACAGTACCCTTCTCTGACTGATAAGCTTTATCTAAATGCTTTCCTCCAATTTTTTTATTTAAGAATGATTCAATACAGTTTAAGCAGTTAGAAATGTTGGCGTTCCCTTGTCCTATTGTTTTCTTTGAACATTGTTCTTGAATGTTATTTTCATTATTTTCGTAGTAAATTTAGACTAGAAAAGTGATGGTGTGCCCTGTTTTCTAGTTTCTATTCTCCAAAGGTAAATTCTGAAAGTTTCCCTAAGTGTATGTTGAAAGCAGACTAGATTTAAAAATATTTTATCTGATCTTAGGCTACATTTTGTTTATCTTATGTGTTTTCATCTCTTCTGAAGTTAATTATGTGGATTACTAGATTGTTTGTCTATTGAGTTATCTTTAATACGAACTTGCCCAAAGAGTTTTATGGTTAGCCCTGCCCTTTGGTTGGTTTTAAACAGTTACTTAAAAGGCTTTTCTTATTCGGACAGACTGTTAAATCCTAGTTGAAATTAGTGTCTGTTTCCACCCCTCCAACACTTTTATTGTTTCCATTCCATCATTTAAATCTCAAAGATCTTGTGATATAGATGACTTTCCCCTTGGACCACTCTTGAAATTGTTGCACAATTAAAGCCCTATTATGACTCCATAGCCCAATGGACTAAAAACCAACGTTATATCTATCTTATCAGCCAAAACTTGTTCTGATTGCTTGCAAATTCACACCTTTGAAACTCTTTCCATTTAGGACTTTCCACTCAAATAATAATCATGCTCAACCATCCAAAACAAAAAAAAAATCCTTGGTCTTAATAACTAGCCTAATATCATAACCAAAAAGCCTTAAAAGATAAATCAATCTTTTCACTTTATCGGAGAGATCCCTCTCTAGATTCAGGAGGGCTAGATCCTAGAATCCCAAAGTGGTTCAAGTGTTGTCTCTGCAGTTTGTATTTTCCAATCTTGCAAATTACAGATTCCTAACATTTCTGGCGACTCCGCTGGGGACTTCTGAGTCATTTTCATTTTAAGGTAATCATAGGATATCAGAAATTTGTTTCAAATAACATTTTCTATATTAACTATTTGAGCCACCAACAACTAACATTTCTGGCGACTCCACTGGGGAATTTGAGTGTTTTTCAGCCTAGGTACCTTTAAGACCTCAAGAAACCTTTGATTCAAGAACATTGTGCAGTGAGTAAAAGAAGCCCTTTCAAGCACTACCAAGCAAATGGTAATCATGATAAAACTTGTTTGAATCAGTGACAAACTAAGGAAACCTTAGGATTCTCATAAAAGCTTATCAAACCTTGAAGGATAAGCTAGTTTAGCCATAAAAGTAAATTGTCTTTGTCTCATCATCGTAGCTAAGTGTTGAAACAGATTTAGGATACTCTTAGAACCCATAGGACTGAAAAGTAACTCAGAAAAACCAAAAAATTATTTCAGATTGGTATTCAATAAACATTGTGGTGGACCATAGAACCTTTTACCTCCAAATGAGCTAAAAACTTCCACTTGGCGACTCCACAATCCTAAATAGACCTTAAGACTCCACTGGGAAGACCCATTATCATTATAACATCATTCAAACTCAGTTAGAAGGCTTTAGGACTAAAGTTTTCTTATTTTAAAGATCATTCAACCACTTAAAGATTGTCATATCTGGTTAAAACTTTTCTTGTAAGTTGGGTCTGAAAAACACAACATAGTGGCTCCTAGAAAGATTCATACTAGAGCCAACCCTGACCCAAACCCACCTGAGATAGTTGATAACCCTGAAATTATCCTTAGGAAGTCTCCTAAGATTAAATTTTCAACTGTTTTTAGATCACCCTTGAGAGCTAATTCAGTTCCTGAAAACCTTGCAGCTCTATAACAATCACAAGTAGACTTAAGAAATCCATTTAGAACTAGGCCGCTTTATGATTTATATCAGCTAGATTCAGATTCTTCGCTTTCATCCCCAGAAACAAGTGAACATCCAGGTAGTAGAGAAACAACACCACCTGATTTACATTTCCTTTACAATTTAGGTGTCTCTCATCCAAGATCAGCTCAACAATTTGTTTCTAGTACATCCACCTCTGCTCATCCTACATCCACTGTCCAAACCACTCCATTCCAGCCCACTTTCCCTCTTGTTAATCCACATCTTGTAAATCCACCTCCAACTCCTATCATGGCAGCATGGTACGCCCCGTTGGTCCTTCCTTTGCCCTTAATCAATCTTCCACGGGACTATCAATCCAAAATACCATTGCATGATGCCAGTAATGCTACAACTGCATCACAATATGTGGATAAGATGAATGACTACTTTGACAGAAATGAAATTGATGATGAATCTGTCAAACTTAGACTTTTTTCTCAGATTTTGGGGGGGGAAGTAAGAAAATGGTTCAAAGGCTTAGCCCCCCACATTATAAATGATCTTCAAGGCTTCCATCAGAAATTCTTAAAAAAATGGGAAGTAAGGAAAAACACTCTTCAAATACTTTCTGATTACAAGAATCTCCAAAGAAACGCAGGGGAAAGTGTACAAGCTTATTGTACAAGGTTTAATAGCATTTACAATGCTCTTCCCCCAGAACTAAAACCTCCACAAGGCTCAGCCTTAAACAAGTTTCCTGAAGGGTTTAACCCTGAAATGGCCTATCAGCTGAGAGAAAGAGATCATTTAACCCTTGAAGATATGCAAAAAGGAGCTCTTGCTATGGAAGTTAACTTAATGGAGAAAAGAGAAAGATTGAAAAATGAGAAGAGAGTGTCCTTTAGAGAGGAATCCACACCTTCCACATCCAGCTCTAAGACGGAAAGAATGTTGGAGGAGATGATGAAAAAGATAAGAATACTTGAGAGAGAACAAGCTAGTCAAAATCAAACTGCTCCTGAAAACAGAAATCAGAACCAAAATCAGAATTTTAGGAGAAACCAGCCTCAAAATAGACCAGGGGAAGATGATCAACAGATCACTCCTCCTTTTCATCAAAAGAGGTTGAAGACACAATAGATCAAACAGAGGATGATGATATCAATATGTTGGGAGTAGATAATGATGACTTTGAAGTTCATTCTGATAAAAAACAAGGTCTATATACACCCTATGATGACAAAAGAGATAATGATGAAAGTTATTATCAAGACATGGAAAATGTTATCATAGAATCTCAAAAGGAATATGACCTTAGGAGTAAAAGCAATCAACAAACTCCCAAGACCAAAACCTCTGACAATTCTTCACAAAACAACACTGTAAGTAAACATAAAATTGTAAAACAGAAGGATAAGACAGTGGCTAGAAATTCTGATAGAGGTAATGAGAAAGGAACTCAACACAATGAAAAATAGAGTGCAGAACTTAGTAGTACTAGTACTTCAACTAGTACTCATGTTAAAACAATTTTGTCATATGTAAATAGAAAAAATTAGCAAACTGATTTTGTTGACAGGATGACAGTTAATAAGGCTGAGACAAGTACTTTAAAGAATCAGATTCCTTTCAATCTGGAGTAGGAAATTTCCAGAATTAAAATCTTTGTTCCTCTTACTGAGTTAGCTGCCAAAAATGTATATAGAACCTAGATTTTGAAGGCTTTAAACATAGAGGAGGATAATAGCACTGTCAATCTTAACGATGACCAACCAGAGCTTATTTTTGGTCCAAAGATTGAAGGTAGATATCAAGAAGGACCTGTTCCTCCTTTTTATGTAAGTTTAAATGTTCATGACAAGATTTACACAACGCTATGCATGATTCAGGGGCCTCTCACAATTTAATGCCCAAATCTGTAATGGAGAGCCTGGGTCTTGAAATCACCAGACCTTATAAAGATATTTACTCCTTTGACTCAAGCAGAGTGAAATGTTTAGGATTAATAAAATACCTTTGCGTTAACTTAGCACATATTCCATCCAAATGTTTAATCATGGATATTGTAGTGGCTGATCTACCCCCAAAATATGGCATGCTATTATCAAGATCTTGGGGAGCTAAGTTACAGGGAACTATGCAGATGGACATGACCTATGCGACCATCCCTGTTTTTAATCAGTCAAGAAGACTTTACAGGGAGTCCCATATGTAGTACATGGTAACTAGCCAGGACAGACCACAAAACTCTCCTCTGTATTCCGTAAATACAGGCCTTGATTATTTTATCCTTTTCAACGATGAAATGTTCAGTGAACAAGTCACTTTAACTGAATTAATGACCGATAGAGAGGAGGAGGTAGACATCACAGAACTGTCAAAAAAGTTTGTTGAATCTGTGAATAACAACAAACAACACACATGTCTTTAGTTACAAATCATACGTCCATTGCTTTTAAACCTTGATAGTCAAGAAATCGTTCCTCAATCCAATGAAAAACCGGAGGAATTAAAACTGATTCAACAAAGTGCTGATATTCAAAAACAATCCGATAGCCCGCTTGTTGAAGAGGATAGTAACCAAGCTGAACCCGAAACTAGTCCTCTGTGGAGTATGGACTTTGGCGGGTCCTACACTAGGAGCAATGTTGGTGCAGGCGTCTGGATACGAAACACTGAAAACAACCACACAGAAAGCCTTTCCTGTAGATTAAATTTTCAGTGTTCAAATAACATAGCGGAATATGAATCCCTTCTTTTAGGCTTACATTTGTTGAAAAAGTTAGGAGCCGAAAGGATTAAAGTGCATGGAGATTCAGAACTAATCATTAGGGATGTCAATGGGGAATACAACGCTAATCACCCCAGACTCAGAGCCTATTGAAACGATGTCGTGGATTTACTAAAATTTTTTGAGGAATCCCAGTTGATTTTTGTTCCAAGAAGAAAGAACATGGCCAACAGTTTAGCTTTTGCAGCTAGAACATGCTTAACACCATATGAAACCAAAGAATTCACAACTCAGATTAAATTCAAACCCGCTGTCCCTGATAACGATAAATATTGGCAAGTGTTTGACGGAGACAAACAAATAGAAGACTTTATGCAGTTCAGAAATGAATTCGAACTACCAAGTTCAGATTCAGACTATGAAACAGACTGCCCTAGTGAAGAAAATTTTCTTGATGAAGAAGAAAATTCTCCTAAGGTTGCTAATGTAAACCTGTTATCTAGAAAAATTGAAAACACCATAGAGATGATTGCAGATTTAGAAATAGAAGACCTGGAAATTCTGCAATCTGAAAATCAAAGTTTGCATAAGGGACTCTCCCCTCTAGAAGATTTGTTTGATTTCAACGATGTGGCCAAAAACCCAAAACTGGAGCCTGTCGAGACTGAATTTGAAGAGTGTAATATAGGCAATGGACTTAAACCGAAAATGATCAAACTATCCAAAACTTTACCAACTCACATTAAACTCAAATACATAGAGTTTTTTAAAGAATTTTCTGATGTTTTTTAGTGGAGTTACGAAGATCTGAAATCCTATGACACTGAAATAATCCAGCACAAGATACCTCTCAAGGAAAACCAAAAACCATTCAAACAAAAGCTGCGTAGAATAAACCCTGTTCAGATGCGTTTAGTTGAGAAGGAGATCAAGAAAATGTATGAAGCTAGAATTATTGTCCCTATTAGATATTCAGAGTGGGTGTCTAATCTAGTTTTAGTCAGGAAGAAAACATGAGAGATTAGGCTTTGTATAGACTTTAGAGACTTAAACAAAGCTTCATTGAAGGACAACTACCCTTTACCCAAGATGGATCATATTCTGCAAAGGGTAGTTGGTTCTAAAAGAATTTCCTTGCTAGATGGCTACTCAGGATACAATCAGATTTTAGTTGATCCTGATGATCAATTAAAGACAACATTTACTACACCTTGGGGCACTTTCATGTATGTGAAAATTCCCTTTGGTCTAAATGAATGCTGGTGCAAATTTTCAGAGAGCCATGGACATATCATTTTCGGAAGAATTGGGATACTTCATCATTATTTACCTTGATGATGTCACTGTGTTTTCAAAGACAGATGAAGAGCACTTAGAACATTTGAGAAAAGTATTTGAGAAATGCAGAAAGTTTGGGACATCTTTAAACCCAAAGAAAACACTGTTCGGTCTCCAAAAAGGTAAACTTCTTGGGCACATCATTTCATAAGAGGGAATAAATATATACCCAAAGAGGATTGAGGCCATATTGAAAATCTCTCATCCTCGAAACATCAAGGAACTCCAATCTTTCATTGGAAAGATTAATTTCTTGAGAAGGTTCATACCCAACTTAGCTGAGCTCCTTAGGAACATAACAAACATGCTGAAAAAGGAGCAAGGGGTAAAATGGACCTTGGAAGTAAATAAGTCCTTTGAACTGGTTAAACAAGCATTAACTAAAACACCAATTCTAATAAGTCCTGATTTTTCAAAATATTTTTATATTTTTTCATTTGCATCAGAGCATACAATAGCTGTTGTCCTTTTACAGAAAAAGCCACAAGGACAAGAGCAGCCTATTGAATTCTTTAGCAAGGCATTGAGAGATGCACCCCTGAAGTACAACATTATGGATAAACAAGCTTTTTCTTTGGTCAAGGCTTTAAAAGACTTCAGAGTATACATTTTTCACTCACACATCATTGCCTTTGTCCCAAATTCAGTTGTCAAAGAAATTCTAACACAGGACCCAGATGGTAAGAGAGGTAAGTGGATAGCTGTTATACTTGAATATGATTTAGAGATCAAACCCACTAAACTCATCAAAGGCCAAGGTCTGGCTAGATTAATGGCTAAATCAAATTTTGAAGTTCTAGATATTAATATGATAAATGCTTTGAATGAACAAGAGGAACTCTCAAACCCCATTGTTGAAGATCATTTTATGAATTCCTCTTGGTATGCCGATATTCTATACGTTTTTCTTAATTTGAATACACCTCCTAGTTTATAAAAAACAAAGGCAAGGTTTTTGAAGTTAAAAGCTATAAACTACTGCATTATAGATAAATGTATTTATTGGAAAAATTCAAGTGGAATATTTCTTAAATGTTTGCCTGAGTATGATGCAGAGAAGGTTAAGCATGAGTTCCATGAAGGAGAATGTGGAGGCCACCTCTACTGGAAAACAACAGCCAACAAGATCCTTAGAACTGGTTACTATTGGCCCACACTCTTTCTAGATGTACATAAAATGATCATTGCCTATCGTAAATGCCAAATTTTTGAAGGCAAGAGAAAGTTGCTGCCATTACCTCTGCATCCAATCACTGTTGAAGCTCCTTTTCAACAGTGGGGACTTGACTTCATAGGAGAAATCCATCCACCCTCATCTGCCTAGCATAAATGGATTCTCACTGCAACAGACTACTTCACCAAGTGGATAGAAGCCATCCCTTCTAGGCAAGCCAATGACTCAGTCATCATAGAATTCATTGAGACCCATATTCTCTCTAGATTTGGCTGTCCTAGGAAGATCATCACTGATAATGCTGCAGCATTTGGATCCAAGAAGATGGTTGAATTCTGTCACAAATATCAAATTACATTGGGTCATTCTACTGCTTATTACCCTCAAGGTAATGGGCTAGCAGAATTCTCAAACAAGAGTTTGGTGAACATAATAAAGAAGTTGCTGGAGGACAACAAGAAGTCTTGGCACACAAAGCTAGTTCATGCACTTTGGGCTGACAGATTGACATTAAAGAAATCTATTAGAATGTCACCCTACCAGCTTGTGTATGGTACAGATGTAATTTTTCCAACCAGACTTGGTGTACCAGTTATGAAGTTCATTCAAGAGGTGTAGTCTGAAGATAATGACATGATCAGAAGGATAAATCAGACCATTCATCTTCAGCAAACCAGAGAGAAGGTTTATAACAAAGCATTACAAAATCAAGAGAGCATCAAGAAGCTATTTGATAGAAGAACAAAGGCCAACAATTTCAATGTTGGGGACAAAGTGTTAAAGTGGGATTCAAGGAGAGAAGACAAGGGCAAGCATGGGAAATTTGACAACTTATGGCTTGGCCCTTATCTCATTCATTCTACTACTGGTAACAATGCATTTTTCTTGCAGGAGTTGAATGGAGCTGAACTGTTTGGGGGTCCTGTCAATGGCAGGATGCTCAAACATTACTTCTCTTGATCCCATCATGTTTTGAAAGACTTTTTATATTTTTTCCACTATAAATATTTCATCCATCATTGCATTCAAAGTTAGAAAAATAAAAAATACAAAAACAATAGAAGAAAGAAAAGAGGGCAGATTGTAAAAACAATAAAGGTACAGCCCCATACCAAAAAGAGAAAAAAAATCTGAAAGTGTGCAAGCTCAAATTCCACTCCTAAAAAACACACTCCTAGTTAATCATACAGCCCAATCATGACTAATTAGTTTAAAATTGACTGCTGATAGGTTAGTGAATTAGATTTTCCAAACAGCTTAATCTTGGCTTATCATTTAGGTAGATTAGGCTAGAAAATCAAGGTTCAAACATGCTCAAAATCCCAACCTCAGTTTTCAAAAGAAGAGTGACTCAAATCTGTTCAAATCATGAGTCAAAAATACAAGTAAACTGGTTCTAATAAGCCTAATATCTGAACCAGAGAACAAGGAAAGACAACTCAAATAGAAGTAAAAACAGAGTTGAACAAAGAGAAGGCCGTGCTTAGAACTTTCAGATCTTAAGCCTTCCATTTTGATTTAATTTTCTGTAAAATAATGTCTATGTGCGGCTTGTTTTTTATGCCATATATTGGTAACAAGTTAGACTGTTCAATCCTGACTTGTATGCTTTTAAATTTTTGTTTTAGAAGTTAGAGAATAAAAATCTGTTAGACTGTTTAATCCTAACAGATAGTAGATTAGGTAGAGAAGCATATGAAATCAACTATTTAATCTGAATTCATGGAGAAATAAGTATTAGAATTAGATTATTTTTTTTTCTTTCAAAATAATAAAATGTTTGTAGAAGAGTTTTCCAATCCAAGTGCACTCTGAGAGAAGAAAAAATGTTAGATCAGTAGGATTGGGTAGGTAGAAAGCTTGTGATGATGAAGTTCCATTGATTTTTCATGGATGTTAACATTTTCAAAACAGAAGAAGATCATCCAAGTGAAGAAATTTGTAGCCCAATGGATGAGGCACTGATCAGCCCCCAGAGAATGCAAGTCTGAAGTTCTTGATGCCTTCAAGAAGGCACCATCCCCATGTGGAGCCACTGTTAGCCACCTATAAAATTTGTCATATCAAATGGTGGCTAAATCATTTTTTGAGCCTTCAAGAAATGAGTTTTATTTCTAAAAATGTTATCTCTTGAAGTCTCATGATGATATCTTATCCTCTGATTAATCGTCACTGTTGTTTCCCTTTGAAACTTAGGAATTCTACTATTTTCATGAAGAAAAACTGTTGCAAAAATCCCCATTTTTTCCCTCATTAATTGTAACCCTCCTTTCACTTCAAATTAACCTTCATTTTTACCCCTTTATTCCCCATGATATTCCTTTATTTTTTCTCATTTCCCCTTTCCCCGTCATGAAAATCCCTTTATAAGGTTTAAAACCCATTTTTGAGCCTTACCGAAACCCCCAAATCCATAAAAAAACCTTGAACCAGGTGCTAAACCCATTTTTGAGCCTTACCGAAACCCCCTAGAACCAGGTGCTAAACCCATTAGGTTCTTATCGCATCGAAATAATCAGAGCACACAAGTCTATTTATTATGTTAAGACCTCCGATGCAATTGGCCCTTTTTTATATAAACCCCCGGCCCCATTTGCCACTTCATATAACCTTAGAGCCCGCAATCGGGCACTATAATTTGTGGATAAACCATCCCCGATTTTATTTTTCCTTTGTAAAAACATAAAAACCCTTTTTCCTATTTTTTTAACTAAACGCGCCGGTGCAATGTTTTTAATGAAAAGAACCGTTGATCTTTTCCCGATCAAACGGTCAATATAATCTCGCATCAGAGATTTTTTGAATGGGTAGATTGAAAAGGCCCACACCATTGTTTCGATGTGATTGGCCCTTATATATATAAACCCCGGTCCCTTTTCTTTTCCATATATCCAAGGCCCCGTAATCGGGTGCCTAGCCTTATATATAACCCCTCCCCGAATACAAAAATCCTTTGTTTTTCGAGAAAAATTGGATTTTTTATGTTATAAAGGGACCCGCCGTTCATTGGTTGAACCCATTCCCCCACCTTCGATCTTGGGCCAATCAATGGCCAGCGCAATCTCACATCAGAGATTTCATTGGGCGCATTGTAATATTTTATTCACAACCTTCGATTGGCAGTCCCCCGATTCATTTCCCACCGTCGATCTGATCTGCAGATCGATGGTCCACAGCCAATCGCATCGGCGCTCCACTATCCACTGCCCCTGCCGATCGTGAAAGCTTCGATTACATCTGGGTCGTCCACATGTCAAGATCCGATGGTCCAGATCTTCCCTCACCACTTTGGTTAAAATTATACGCCCCGATTTATAATATTCTTCGGCCACATCTTAGCCATTGATCTCTGCAGATCAACGGCCCATATTAACCCTTCCTCTGCCTCATATTTTATTTTATTCAACCTCCAGATTTAATCTCCGCCGTTCATCTTTTGATCCAACGGCCCAGATTGAAACCACTTATGCTCTGCCCCACCTATTATCACCCGCGCATCTTGTCTATATCACGCTCTTTCCATGACCGTCAGATCTAAGACCCCAGATCTGACGGCTGACGCGCATTTTCACGTAATTTCATGCCCGAAGGATAATTCTCAGAAATCACGCGATATAGGTGGTTTTTAAAATAGACGTGGCGACCTCTGATGCATATCACGTTCAAAAAGTTGAAACCGCCTTTCTCCCATTTTGCTACGCGAAACCCGTGGTTTTCTCCCCCGAAACCATTTTCCCCTGTTTTTCACCGCTTTCCATCGCGTTTGCTCCCTGCCGTTGATCTCTGCAGATCAACTGCTCAAATTCAATCTGAGATCTAAATTATCTCCCTTCGCCTTTTCCAAAGGGCCTTCAACGAGAAATCACAACCGTTGATCTCCATGGGCCAAACTAATATGACGGCCCACGATCATTTGGTAACCCCAATTTCCCTTCCAATGTGTTTTCCTCTGAAAAAGGATTTTTGACCTATTTTCTTTGCATTTTCCGCCATCTGCATAATATATGTGACTTCTTCACATTATGCTCTCGACCGTTGATCTCTGCAAGATCAACGGCCCTAACTTAATCTCTCCACCATTTTCTCCAACCGCTCTCCTTTTGACCCCGCGAACAAATATTTGCCGTTGGATGCTTTCATCCAACGGTCACGATCCAAGCCTGAGCCTCTGAAGCAGTTTTACCAAATACGCAGGATTTCATAACTATTTTATGGTTTATGTAGGTTTTTAAAGGTTTTTTTCAAATAAATTTAAAAGAAAATAAAAGCCAAGGATGACGATCCTCCAGGGTTCTTTTTATCAAAGAGATTGTTCCACAGGGTTGCAACACCACGTTTGCCAGTATCTCATGAATGCTAGCAGCTCTATAAAGCCCTGTAACACCTGCACATGAACAAGACACAGTAAAATTTAAAAGAGTATCAGTGTTGAAGACCCAACCACACCAGAAATGAAGAATAGAAGGTTGAATAGCAGTTTCGGTGGATTACAAGTGAGATCGAAAATCAAAAGCCTAATCCACTAAATTAAACACAGTTAAAGAGCAGAAGATTGATTTTAGGCCTAATTAAGCCTAATACATAGATTCAAATCAAATTAACAGTGTTTAAAGTAAAATCAAAATATCTATCCGACAGAGAAAGCCTCCAATGCCACATCAGAGGCTAATTGATTCCTCTCAGCTACCTAATGCCACCTGTAGCATCAAAGCATTCAACAGAGGCTGAGTAATGACTAGAACAAAGCATATCTACCCCAATACAGCTAAATATTTATTACAAATCAAATAAGCTAATATAAACTATCAACAGAGTTATTAAAAAGATGACACAGAGCCTTAAAAGTCAACAAAAGCTTCCAGCAATCTTAAATACTTAATGTAAAACAATTAATACAGGAAAATATCTGTAAACTTCTCCATTGAGCCCCTCAAAGGCCGAGAAGCATCAACTATATTAATTGAACTTAAAAGATCTTTTCTCTCTTTCGACCTCCTCATCCTTCTATAAAATCTTATTGAGGAGCTCATTGTAAAGGGTTGGTTGTAGAACTTTGAAATATACTTGTGCTCGAAACTTCTACTTGTAAATAGTGTTCAAAGGCTCTTGAAGCTCCGTTTGTGATTAAATAAGTTAGGCTGAGAATTGAAGATGATTGATGAAATGAAACATTGGACTTGAAGATTGTAACTGGTTTGACATCAATATACAAGCTGTTTCTTGGGATCCTGGTCTATATCACTGGTGAAGTGCTTCTTTCTTTGTTATTTGTTTCCTCTCATGTATGCCATATTGTCCATTATTCTCTGATAAAGAACAACAAGCATATAGTTAGGACTTACTGTTTACAGTACCCTTCTCTGACTGATAAGCTTTATCTCAATGTTTTCCTCCAATTTGTTATTTAAGAATGATTCAATACAGTTTAAGCAGTTAGGAATACTGGCGTTCCCTCATCCTACTGTTTGCTTTGAACATTGTTCTTGAATGTTATTTTCATTATTTTATTAGTAAAGTTAGACTATAAAAGTGATGGTGTGCCCTGTTTTCTAGCATCTATTATCCAAAGGTAAATTCTGAAAGTTTCCCTAAGTGTATGTTGAAAGCAGACTAGATTTAAAAGTATTTTATCTGATCTTAGGCTACATTTTGTTTATATTATGTGTTTTCATCCCTTCTGAAGGTAATTATGTGGATTACTGGATTGTTTGTCTATTGAGTTAGCTTTAATACGAACTTTCACAAAGAGGTTTATGGTTAGCCCTGCCCTTTGGTTGGTTTTAAACAGTTACTTAAAAGGATTTTCTTTTTCGGACAGACTGTTAAATCCTAGTTGAAATTAGTGTCTGTTTCCACCCCTCCAACACTTTTATTGTTTCCATTCTATCATTTAAATCTAAAATATCTTGTGATATAGATGACTTGCCCCTTGGACCACTCTTGAAATTGTTGCACAATTAAAGCCCTATTATGACTCCATAGCCCAATGGACTAAAAACCAGTGTTATATCTATCTTATTAGCCAAAACTTGTTTTGATTGCTTGCAACTTCACACCTTTGAAACTCTTTCCATTTAGGACTTTCCAATCAAATAATAATCATGCTCGACCATCCAGAAATAAAATAAAAATCCTTGTTCTTAATAACTAGCCTAATATCATAACTAAAAAGCCTTAAAAGATAGATCAATCTTTTCACTTTATTGGAGAGATCCCTCTCCGAATTCAGGAGGGCTAGATCCTAGAATCCCAAAGTGGTTCAAGTGTTGTTTCTACAGTTTTTATTTTCCAATCTTGCAAATTACAGATTCCTAACACTCTGAATGTTCATGTTCTTGGCAGTTTGTAAGCGCAGAAGTAGTGCCTCATATTCAACCATGTTATTGGTGGCCTCATACTCCAATTTAAAAGATAAGGGGACTAATTGTCCAGTAGGGGAGATTAAAAGCACTCCCGCTCCATTTCCTTCCCTTGAATTCGCTCCATTAAAGTGCAGAGTCCACATTCCCTTTTCATCATCACTTGAAGACTGTTGCGGCTTCAGTAAGTTGAATGCTAGTTCCTGCAAAAGCTCTTGGTCTTCCTTAAGCATTAGACAAGAGAAATCCCCCTCTTTACTATATACCAGAGAATTTATTGAGCCATCGGCTCTGGTCACCATTTTCACAAATCTTGACTCCCTATACAGCCTTCTTTCTTGTCCTCCAAACACTGGAATAGTTGCATAAGTAAGATCAAGCTTGATCGACCCTCCAATCTTAGTACCCCATGATCTGGATAGAAGCATTCCAAAACGGGCTGGGATATCGACAACTACGATGTCCATGACAACACTCTTGGCCAGGATTTGAGCCAAGTTTATCACCAGATCTTTAGTCATCCCGAGACATTTGACTCATTTGGAGTCAAATGAATAGAGGTTGTTGTAGGGTCGAGTGATCTGCAATCCCAGTTGCTCCATGACTGAAAGAGGTAACAGGTTAAGTGAATCCCCCGAATCCAACATGCAATTATGTAACAACAAATCATGGATGACAAAAGAGACATAAAAGGGTGGGGTTGTAGAGTCTAACTCTTCTACATGGGGGACAAATACTACCATGGGCCTTTCCTCTTGAAGGTTAAGACAATCAGGGGTAGATTTACACCATGAGGAAGCATGAACTGAGAGACCTGAGCTTTATAGGAGGGTTGTTTTAGGAGTTCGACTAAAGGAACATGGATTTTAACTTTCTCTAGCTCTTTTTAGAGATTAAACACAGTGGGCCCCTTTTCTATAGTGATCTCTTTTGGTTCCTTGGTGAGGATATGGGGCGTTTTTTCAATGGACATACATTTAGGATGTGCAAGAGGGTCGAGTACCAACTTGGATGAGGATGTGGGAATACCTTTCTATCCTGAGGGTTCTTCAACAGGTTTCTTACCTTTGTTATAAGCCTTTAGGAAATTTGACTCCTTAGGAGGTGACTCTTCTTCTTGATCTTGAGTACGTGTCCTCTTCCTGGAAGACCGAAGGTCATACTTCTTATGGAATTGGGCTTGCATGAAATCCACAAACTGTCTGCAATAATCTTCAATGTTAGGATCTGTAGTAAGGTTCGTTGTCTCCTCCTCCTCCTCTTATGGCGGGGAAAACCCAACCTCCTCGCCTTCTGAATAAGCGAGGTATTGATCATCTTGTCCATCAGGACCATCTTCAGTAGGGACTTCCATTTTCCCTTCCAAATACAGAGGGGGTTGTATGTGATCTTGCTGCTCTTTTTTATCTCTCTGCAATATCTGTAGCGGTTGCTTTAAGGTATTGTGGATTATATCCTCGGTTAGGAGCAGTCTGAGATGGCCGAGATGAGGCATTCTTTGCTTCCAGGACAAGCTTCACCAATTTACTTGACAAATTCTTAATCATTTTATTCATCTCTTCAATCTTATAATCTGATACCTCCTTATCTTGGTTTGAAGAAGAGGCTTCTTCTTTACCTCTTCGCCTGAAATCGTGATCCAACCTTCCTTTCGATTTTCCTGTAGATGCAAAGTTAGCTTCTACCTCTAGTGCATTAGTCTGAGCTTGATCGATAGAAACTGATTTCCTCTCCCTTAGGGTGAAACCGAACTCGGATTCAAATGCTCATACGAACACTACCTTAGTAGCTGTCTGGGGAGGTTTCATATCAGCCGAAAGGTTGGTGTATAGCTTGTTAAATCTATTTATAAACTCACACATGTCCTCATTATGCTTTTTCTTTAGTGCATTGAACTCTGTGAGGCAATAACCGTGATCCCTTTTCTCTCCCCACTTTCTTGTGAAAGCATTTTCCATCTCCTCCCAATTAGTGATGGAGCGGTCTCCAAGAGTCTTGAACCACTTCCGAGCTTCTCCATCCAGAGATTGAACAAATAGCCTCAGTACCACATCTAGATTTTCAACATTAAAATTCTCTATGAAAGCACAGAAGTCTTCCAAATTATTTTGCGCAGCACTGCTGTCGTCGCCGGTAAACCGGGGAAAGAGCTTCATGTAGTCTTGGGGCATGTCATTTAGAATCTGGGGTAATGCCACGGGGGCATATGTATTCAACAAAAAGCCAGGAACCGCCATGCGAGGGGGTGGAGTAAGAGGAAGATTTGGCTGAATGACAATGGGGATAAACTGAATGGTAGTTTGTGGATTTTCTTGGGCAAACGAAATCTGAGGGATGGTTACCTGCTTTATTTCTTTAGCTTCCAGAGTGGGATGTTAGACAAATCTTGAAATATCTACTGACTCAGCTTCGTCTTTTACCTCTGATTTCTCAAGGAAAGGGTTATTTGGTGGGTATTCAAGGACCCTTACAGTGGAACCAGGGCCTTGGGCTTGAGCTTGCTGTGAGGAAGATTAGGAGTCTTCAAGAGAGAATCTGGGTATATCAGTGTGGGCAGGTTGCTTTTCTTTCTAGATTTGTTTGAATAAGATCTTCTCTGGGTCAGATACAGAAGGAATTCTTAACTGAGAGGTAGCTGACCTTAGGTGGGGATTTTGGTAAGCTAGGACAACGAATGGATTTTATACTTCAAGGGACAGTGGATTCGCCAAGGTGAGGGATCTGCAACTCTCAACCCTTTGTACTCACCTAATTTTGAAGGGTGAATGTTTCTGTCGTACCCAGGGATAAGATATTCAAATTCGATCCCTGACAACGGAGCCAAAAAGATGTTGTAACTCCTAGAGACAACCCTGAGTTGTGAAAGACCAGTGCCTAGGACATCTTAAACCAAGAGGATTCAGGAAAAATTTATATGGTCGGGAATACAAGACCTCTTGTTTAGAAATAGTTTTAAAATTTCATAAGGTGGGACCAAGACATCAGAAACATAGAGTAGAAAACAATAATGCCCAATAGTATAACAATAAGGGTCTATAAGTACATATCAAAAAGGCGAACCTGGATTTTAAAATGCTGTGAGGAGGGCCGAACATGAAATTCCGTGCACAATTATCAAAATAAGGAGTACGGAAACTACAGCAACAAATGAAGAGAATATTAACGACAGGTAGGCCTATTGTCACATAAGAATCTACCCAAGCTAATATCAGAAGAAAGGCATTAAATGAGATATAACATATGAACATAATATCAAGCTTCGAGCCATATTTAAAGTGCAATAGACGAATAGATATGAGTACCTTTTCACAGATAAATTCACATCTAGTTAATCAACACTCTTATTCCGACAGCTTGTAATATAAAGAGAGTGATTGAAATGCCAAAAACATTTATATTAGAGTATAACAGAGGGTATACAAACTGTGACTTATCTCACAAGGAATCCATCTCACAACGGAAAAATCAGTTTCAATTTCCCAACAGGATCCTGCAATGTATACTATGAGAATGCCTTAAAACTTTACAAAACGAAATGTTCATGACTAATAGTCTTTATTTTGGAAAATCTGGAACCCTTTTTTCAGATTAGGTTATTTCCTTTATAACCCTCGGTTGAGTGTGGAAAAATGTATTTTAGACCAATATTTGTTCACAGAAATATCTTTTTTGTTGTTATTCTATCAAAATCAAAACTAATGATGAGGAAAAATAAACTGCAAAGGGTAAAATGAATATTTCACCCGATATTACAAAGTAAAAGAAATAATAAGTAAAAAGGCCACTTGGGCCAGATCATGAGTATCATTTTTTGGAATGATGAGGTGTGGATGCTTTCGGCTGATTTGGAAACACCGATGATGTGGAAGAGCTAGCTTTGTGTCTCTGAGGAGGAGGGGACTGGTGGGACGGTGTGGTGACTGGTATGTTGACATACTCACTGCATTTCTGTCATATAGTCACCCCTAGTGGGGGCATAGTGGCAAAAATCTCCACTAAGGCCTGTATATCAGTCAATTCAGAGTAATCCATGTGGACAGCCAAATGCTGCTTGATCTGATAGAGAAGGGAAATTTCTTTGCCCAAGGCAGAAATTATTTTTTCAGCTTTCAGGCGAGTAGTTTTATCATAAGGAAGATCAGTCTAGTTCATAACGGCTGTCAACTTTTCTTCATAATTCGTTAGGCCTGAAAACACAGCCGTTATAGGCTCCCAGCATGATGGGAGCCCCGATTTCACTAGTTCATCCCATTCTTGATCTAACTACTCCACTCCCTTGGCGACCTGTTCCTGACCACTCAATGCATTTGCACGCGCGGTCTCCTTCTCGATTACCCTTATGATTTCCATTACTCCCTTGAAACGGTCTTTGATCCCTTGGATGGCTAGCTCTTCAAAGTCTAATATGTTTAGGTAAGTGATATACCTTTTTTCCATGGCCACCTTTTCCTCGGCTTCTGCTTGACCTTCCTACAACTTTCATTTGAAAAATCGGACCGCAATATTTTTATCATCCATTAAAGTGATATATTTCCAACATTGCTTTACCTCCGATATAATTTCGGTCCAAATGAGGCACCTGGATTCTAGGAGGGTTGCATTTCCTTTCATACGATTGTTTAGTTCCTTGATGACCTTTTCCTGTTGCAAATTCTCCCTTTTCACTCCTTCCACCTCTTCTTGCAAGACTGCTACCACCTTGTCGTTTTCTTCCAGCTTAGCTTCTAACTCCTGTATTTTCTATTGTGTTGTGTGGGCTTGCTTTTCTAAGACTTGTAAGTCTAACATAACTTTGGTCAGCTGCGCTGGAGTGGTACTAGGTGTATCGGAGGTTGGGTTCATGCATAAGTGTGTGTCCCATTTCCCCTACAACTCGGCCAATTTTTTTATAAGGGAAACCATTTCTATAGCCGTCTTAGCATTATCATCCCTTTCGGGTTAAACGACCAGCGAGAGCCACTTTCTCTTTCCGCTCGCTAACTCTATTTACATATTTCATAGATGTGGTAGTGTTCTAACTCGCGTTTTTCAGCCTCGGGATCTGTGATGATCTACCCTGACTTCCGTCTCTCGCCTTTTTCCCCCTCTCTATGCTCCCTGACGACAGTTACGTTGATGCCTTCCAAGACTAGCCTCTTTTTTTCTCTAGTTCTCCAACATCTCTTTATTTACCTTCGCTCTCAGTACAAAGTTTTACTACCTTGCTCCCTAACATTGTAGAAATTTGCCGAATAATGATTAATTATCCACCGAGACTATCCTGGTCACATACTATTTGAACTTCATACACAACACATAATCTCTTCCACTCAACTCAACTCAGATCATCACACATGCGGAAATAAAATCAAGCGATAACACATCAAATCATCATACACATTAACACAGTATGTATGGGGAAAGCTTATAGCTGAAAACCTCGCAGCTATTGTGTATATTATAATGGAGAAATCAAGTAACAAACTCAGTACAATACTCCTCACAAGTACTCAGTACTTTCTCATGAAGTTACACACAAACTAGCTCAGTTTTGAACAGGTTACTGGTTCAAAACTCACCGCCAATTGCCTTGCCTCTATTGCGCAATCCAGGCCTGTCTATATAGATATCCAAGGTTCGAATATCCTTGGCTTGACAACGCAATCATCATGGGAAATTCCTCCAAGTGTGGTGCAAATCTCATGCACAACTGATGTCGCCACTGATACCTAACTCCACCCTTTCATCTACCTCTTTCACTGGTCTCCACTGAACTGATCATGCACTGTAGTGAACTGATGTGTTCTTGAGTTGAATAATGAGTTACTAATTAATGAATTAAATAATATTTAATTCACTCCAATCATTACTAGTTGATTAGCTAGTTAAACTAATCTCAACCAGTTCAACTAAATTAAACCGAACACAACTCCACTAGCTGTCTCATTAACTCCACCAAACTTCTGCCATTGAAGTCCTAACTGAAGTCAACCATGCATGTGCTCACCAAACCCTAGGAATAGCGTAATTCCTCTGTCAGATGCATGAGCCACTTCCAAGGCTCGAACTGAAGTGTTCCAAGAGAGTAAACTGAAGTTTATAGTCCAAATATTATTAAGGGTAAATAATATTTGACTTCCCTATTTTTAGGAAGGCAGTCTAAAAATAGACTTCGACCTAAATGTCTAAAAATAGAGGTCCATCTATTTTTACCAACATGACCAATACTCCAAGAATAACATACTGCAACCCCTCGACCATGCTCCATATGTCTAAAAATAGACATAGTCTAAAAATAGACTTTGCGCCAGAATTTGCCTGCGGGCCCACTTAGTGAAGGCGACTTCATTTCACTAAGCTCCATCATCTTGCTACATTTTCAACAAACATATCCCCAATGCATTGGTGGAGGCCGAGCTTGTCAATTAAAGGGACCTTTGCCAGATTCACATCAACCTCCAAAGCTCGGTAGCTAATTCCATCAGCTGTCAGATCTAGCACTGCCTTTGTGATAACTATTATCAACTATTTTTTGTCCATATCCAACTCTGAGGTAAGCCGAGTATGATATTTATCCACAAACCCGGCCAATTCTACTTGGAGTTTCTCCCTTACTGTCTGGTTTCTATTTCTAATTTCTTCCCTTACTTCGGCTCTATTGACCGAAATGGCCTGTGATATCCCAGAGGGTTTTGAAGAGGAAGCACCATCATAGTTTACCATGAAACTGTTGAATCCTTAGTTAAACTGAGAGAGGGGGGGTGAATCAGTTTAACACATACATGAGCTTTTTAAACTTTTCATCAAGCTTATTTACAACTTAATTTTATAACCAACCTAATATGTGAACAGTCTTAATATGTAACAGCAAGTATTAAGTTAATGTGACACCAAACTTATTATGAGAGCAGTAAACATTAAGCAGATTGGATAGAACATATCAACACATAAGAAACACACACAGAGACAACAGATATAAGTGGAAACCCATAAAGGGAGAAAACCACATCTTATTATTGTTGTGATGCAAAGGCAAGCTCCAACTCCCTCTCACCACTGATTTTCTGCAGGCACTAACCTACAAGAGGCTCCAACCTCAGTCAGCTACAACTGACATCTATCAAGCTTCAACTTGATAGGGAAGCTCCAACTTCCTCATTCAATCAAAAGAAAATATTTTCTAATTTACCTCAGATATCAGCTATGTTCTGTAGCATCTCTTTCTGCTCCTCTTTTGCTTATCTTCTCTGCCTCAATTCTTCATACTCTGCATTCTCTAACCTCTTTATGCATATCAAGGTGATATCATTTATAGAGATTTCCTTATGACTGTTTGTATTCCTCAGGGAATTCGAAATGGATAACCATACCTCTTAGCCTTCTGCTTTCTCATTTCTTTTCCAGCTCACTCAGAAAAATATAACTGTATGTACTAATTTTAATATTACAGTGGGATTTTTGTTTTCTTCCGGAGACTTGCCAATGCATCACAAACAATATAAACTAATTAAAACATTTACATTTAATTACAATGAGAACTCCAGCTCAACTCATTCAGCCTCTTGGATCACTACGTATTTGTCTTTTTTGTGATTGTGTCTGTCTTTTTCTTCTCTGTATGCCTTTCTGTTCATTGCTGTTGCGTAACTCCTGCATATATGTAACTGCGCTTTTTATATAATGCAATTCAATTCTCGTCATAATAATGAGGCGTTTTTAACATATGAACTGCCATGTTATATAACTCAAATAACTTTCAGCGATATAATGATAATAGATCATTTTAATACACAAAATGCCCTTTCGGGCCCACTCCCCAAACTTTACTTTTGCTCCGATGCGATGAGCCTTTGCAAAGGTCTCGATGCGATAATCGCAATCGTTGCTTTCAATAAAATGCTCTGATGTTCTGTTCTCCTCCGATGCGATCAATCACTGTTCACTTCATTGCGCCGATGCGATGGGTCGCTCCAATGCGATGTAACACTGTTCACTTCACTGTGTCGATGCGATGAATCACTCCGATGCGATGTAACACTGTTCACTTCACTGTGCCGATGCGATGAATCGCTCCGATGCGATGGTTCACTTTGATGCCGAAACTCAAACATATATCAATCATGGTTTATAAACCCATCAGGTCCGCATCTCAATCAGAACTTTGTCAACACGTTATGCTGCTAAACTTTTCTCCAATGCGATTTGTGAGGGTCCCACCTTATAGAACTTGATTTGTATTAAACCCGAACAATCGAGCGCTACATATAAATATATATATGCTTTGGTCCCTTGTATATAAAGTGCAACATATAAAAAGCGCTGCATATATATAAACTTTCTGCTTCAGCTTTAATGTATCCTACAGCTTGGGTTAAGATTCTCGGAATTTCATGTAGGGGGTCCCACTTGCGTATTAACTTTGGTTTATATTCAAACATTAACATAAGGTTTCAAGCCCATAGCTTATAAATATCTGCACACCGAGTCATTTCAACATACATATATGAAATCAACCTTTAATAGCTCAATAAACTAAAGGTTCTCACCCTGGTGGAGTTCGACCCACTATATATATATATGCTCTAGGCTTACCCTTCGTATGATATATTGTAAGTCCAAACCACAACTTTGGTTAGCTCATTACATGCGCATATATATATATATATATATATATATATATGTCACCACCGCACTATCAACTAACTCCATACCCTTCCATGCCTATGGTTCCATTACCTCGTACCAACAAATATATATTAACATATATATCTATAATTCCCCGACCAATGTGAAGACCAATGTATTAACTTTAACATACCCTCAGCCCGCACCTCATTTCATATAGGTTTCGACTTTTATCACAATATATAAATATATATCACCTTGTATGCATAATCCCCGAGTCAAGCATTAAAACCATTAATATTTGACCCGTATTATGTCATGAAACCTTTATAATAAACAAACTATCACTGTGCTGATCATTGAATATCAAAACCATATATTAAATTAAAATGTTGGCCCCACAGCTACTTTTCTCGAGCTAACTCTCGTTCATCACGCGATCGTGGCCACCGTTGATTCCCCAACACCTTTGATCGGACGGATAGAATGCTTATCTCATTTTTTCAATCTCCGAGCATTAACGCTCCAAATTCACGCGATGAACGTGGTTTTTAAAAACCACTTTTGGCCACGCATTAGTCCATAACATACATCGCGTTCAAAAAGGTGAATTCAGCTTACCGTTTAAGGGCAGCGCGATACAAGTTGTTTCTTCCACTAAAACGGTCGTCATTATTCCTCCTGGTTCCGTCTTTGACTCAGGGTTCCGGTATTTTATAATTTCACGTCAATTGTTTATTAAACCTTCATACTTCGTTTAAATTTACAGATTGTGCTTTATCCCATATACACCTAACCCCGTTGTATTTTAGCTTCTCGGTTCCACCTCTGCTTGATCATTTCACTATTTGTTAACGGCTCTGCCTCTGTATTCTTTGTCTTTGCCTCTGCTACTCAACCGTTTCATCTCTGCCTCTTTATTCTCTGTCTCCGCCTCTGCTGCTCTACCTCCTCTGGTTCTGCCTCCTTTCTCTGTCTCTACGTCCTCAATCTTTTATTGCCTTGCTTCTTTTGCTGCTGCTCGACCCTCTTTGCATATTTCTACCTCTTTTTCTCTCTCTCTTCTATGTTGTCTCCTTTGCCATCAATGAAAACATTTCCAACAATCTCACCCTTTGGCATTGATGGCAATACATTTCCTCTGCTTGCCTTTTAGGACCCTTTCTTTTGTTTCTCGCTTTCCCTCCCCCTTTGACATCAATGGCAAAGGGTTGCTCTGATCTTGAGTACCTGTTTCATGCTCTGTTTAGTTGCTCTGGCCTTTTTATATCTCTCTTTGTTGACTGAACTCCTCCTGAAATGATGTCTTCTTTTCTGTTCTCCCCCTAGAATGAAGCTTTCTTTTTCTATCAGAGAGTAGTATCTGAAGACAATACCCCTAGTTTGTTTCTCAGATATTCGAATGGCTCTCTAGCAAGAGGTTTTGTGAATATATCTGTTGTTTGTTCTTTTGTTGGCACATATTCCAACTTCACTACCTTCTGTGCTACTTGTTATCTTAGGAAATGGTACTTGATTGGGATGTGTTTAGTTTTTTAATGAAGTACATGATTTTTTGAAATACTTATAGCACTCGTATTATCACATTTGATAGAGATAGGTTCATCAATGCTTAGCTTCATGTCTTGGAGGGTTTGCTTCATCCACATGACTTGTGTGCAACATGCTGCTGCTGCTATGTATTCTGCTTCTGCTGTAGATAGAGAGATAGATGTTTGTTTCTCGCTTAGCCATGCCACTAGACTTTTTCCCAAGAAGAATGCACCTCCACTTGTGCTTTTCCTGTCATCCACACAACTGGCCCAATCTGCATCTGTATATGCTGTTATAGTGAAGCTCTTGCCTTTTGGATACCATAGCCCATATTGTACTGTTCCTTGTAAATATCTAAATATTCTTTTGACTGCTAGAAGGTGATTTTGCTTTGGTGCTGCTTGATATCTAGCCACAAGTCCTACTGCCAGCATGATGTTTGGTCTTGATGCTGTTAGGTACAACAGACTTCCTATCATGGATCTGTAGAGTCTTTGATCTATATCAGCAGATCCATCATCAATACATAGCTTGCATCCCGTGATCAGGGGAGTTGACACAAGTTTGCAGTCTTCCATTTTGAACTTTTTCAACATCTCTTTTAAGTATTTTTCCTGTGAGATGAATGTACCTGTGTTCTTTTGCTGAATTTGAAGTCCTAAGTAGAAGGTGAGCTCTCCAATCATAGACATCTCAAACTTTGATTTCACCTCTTCAGCAAATCCTTTTGCTAGCTCATCTTTGTTACTTCCAAACATAATGTCATCAACATATACTACAACAATCATGAGTTCATTTTCATGGGCTTTTATGTATAGATTGTTGTCTATTCCTCCTCTCTTAAAGCCTTTTTTTTGCAAGTACTTATCCAGCCTTAAGTACCAAGCACGAGGAGCCTGTTTCAGTCCATATAGAGCCTTCTTTAGTCTGCACACATAGTCTTCCTTATCTGTTAATGAGAATCCTTCTGGTTGTTCCATGTAGACTTCTTCTTCTAGATCTCCATTCAAAAAGGCAGATTTCACATCCATTTGATATACCTTGAAGTCATGGTAGCATGAAAAGGCCAGAAACATTCTAATAGCTTCCATTCTAGCTATAGGGGAAAATGTTTCATCGTAATCCAGACCTTCGATTTGTGAATATCCCTTGCATACAAGTTTGGCTTTATTCCTGATTACTTGTCCTTGTTCATTCATTTTATTCTTGAATACCCATTTTGAGCCTATGACATTTTTCTCAGTGGGTCTAGGAACTAATTCCCAGGTATTTTTCTTCTCAATTTGGTCCAATTCTTCATTCATAGCATTCACCCAATACTTGTCCTTGTTGGCTTCTTCAAACTAATTTGGCTCTATTTGTGATAACATAGCTATGTATACTTCTTCTGTTTGTTCAGTTAGCTGCCTTCTTATCTGGACTCCTACACTCTTGTCTCCAATGATCTGATCTTCTGGATGGTTCTTTTGAGTATATCTTGAAGGGGCTTTCGAGCTTAGTTCAGCATCTTCTGTTGTCTTGCTTGCTTCATCATCATCTTGGTTCTCTTCTTCATATTCTTCTAGAGGATTACTGCAACCTGTACTTCTTGTCTTATTTGGTAGTTCTTCATCAAATTTTACATCAATGCTTTCCACAATTTTTCGAAGAGTCTTGTTGTAGCATATGTAACCTTTACTCTTGGAAGCATATCCTAAAAATATCCCTTCATCTGCTCTTGCATTAAACTTCCCCAGATTTTCATCATTATTCTTTATGTAACACTTGCTTCCAAAGACTCTAAAGTGCTTGATTGAAGCTGGTTTACCATGCCATAGTTCATAGGGAGTCTTGTCACTGCTTGGCCTTAAATGAGCTTTGTTAAGGATATGCACAGCTGTGTGTACTGCTTCTTCCCATAAGGTTTGAGGAATGTTACTCTCTTGCATCATGGCTCTGGAAATTTGTTGTACAAACCTGTTTTGTCTCTCTGCCACTCCATTCTGTTGAGGTGTCCCTGCAATAGTAAACTGTTGCTTTATCCCATGTTCATTGCATAGGTCTGAAAATTCATAGTCTGTAAATTCACCTCCTCTGTCTGATCTGATGCATTTTAGCTTGCATCCTGTTTGATTTTCTGCCAATGCTTTGAATATCTTGAATTTCTCAAGTGCTTCCGATTTATATTTGAGAAATGCAACCCATGTCATTCTTGAGAAATAATCTATTATAAGCACGAAGTAGGATTCTCCACTTGGTGTTTTAGTTCTTGAAGGTCCACATAGGTCCATGTGTACAAGCTGAAGTGGTGTACTCATTGATAGCTCATCTTTGGTCTTAAAGGTTGTCCAGGTCTGTTTGCCCAATTGGCAAGATTTGCATATGGTATTTGAAGGCCCTTTTATTGTTGGCATATCTCTGACAGCTTTATTCTTGCTCAGTCTGATGATATGGTCGAAGTTAAGATGTCCCAATATCCTATGCCATAACCATGACTCCTCAAGTTTTCTAAGATGGCATGCTTCATCCTCCTCTTTCACTATGTAGACATTACTCTCTGTTCGAACACCTTTGAGCAGAGTCTTTCCTGTGGTGCTTGATCTGACTTCACAGTCTTGTGCTCTAAGAAGAACTTCACAGCCTTTATCACACATTTGACTGGCACTCAGCAAATTTTCTTTCAGCCCATCCACAAATAGTACATCTTGGGCCTTTCCTCTGCCATTATCTAGGCTAACTAAGCCTTTTCCTTTGATTTTTCCTGCTTTATCATTGCCAAAAGTAACATTTCCAGTTTTCTTTTCATCAAAGGTTATAAATTTGCTTCTATCTCCAGTCATATGTTTTGAGCAGCCACTATTCAGATACCATTGGCTTTTCAGGTCTTGAGAAGTTAGAGCCACGTCACATTTATTCACCTTCTTTTTCCACTGGAAGCATCCTTTTGTTTGATACCTTTTGTGAGGTGATGAACCACATTTTCTGAGAGGGCATTTGGAAGGCATATGTCCAAGTTTATTGCATACACAACATTTGATCATAATTTTTTCAGAATTGGGAGTATGAGTAAAATCTCCATGATTCATAAACCTCCTTGAGGTGTTGAACATCAGTGTTTGTCCATATTTTCTGCACTCAATGATTTTATGGCCAAATTCCTTACAATAAAAACAGTAACCATAGAAACAATTTGCATACCTGATGTGAGGTTGTCTTCTCCATTTGTTTGTTTGAGACAGTCTCTTCACTATTTGCATCCTTTTCTAGTTTGAATTACTCCTCCTTGTATGACAGTATGCAGCAATATGTCCCAGCTTGTGGCAGGCATAACAGGTGGTATTTTTCATAGGAGGGAAGAATCTCCTTTGATGGCTTCCAAATTTGACATACTCAGGGGTATATGAGCCTTTTTATGTTGGTTGAGTATTTATTTCATTCTTTGCTATTAGAGTTTCATTCTGGTTCTTGTCTCCTTTATTGCATGTTTCTTCCTTTGTAGGAATCATTTGAGCTTCTTCATCAGTCTTATTTTCTTTTACAAAAATAATATTTTTGTTTTCCTTTTCTTTGCTTTACTTGATTCTCCTTCATAGCCTATCCCAGTTTTTATTAGAGGAGATATTTGAGCATCCAGGATTTCGTTCAACTTACCAGAGCTTGTCATTTGAGAAGAATTTATAGACACTTTCCTTTGGGCATTTTCTAATTTCTTCCTCAGACATACTACTTCTTCTTCCAACTTCTCTTGTTCTTGAGTTTTATCCTTGATTTTCTTTAGTAACATATCTTCTATCTTCTTGGCTTCTTCAAGCTCTACTTTCAGCTGCATGAGGACTTTTGAATTTTGTTCTTCTCTGACATACTTGAGGAGTATGTCTTTTTTTTTTCTGCACTTTAGTTTGAGTCTGTCAATCTCCTTCAGGGCACTTCTTAGCTCCCCCTCAAGGTCAACTTCACCTTCTTCTTCATCTTCTAGAAGGAGTCCTTCAAGTTATTTTATGGCCATCAATAAAAATTCATAGGTTCCTTCTTCACTTGAGGGTTCATCTGAATTTTCAGATGCACTGTGGTCTTGTTGAGCATAGAAATATTTTCTATTGAATTATTTTCCTGCCAGCTTCTTGGTGTAGTTTTATCTTTAGCCTCACCGCTTTAATAGACAACAGCATAGTTGTTACACCATTTTTTGGTCATCTAACCTATTATTATTAGATGAACCCAAGTATACCATGTAAGACCAATTTTACCCTAAGTAAAATTTCTTTCACCATATAAAATAACTCATTTGTTTATATTTCCTGGTCATATTTAACCCAAAATAAGGAACTTAATTAAATAAATCCTTATTTATTTAATTATTCCCTAAGAATAAGTTGTTTAAATCATTATTTAAATAATATTCTTAGTTAAATTTGACTAAATCATCCATAAATAATTAAATAAACCATTATTTATTTAATTATATTCCCATCACTTCCCTAAAATGATAAATAAACCATTTATTTATTTATTATTTATAAATAAAGGAATTGACGCAAGTCAAGAACCCTTTTCCCTCCAACAAATATAATAAAATATTCCTAAAGGGTGCTTTTAGAATTCGATTAATAATATTTTATTCATGGACCGAGTTCTAGACCGCCCCAATATTTTGTTATAAATAGGGGGGTTTTCCCCATTCATTAGTCACCTTCATTGCATTAGATCACTCTGGATCTACTCTTGGTCACCATTTTCCATTTTTGTTTTATGAACTCCCATTGAGTTCCATGTTTGTTTTTCTACACCAATAAGAGAGAGGAATTCCAGATCTGAAACACTGAGGACTTCCAAGAACCCATCCCACTGAGGAGAACCAGAAAACACCTTTCTTGTTTTCCTCTCAGGTGCCCCATTCTTTAATATAATACAAATCATTTTTTTAAAACACTTTGTTCTTGTCTTGTCCATTGGATGCATGGAGCCATACTATATTTTATCTGCTTAATGTCTTTTTGTGTTTAGATCTGAATTTATGCAGCAGACTTAAAGATATTTTGCAGCCATAATCGATTTTGGGGCTATTTGTTATGCGTAGCTAAAGGGATATTTTAGGATGAAAGATTCATACTAACAATTGGTGACTCCACACGGGTTTTCTTTTGTGACCGCTGTCGTTTATATATTCCTGCATATCCAGCTATTTCAGACCCTAGGGTTTCTCTCCCCTTTTCTGTTTTTCTTATTTGTATGGTGTTTTTCACCCCTAAAACCCTCAAATAGTCAAATTTTTAACTTACGTGTGTTTCTGGCCTTATTGCATAGGTGACAGACATCAGCCACAGCTGAGATGACAAATCTTTCTGAAATATGCCGCCAAGAGAGCCGGATCTACAGGTCGCACTTATCGGCCCAAAAAGTGCGACCTGGCCTTGAGGTCGCACTTTTCTGCCCAAAAACTGCGTTCTGGACTGCACACAGGTCAGAACTTGCGACCTGCCCTTTTTCTGCAAATTTTCCAACACTTTTTCTGGGTTTGTCTGAAGCTTATGTAAGGGTTTCCCAACCTCTCTCTCTGTCCGTTTAGACCTGTTTCTCATTTTCTTCACTCAACTAAGTGGGAATCTTGCCCCTTAGGGCTCCAGTACCCTCCACTTTTGTGGGAGAGTCTTTGCTGTTTCAGAAGTCTGAATTTTCAGAGTTTCAGCCTTGTTTTTCTCAGATCTGATACCTCCACTACTACATTTCGCGGAAATTCCGACACCTGTTTCCGACGCTTTTTACCAAATGTCAGAAATTTTCCCAAATTTTTTCCATCCCGCCCGAAACCGTCGCTATACCGACGTCTATAGAAAAGTGTCGTAATACCGACACTTAAACTAGTGTCACAATTACGACGTTTAAAGGAAGACGTCGCAATTGCGACACCATGGCCCAAAGCGTCGCTATTGAGACGACTCTAAACGTCGCAACTGCGACACAATGTCTAGGTGTCGCCATTGCGACGATTGGAGGCACCGTCCTAATAGCGACGCCTTTTCCGCCGTCGGTATAGCGACAGTTATTTTCGCGCTACATAAAAATACCAAACTTATATGGGCGCTACATAAAAATTTGAAACTTATATGCGCGCTACATAAAAATGTTTGTCGCAATAGCTACGTTTGATATCACGCGCGCATTCGCTCTCTGCTCTTGCAGAACAGCATTTGCGGTCAGCATTCGAGCTCAGCTCTTGCAGAACAGCATTTGCCCTCAGCATTCGCCCTCAGCGTTCGCCCTCAGCTCTTGCAGAACAGCATTCGCCCTCAGCGTTCGCCTTCAGCTCTTGCAGAACAGCATTCGCCCTCAGCTCTTGCAAAATGGTAAGTTCTTACTGCAGGCCCTTCCTCCTATAGTAGGGTTGACTCTATTTGGGTTTTTTTGGTCAATTCCATTTGATTGTGTTAGGCTGTAGGGTTCTCTCTAGATGTCAAGAATCAAGATTCAATAACCTCTATTATCTTCATCACCCAATACAAGATTTAAATTTTTCCCAAAGAAATGCTTATTAATTTGGCAGCCATTATTTCTCCCTACTTTAAAAACCCTACATTTAAATGAAAACAAGCATTGCATTTCAACTACAAAAATCTATTAGTGTTCAAATGTACATGTGTGCTACATTAACGTCTGACATCACACGCGCATTCGCCCTCCGCCAGGCAATTACTCCGCCCGCACCCGCCCCCTCGCCTCTCGTGGTAAAGCATTCACCTTCAAGATTCGCTCCCGAGCTCTAAGTGCAACAAGATTCACTCAAGATTCTCTCTAGTTTCGCAGACGAAAGATTCATACTCACCCTGATTCCCCTCGCCCCTTTCAAAAATAAAGATTCGCCGTATTCGCCCCCGCCTCGTGCAACCTTGCCTCGCATTCGCCTCTCGTTCTTCGCCTCTCGCCCCGTTAACAACATTCGCCCGCCGTTCGCCCTCGCCTTAGGTCTACAATATTCGCCCTCAGCTCTTGCAAAAATGGTAAGTTCTTACTGCAGGCCCTTCCTCCTATAGTAGGGTTGACTCTATTTGGGTTTTTTTGGTCAATTCCATTGGATTGTGTTAGGCCGTATGGTTCTCTCTAGATGTCAAGAATCAAGATTCAATACCCTCTATTATCTTCATCACCCAATACAAGATTTAAATTTTTCCCAAAGAAACGCTTATTAATTTGGCAGCCATTATTTCTCCCTACTTTAAAAACCCTACATTTAAATGAAAACAAGCATCGCATTTCAACTACAAAAATCTATTAGTGTTCAAATGTACATGTGTGCATCACTTGTGTAGGGTATTCCTTTTCCACTTTCACATTATCCAAGAATGTGTGCAGTATAGTTCATATTTTTTGTGATTTAGATTGCCTTGAAAAGGAAAGGTAAATTATTTCCCATGGAAAAAGAAGGTTTTCCATTTTTATAGGTTGTTTGGACTTACGTGGAAAAATTTATGGTATGCCTTTCATATTATGTAGTTTAAATTTGAATTAACAGATTATTCTGCATGAAAATATAATTACCTATGTGATGTCCTTCATCACTAATTAAAATTATAGGCTTTCAATTTCCTAGACTCTAACTCATCTGATGCTAAATTCTAGGTTCTCATTGGTGGATCACTCTTCCATTGATTTCCTTTCCCTCTGGATCTTGTCATACTTTAAAAGTCATCAATGATACATATATTATTTCAGGTATCCCAAAAGGCTTTATAGTAGAATATATTGTGAAGTTTTTTTGACACTTGAGGATTCTTTTTAGAACTGCAACGTGGTCTATGCTATCGAGTTATATATCAAGCAACTTGTCCTTAATAACCACATTATGAGGTAGGTTCAACCAGTTTGAACTTGTTGGGACATAGCATATGAAGTTGTGTGATGAGTCCATATCACAGGTCTATTATGGTGAAAAAAGTGAAGACATGTAATGATAGTTATTATGTTAA